>WOXC01007610.1:600000-1173605 GCA_011680675.1 Gymnobelideus leadbeateri
TTTTTTTGTCCTGACTTGCAGGTGCTGTAAGAGAAGGGATACATTGGAAAATATAGGTGATGTAAAAAGTGAATATAGCCATTGAAATTTGCTTAAAAAGTAAATGTTTGCCATTTAACAATTATTGGGTTTAGTGAGTGTGTCTAAATTTTAAAATTGCAAAGGATTGAATGTTGTCTATATTAAAAATATGGGTTCATTATTATATACTTCAAAATGAATTCCAATGTGCTTCCCACAACTACTGTTTACAAATAAATATTTGCTTATAATATAGTTTGAATATATAAAAGTAATGTCAAGTGAAGGGGGACAGGGATTGTTGGGGATGGGGGAGATAATGTTATCTTTGTACTTTCTATCAAGGCACACATGTACCTTAGGATGGACACATTTTGGGGGAAGATGTTGATGATTTAGGCCCTGCCTTTCTGATCATACTGGTGTTAAATTCTTTTATTTCCTCCCTGTGAGGAAATTTATTATCATTTTCTAGTCTTTTTTTTAATTAGCCAAGCTAAAGACCTTAACTCAAAAAGGCCAAGGTCTCCAGCTGCATCCAGGGCCATCTCCAGTCATCCTGATCTATATCTTGCCACTGGACCCAGATGGCTGCAGAGGAGAAAGTGAGGCTGGTGAGTTAAATCCAATTCACTTGCATGTCATGGCATCACCTCCCTGATGTCATGGTCCTCTTGAGAACAAAGGACAAACAGCAGTTGGCTAAGCAGTACTAACTGCTACCTAGTTTTATATGGTGAGGCTAACAGGGACAGAGTCTCCTCAGAGATTAATGAGTACATGATTGAATAGTTCAAAGAATGTTTTCTCAAGTGTACCTGAATGCATCATCATTTTTGTTTGGGGAGGTCTTCACTCAGTTTATCACAACATAGGCATTTATTATCACATCATTTTTGTTTTTGTTGCTGCTGTAGAGAGCATTGAGAATGAGGAAACTGAGTCCAAGAAAGGCATCCTAGGTCCCAAGGACAAGAGAGACCCTGATCCCTTGCCAATTCTAAGATCTCGTGCCTTATTTTGGAGAGAATGAAAGGAATACAAGTCTTTGGTGTGTGAGTATGTATCAGTGGGGAGGGAGGTGTTGGGATAGATAATTCAAGTCAAATTACGGTTTCAGGGTAGTTGTGTTTGTTGAGCTATGTTGCATTTTTAGAAGTGTTCACATGAATGCTGGTATTGCTACCTTTATATGTGTACACAGCCATTTTTGCTGAGATCATGAGCTAGGACCCTACCATCTTTTTACCTTTATCAGCAAACTCTTTCGTCAAGCAGAACCTAGTCTAGGTTACTGGGAGGAATGCTTTAGGAAACACATTAGTCCACTATTCAAAATCACCCAGAATAGTGGTGTGAGTAATAGTCTTCACTAAAATTAAACCCAGTTGAGGAACAGAAAATGTTTGGGCTCCAATAATCACAAAGCGTTGTCAGGCTACCCACTTGTCCAGGCAAGAGCTCTCCTACACCAATGCTTCTATGGGTGCACACTCCCTCTTCAATAATGACCTATGCTATCGTGTTCGTTTTGCTACTCCTTGGAGGAAAGATTAATAATATGCTAAGCTTAGAAATTTACCCGGTGTTTGAGATTCTAAAGGTCAGATTTTTCTCCTCTAATTATGTGTCAAAATCAAGATACCCTCTTATTCCCTTAAAGTTGTATGTGAAATTATGCTTTTGCAAAAGATTGAAGTCAGGCTGTTTTAAATAGAAGAAAAGCTTGGATTTTAACCTCCTAATGATCATTATTTTTATGTTGTTACTCAGTTGTCGTGTTCTTTCTTGGTTTTGACACTGAGATCTTAACCTTAAGCCACCAAATTACTTTTGCCCTCAGTGCAGAATCTTAATATTTACGAAGTGGAGACATTAGAGTTGTGGAAGTGAGAGAATAATTAGTAGGTGGTTTTACAAAGTTTTGGAAGATTTGGTGAATTTTTCCACGTGAGGATACATGGAGAAATGGGTACAGTGATAGAATCCTGAGCTTGGAGTGAGGAAGACCTAAGTTCAAATTCAGCTTCAGACACTTCATAGAGGTGCAACGCTGAACAAATCACTTATCCTCTGTTGGCCTCAGTTTCCTTGACTGTAAAATTAGAATAACAATAGTACTTACCTCCCAGGGTTGTTGTGAGGATCTCCCTTCCCCCCTGTAAATACTGCCTAAGGTTGTAACCAGGAACACAGCTATAACTCAGCTGCAACATGATCTCATGGCTGGAAAGCTCTTTACCCACAACCAAAATGTATGTTCAGAAACTCCAAGCACTAAAATATATTTCTAAATGAATGTAATATAGACTACACTTTGGATTTTATTTTAGTGTGCTTCCTACACAGGAGAAAGTGATGTTTACTCCCTGAGGCCTTGCATTCATTTCAATTCAGTGTATATTTATTACTAATAATAATAGGTTGCATTTCTGTAGTACTTACAAAAAAACTTCCTTACAAAAATAACTACAGCAGATATTATCCTTATTTTGAGAGAAGGAAACTAAAGCCCTGGGAGGTGAGGGCTTTGTCAAGACTCAGACTTTGGTCTTCAGGCCATCAGTGTACTGCTGTTTTCATTGGCTACATCTTTGGATAACATGTGTGTCTCACTGGAATAAGGCTGATCCTTTCCAAGAGACTCAACCAAAACCCCACCAGAAGCCCAATTCCACATTGTTGTTCCTTCTAATGGGTCAATTGCAACTTATGGATTAGGGCAGTACTTGAATGGCCTTCTTTGACAATGTTGGCATATCAAAGAATTAAATTAAAAAATTAAATTAAATTAAAAACCATGAATAAGGGATTTTCATTTAGAACTAAAAGTGTTTTGAAACAGGATAGATAAGTCATGTAAAATGAACTTTCATATAAATATAACAATAACTCTGTAAGAGGAGGGTGTTCCCCACATTCAAACTCCTCTTAGCTTTGCATTCAAAGCACTTCTAGGTTCCACTTTCATCTCTACCTCTTATTACCACGTATCATCCCTGGGACCTTGCACCAGTCGCTTAACTTCTCTGGGTCTCAATTTCTTCATCTGTAAAATGGGACAGTTGAACTAGATTACCTTTAGGGTCTCTTCCTGATCTAAATCTTTGATCTTATGACCTTTTGAGTGTAACAAGTTGATTTATCCACTCCACCATAAAAACTTCTTGTAACAGATTTTTTCCCAGAAGAAATCATAGAGCTCATGTCTGGGATAGCCCCTACATTTTAGAGATAAGGTAACTAAAGCCAAGAAAATTTGAGAATTGTCCAAGGTCAGGAAGCTAGTAAGTAGCAGAGCTTGATTTGAAAATCCAAGACTCTTTCCATTGTTATCACACAATCATCTAAGCAGAGCTTAGCTACTGTTAATTATAATATTAACATCTTGTATTCCAGCTTTACCTTTTCTTCTATAAATGTGAAATAGAGTCCACAACACTTCAGAAAATTTTTAAAAAGCACTTTTCTTTTATAATTCTTTGTATAACTCTTTCACTTAAAAACTGAGAAGTTGGTCAATCAACTGTTCAATCAACAAGCCTTTTTTTGAAGTGCCCACTATGTTCCAGGAATTATACTAGACACTGAGGATAAAAACAAAAAGCACACAAAGGGGACAGCAACAACAACCCCAGACCTAAAAGATTCTGTTCCCTTCCCCGAGCCCTTCCCCCCACCCAAGGAATTTACATTCTATTTAAGTCTTTTGAGCTGTGGGGGAGGAAAAGGAATTGGGGTATAAAGACCCCCTGGGTGAATTTCTCTTCCTGTAGATCCTTTGCCCTTTCTAGTTTACCCCTTCCTGCAATCCATTGACAGAAAAATAACCAGACATCAGAAAAAAATGTCCTGCTCCAAAGTCCTTTGCAATCTCAGCATACTATTAGGAATAATACTCAGAGGCTAGGCTGTACTGGCTATGCTGATTGTGTCATTCATCTTCTTGCCAGAGGAATAATACTTCCTGATAGTTTATAGCAAGACACTTGATCTTTTATTTCCTTTCCGAGTTTCTAATTCAGTTTCACTCTGGCTGCAACTTTCACCAGGTGTGACTGTGTCAGAGTTGCAGGGTCTCAGAGCAGAGCCCCCAAGGGACAGAGCTGTTTACCCTCTTTAACTAGGTAAACAAGACTGTTTATTCACAACTCTAGCGTCTAGGGGGCCAGTCTGGTTTAATTCCAACAAGAGCCCGGGTGTTAAATTCACCAAGGGATTACCTTAGGGTGTGAAAGTTTCCAGGCTGCCTCTGGAGAGCAAACAGACATTGTATGCCTTGTGACTTGAGAGAGCCTGGAGAAACCGGCCAATTTTCCATTTTCTTTAGCTCATCTGATTAACAAGAAGCAAAGAAATAAAATAAGTTTAAATATAACTGGTGACTTTCTGTGTCTGTTTCTCTCTCTGGTGTGTGTGTGTGTGTCTGTGTCTGTGTCTGTGTGTGTGTGTGTCTGTGTCTGTGTGTGTGTGTCTGTGTCTGTGTGTGTGTGTGTCTGTGTGTCTCTGTGTGTATCTCTGTATGTTTGTGTACATGCTGGTGGGGGGAGGTCGGTTTGTAAGGTCTGTAAATGTAAGGCAGCTAGGTAGTGCAGTGGATAGAGAACCAGGCCTAAGGAAGAGCTGGGTTAGATACTTATAAGCTGTGTGACCCTGGGCAAGTCATTTAACCCCTATTTGCCTCAGTTCTTCATCTGTAAAATGGGGACACACTGGAGAAAAAAATGGTAAATCATTCCTGTATCTTTGCCAAGAAAACCCCATGTTGTCACATAGAGTCGGACATGACTGACTGAATGACTGAACAACAACAACAAAAATGTAAGACTTCTGCAGGCCCTAGGTACAGAACAGGGAACTTCTCTTATCTTTTATTCATCCCTCCTCCCCTGAAAATATAGGAAACTCACTACTATATATGACCATCCCCAATATGCTGACACCCACTCCTCCTGCATTCCAACTGTGTAGAAAACTCAGTGTAGGAGAATTTTATTTACAAGTATAAAAAGATAAGGCAGGACTCACAAGGGAGGCCATAAAAAACACAGACCCTCTCCTGTGAGGATTCCAGGCCTCAAGAATGCCCACTGTAGTCATGATAGCGCTGGGCTTCCGGCAGGCGATGCTTCTATATTCTCCTGGGTAGGAAGGGAGGTCCTCACAACTCCCAGAAGGCACTGTCTTATTCAAACATCACTCCTCCTTGTTATTTCAAAGTGTCAAACAAAACTCTTGGAGAGATAAGCTCATTTTGATGGGTTCAATACCAATGACATAAGGCAATAACCCAACACAGTTCTTTCCCTGAGTCACAGTTGGCTCTAAGGCAGTATCAGATAAAGGCCTTGCTACTTCCAGAATTTCTCCCCTGAGCTACGACTTTTCCCACCAACTTTGGCCCCAAGGATTTTTACCCAGGGATCTAGAAAAATTCCTCCTTTACATCACCTAGCAAATCCAGTGGCTGATGGCAGGTTCAGATATGGTGACTACAATCTGCTGTCCTTTTCCTCTCAGAAATGTAGGTGATTTTTCTCCTTCCTTCTACACCCGACACCACCTGCTGTCTCTCAAACCCTAGAGACTCCCCTTGGGGCAACTAGGCCTTGCAACAGTCTAGCATACCATGGGACTTTGCTTAACCACAGAGCAAATGGTATATTCCCCAAACCAGCTACTTATCTATGGAAAATCTTTTAAAAGGCCCCTTGGGTACAAGGTTGTTCCTATGCATGGGATCATTAAGCAATTACTTAGTTGAGATTTGAAAAGCACCACTGGAAAGACTCTCATTCCCAACTATATTTCCCACCAGTCAATACCTGAAGCCCATTACTGTCTAAATTCCAAAACGTATGAATTTAATTTTATGTAGAAGTGCTTAGAAGCTGTCTTCTAGAATCACTGCATTTTTTTTTTCAGGAATGGAGGGTGTGTGTGTGTGTGTGTGTGTGTGTGTGAGAGAGAGAGAGAGAGAGAGAGAGAGAGAGAGAGAGAGAGAGAGAGAGAGAGAGAGAGAAAGGGAGAGAGAACATAATCAGTGAATGACAAAAATGCATTTTTGAGTGGTTTTATAAGGTATTTTCACTACCTAAAATCTGAAAAACACATTTCATCAGTCAATATGACCATCTTAGGATTTAACTTTCTTTGAAAAAGCTTCCTCAGCTTTGGCATTAGATAAACTGTAGGCTAGTATATACATCCATATTTCAGGAATAACAACCAACCAGAACTATTACAGGAGGCTAGAGTTTCCTCCCCTCTTAAGGAGTTTCAGATAGGTGGTATAGAGGATAGAACAATGAACCTCGAGTCAGGAAGACCAGAATTCAAATCCAGTCTCAGATACTTACTAGCTATATGATCCTGGGCAAGTCATTTAATGTCTGCCTCAGTTCCTTTACCTGTAAATGAGGATCATAATATCACTTACTTCCCAGGCTCATTGAAAGGAGAAAATCAAATCATATTTATAAAAGGATTTGCATAGTGTGCAGCATATAGTAATTAATGAATGAATGCTTATTCCAGCAGGATGATTTCAGAAAAACCGGGAAAGACTTATGTGAGCTGATATGTGGTGAAGTAAACAAAACCAGGAGAATGTTGTATACAGTAACGGTAATATTGTTTGATGAAGAACTGTGAATGATTTAGCTATTCTCAGCAATACAATGATCCTAGACAATCCCAAAGGACTAATGATGAAGCATACTATCTGCCTCCGGAGAAAGAATTAATACTGTTTGAATATAGACTGAAGCATGCTATTTTTCACTTTCTTTCATTTTGGGATTTTTTTTTTGTCTTCTTGTGCAAAATGACTACTATGGAAATGTTTTAATTAATTGCACATGTATAACCTATATCTGATTGCTTTCCATCTCAGCAAGGGAAGAGGAAAGTGAGGGAAGGAGGGATAGAATTTGGAACTCAAAATTTAAATTAAAATGTTAAAAAAAATTTTTTTAAATAAATGCTTGTTCATTTCCCTTCCCCTTCTGGGCTCACATATACATTTATACTATCATTCCCTATTTATCCCCCTACTCCACATCTCCCATCTTCACTCACAGCTTTCCTCTTTGGACTTCATATATTATTCTTCACTCCAGACCTTTCTAATTATTTAATGCCTAACTTTGTTGTGGTCTAGGGGTTCTAAGAATCCCAAAATGACAGGGCAAAGGGCACAGATCTGCCTTGAAAGAATTTGACCACCCAAGCCTTCTTTCAGTCAGAGGAAAGGTTTATTGTGTCACCAATACAAGCAGGCCAGATTTTAAGAGTCTGAGCAATTTAATATGGACAAAATGGACATTTTATACAGAAAGACTGTGGGAAGATCTGGATAGGATTAAGGAGTGGCAGGTAGCATGGGGTGATACCAGGTGCAGAGAATGAGGGCCACAGTGAAAGGGCAGTTAAAAGGATTATTGACTGGGATGGGCCAGGTGCCTCAGGAAAAGGCCAGAGATCTGGGTTCAGGGGATTTGGGGTCCAGGTCCCAAAGGTACAGTCTTTCCCTTTTAGGGGTCCAGTATGAATCCCATCTCCCATCATTTTCATATGGAGATAGTTTATGTTGTAATTATCTATGTTTATGTTTTATTCCCTTACTGGACTTAAGCTTTGTTAGTTTAAGGAACTATACCTTATCTAAACTTTTTTTTTAGGGGGAAAGGCTAGGCAATTGGGGTTAAGTGACTTACTTACTCACACAGCTAGTAAGTGACTGTCAAGTGTCTAAGGCTAAATTTGAACTCAGGTCTTCCTGACTCCAGGGCTGGTGCTTTGTTTACTGCACCCCCTAGGTGCCCCATCTAAACTTGATATCCCTATCATTTATCACTGTGTTCTGCATTCAGGAGACAATAAAAAATTCAGTTTGTTAACTGAATGAAAACCTGGGAAATGTAACCTCAGAAAATGGGGTGGAGGAAGACATAATTTTTTTTCCTATCTCTGTTATGGCTTAGAATATTCAGGCCATTCACTGGGGGTGGGGGAAGGGGATGGAGAGAAACTGGAAGTAAAAAAAATGTTTAATGAATGTTAAAATTGTTTTTATATGTAATTGGGAAAAAATTCAAAGCTAAAAAAAAATATTCAGGTAAGATTCAAAGTCTGGAGGGATCCCTGACTGATATATTGATAAATTAAATCTCTTACAAAAGAATGATAGGTATTGTTACGCAGCAATGCAGAGAGGAAAGCAACCTATCTCTGAATCACTTTTACCCAGAGATAGCTGTTGACCATCTTCCAAATAGCAAAGCACTATTAATATAATGGAGTAAGTTTGATACAACAATGTATTTTACCAGAGGCCCATTACTGTATAAATTCCAAAATGTATGAATTTAATTTTACACAGAAATAGTTTGTAGTTATCTTCTAGAATTATTGCATTTTTCAGAAATGGAGAAAGTGTGTGTGTGTGTGTGTGTGTGTGTGTGTGTGTGTGTATGCACACGTGCTCATGTGTATATGAGTGCATGTGCATATACACCCGCTTCCTAGAACACATCCAGTGACTGGCAGCTATGCATTTCTGGATGGTTTTATAAAGGATTGTCCCTGTTTTGTGTATTATCTCAATAACTATGCTGTAAGAAAACTTTTATTTCTTGTTCAATTACTTTTGTGATCATTTCTTCAGCTGTGATTAGCCATTTGCTGGTTCCTGCAAGAAGGAAATAATCTTCTTAATTCATAACATTCAAAGGGTATGTTTTCCCTTCTCTCCTCTCACTCTGCCACCCTCTGGTTCAGGCTCTTACCTTTTCACTCCCAGGCTACTACAATAGACTTCTGTTGATCCCTTTGCCTCAAGTCAATGCCCATTCCAGTCCACCCTCCACTCAGCTGTCAAATTGATCTTCCTAAAGTGCACCTCACACAGACTCTCCGCCATTCAATAAATCCCAGTGGCTCCTTATTGACTTTGGGATCTAACATTAAATCAGTCTTCCATTTAACTTCATCATCCAGTCCCTTCTACCTCTCCAGTCTTTTTATACCACATTCCCCTTCATGTACTCTTCAATCTAGTAACACTGACCTCTTTGCTGGACCTCCCACATAACATTACATCACTAATCTCCTGGCATTTTCACTGTGTATCTCTCAAGCCTGAAATTCTCTCTGTTCTCATCACCAGCTTCTGGCTTCCCTGGATTCCTTCAGGTCTCATCTAAAATCTCACCTTCTGGGGTGGCTAGGTGGCACCGTGAATAGAGCCCTGGTCCTGGAGTCAGGGGAACCTGAGTTCAAATCCAGCCTCAGACACTTAACACAAAAAACTAGCCATGTGACTTTGGGCAAGTCATGTAATCCCCATTGCGCTCCAAAAATAAAAAAATAAAATAAAAAAATCCCACCTTCTGCAAAAAAATCTCCCCAATCTTCTTTAACTTTGTGCCTTCCTCTGAGATTACCTTCAATTTATCCTGTATAAATCTTGTTCGTATAGTGGTTTGTCTACACTTTTATACTGTGAGTTCCTTGAGATCAGTGACTATTTTGTTGTTTTTTACCTCTTCATATTTCTAGGACTTAGCAGAGTGCCTGGCATACAGTAAGCTCTTAATAAATGCTTGTTGATTTGATTTGTTGACTTTCTAAGACTCTCCTCCATAGTTCTCATTTATATCCCAACTCTTCCCTTTATCACTCATTCTAAATGCATTTTTGAAAATTTTATTATGTTTTAGCAGAAGCAACAAAAAACCAAAACAAAACAAAAGGAGGATAGTAATCGTGGTCTCAGACAAAGCAAAAGCAAAAACATCTAATTAAAGAGAAAAGGAAGGAAACTGTATCTTGCTAAAAGCTACCATAGAAAACAAAGAAATATCAATATTAAACATATATACACCAAGTGGTAGAGCATACATTCTTTCTTTTTGTCAATCATCTATTTATTTTGTTAGTTTTCAACATTCATCTATAAGATTTTAAATTCCAATTTTTTTCTCCCTCCCTCTCTCTTTCTCTCCCCAAGATGGCATGCAGTCTGATACAGCCTACACATGTACATATTTCCACAATTAGTCATATTGTAAAGGAAAAATCAGAACAAAAGGGAAAAACCATGAGAAAGAAAAAAGAGAGAGAGAGAAAGAAAATAGTATGTTTTGATCTGTATTCAGACTCCATAGTTCTTTCTCTGGATGTGGATAGCATTTTCCATCAAGAGTCTTTTGGAATTGTCTTACATCATTGTATTGCCGAGAAGGGCTAAATTTATCAAAGCTGGTCATTACACAGTGTTGTTGTTACTGTGTATGGTGTTCTCTTGGTTCTGCACACTTCACTCAACATCAGTTAATATAAGTCTTTCCAGGTTTTTCTGAAATTCACCTAGCATACAGATTTTTAAAGAAGTTAAATGAGTTACAGGAAGAAAGAGATAGTGAAACTATACTAGTGGGCATCCTTAACTTTCCCTGCTCAGAACTAAATAAATGTCTCCTCTCCCCACTTATTGAGAATATATATCCTAATTATTCACAGCCACTCTGGGCTCAGGCCATAGTGGGGTTAAGATAGATGGTCCTACATGACTTATGGGTAAAGCTGGATGGTTAAAAATAAATAAGAAGGAAGCAAAACTCTTGCAGTTACACTCTTTGCAAATGATAGGATGGTATACTTAGAGAACCTTAAAGAATCAACTAAAAAACTAATTGAGCCAATTAACAACTTTATCAAAGTAGCAGAATATAGAATAAACCCATATAAATCATCTACATTTCTCTGTTACCAAAAAGGAACAGCAGGAAGACATAGAAAGATTCCACTAAAAATAACTGCAGACAATATAAAATAATTTGGGAGACTACCCCTGGCAAGACAAATCCAGGGACTATATGAACATAATTGCAAAACACTTTTCTCATATAGAGATCTAAACAATTGGAGAAATATTAACTGCTCATGGGTAGTCTGTGCCAATATAATAAAAATATAAAAAAATAATGATTCTACTGAAATCAATTTACTTGTTCGGTACCCTACAAATCAAACTACCAAAGAGTTATTTTATAGAGCCAGAAACAATAATAGCAAAATTCATCTAGAAGAATAAAGGGTCAATAATATCAAGGGAACCAATGAAAAAAAAATTGAAGGAAGGTGACCTTGCAGTACCAGATCTTCAAACCATATTGCAAAGTGGTAGCCATGAAAATAACCTGATGTTGGTTAAAAAATATAATGGTGGATCAGTGGAATAGATTAGGTAAACAATACACAGTAGTAAATGATCATAGTAATCAGCTCACTTGCATATAGAACAAATTCATGATCTTGGACTATAAAGATGATCCATTGTAGTTTCTCCTTCAATATTCTATTCCTTACTCAGTCCAGATAAATTTTTAATTACTCAGTCTTAGATAATTATTGGAGTATTTGAGGAGGGAGATGGATTGTACTGCTTCTTCTTATTCTCATGTCTTGAACTGGCCTCTTCCCCAACCTTTCCTTGAAGAAAATATTTATAATGTAGAGGCATGAGGTTTCTGTGTAGTCTACACATCTTTGGTTTCTCTCATTTCTTGCTCCTGACTCATTTTGACTTGTTTCTTATCATCTTTATTTGCCCCTTTACATTAAAGTCATTGAGATGATGAGATTCTTCACATGTTCCTGTTTATGGATGACTAGATTGAGACAGAGTGACCTAATGAACATAGTGTATGACTTGGAGTCAGGAAGACCTGTGCTCACATCCTACTTTTGACACATACAGGATGTGTGGCTACTTAACCATTCAATGGAATATCTTGTAGACTATAAATTACACATAAGTTGCCTTATGCATTAGTTGAGGGAGATTCCACATTAAGAGATCCCTAAATTGGATCTGGACTCTTCCCACCACAAAAAAAAATACTCAATATGTACAGTAAATGGTGATTTTTCTCTTTGGGGCACTATCAGCTCTAAATTCAAATTCAGACCCAAAGAGTGACCATCAAGTCCCTATGCATAGGATCATCTTCAGCCTCCAAATGCCCCAAATTCAGTATAAACCCATTCTACCTGGCTCTTAGTATAGGGATGAGGTATCTTTCAGGCAGCTATGTTGCACAGTGGGTAGAACACTGGCCTGGAGTCAGAAAGATCTGAGTTCAATTCTAGCCTCAGACACTTTACTAGCTGTGTGACCCTGGACAAGTCATTTAACTTCGGTTTTCTTCAATTTCCTCAACTGTAAAATGGGGATAATAACAGCATCTACCTCACAGGGCTGTTGTGAGGGTCAAGTGAGATATTTGTAAAGTACTTAACATAGTGTCTGGCACATAGTAGGCATTTAAAAATACCTACTCCCCTTCTTTCCCCATGACAAAATTATCAGTTACGTTTGTGCATCCTGAAGGGGAGAGCAGCTCACACTATGCGATGTGGTCAAAGGAAGGGGCTGAGTCAGAGTGCATCACCTAGAGCATCACTACTTGGAGGCCTCAAGAAAGGTTCTAACTCCACCATGTAGTATTTCACAGAGATGTAATGAGCATTTTTTTTCTTTTTTCTACCTATGACCTATGGAATGCTTCTAGTTCCTTGGAAAAGGGTTTGTAGAAGCAACAGCAGTGGGCGCTTCTCATTACCAACACCCCATTACAGTAAAGTAGTACTTGGTTCCCCTCCCCACAGAAGTCAGCCAGGATGGCCATCTCTCAGTTTTTAAGAGAGGAGGGGCTGAGGTTCCCACTTCTAGGATGCTGCTTCTGGCTTCTAACTGTGATTACACAGCCCTCCATCCTAATGGAGGTAAAAGGCCATGCATTTAAATAGTGAGAATAAATGTTCACTCTTACTTAAATATTTATAACCTCTTCACAAGGACATTGAAAGGACTAATAATTTAATAATTGAAGAGCATGGTCAAAGAAATTGATGGTGATGTTTGTAGCTCTACATTTCCACCAACACCACTTAGAGAATTTGGCTGATGAAAAGGGAAGGGCAGGGAGGGCATTAATAAGAGTCAGTTGCTGGTTTTTTCACCACTCACATCTACTGAGGAGCTACTGAAAAGCACTTAGGAGCTCTTTTGCTTGGTTGATCTATTCCTCTGAAAGTCAAGACTGAAAAATCAACTCTATAGGACCACTATCTTCCATAACCTTTCTCAGTTCTAGTTCAATCTCTAGGATATGTTCTTGGTCAAACTTTCAAAGCACTGTGGATATGAAATGAGGACATATGTTTTCCATCTCATCCTAGACATATAACTACAAAAGGTCACTTACCATCTCTAAGTCTCACTTTCCTCATCTATTTAAATGGGAATAATAATATTTGTGTTACCTAACTCTTAGGGGGGAATGTGAGAAAAGCACTTCATAAGAAATTGAAATTCTATATAATAGTGAGTTGTGATGAATACTTAGACTCATCCCATTCCTGCAAAGAAGGCAGAAAGTAAATTTTATTATCCCCTTTACAGAGGTGTAAAGTGAGCCCAAGATGTTAATTGATTTTCTTTTAGCCATTCTGTTTAGTTAGGGTTCTTTATCAAGAGATTCATATTTCATTTCTCTTTCATTTCTAGGCAGTCACCAAGTCCTGCCAAATTTTCCTTGGAAATGTCCCTTTTTTCTCAATCCTCCTGCCACAACTTTGTCATCTCATGGCTAGATGACTGTGATAGTTATCTGTTCCACCCACCACCAGTCTCCCCACCCCTGACCAGTCCATCTTGTCCACCACAATCACACGGATCTTCATAGTGTACCTCTTCCTTTATATTGTTCCCCTGCTCCAATCCATTCAATGTTCCCTACTTTATTGCACCCTAGAGGGTAAAGTTGGACTTTAAATGTACTCCAGAAGTCAGATCCCACCTATCTATCAACTCTTCTCTCCTTTTACTACCTTGACAAATGCACCCCACTTTCTCTCTGCCTGCCCTTTCTCCTTCCTATCATTCTTCAAATAAGTTTTATCTCAGATTTGAGTCTTCATGAAGTTTTTTCTGACCGACTCAACTTAGTTCATTCCAACAAGCATTTATCCTAATCCTTGCTTTGCTATCTTTCCTGCCAGTCAGGAGAGATAATGATATGAGGAAAATGGCCTTGGGCCCTCCTTATCCAAAGCTGACATATGGTCCTGTTCTTTGGACCAGATATCTTTGCCTCTGTGTCTTGTTTTAGGTGAAGGTTATTGGGACCTTGTGAGCTTCCAAAAGTCGGAAGATTAACCCATAAGAAAGAAATCCAGGAGCTATGTCCCTGCTGAATTTGCTACAACCCAGGAAGTGAGAAGCAAAGTCCTAAGTGATCTGCCTGGCCCAGTCTAAAAATAGGATAGGGGCAGATTTATCCACCACTCAGTTCTGCCAAATTGGAAAGCGAACTCGGTGGGGTGAATGCAATGTAAAACTATACTAAGTCTGAATTTGCTCTCTCCAGGGTGGTAAAGGGGAGAGTATGTCTCTGGTATTGGGGGGAAATGCTTGTATTTCTGTGCTTACTACATCTTTAAAGTAAATATCCCATAATAAAAAAGCCATAGTCCAGACCACATAGCAGAACCCCACTGACTCTCAGGGGGTACCTCTAGAACCCCAGTAGGGAAATACAATTTGCTTCACTCTGGAAGAATGAGTCCTAAGTACCAACACAAAATTAGAAATCTGAGCATGTCTGTAGGCATTGAGGAAGGACCAGCATATCGAGAAATTGAATATGAAAATGGGAATAGGAATGATTGGAATGAATGGAACTAGCTCCCAGAGAAAGTGGGGAAAGGCCAAGAACTCAAGCAGAGGTGTTAGCTTGGGAAAGAAAAAGTTTTTCCTTTGAGATAAATCATTGGAAGAAATGAGGCATGAATAGTTAGAGAGAGAAGAGTGCTTAATGAGAGAAGGCCTTTATTTTCTCAGTAAATAAAGAGGTGAAGTCATCTGCTGAAAGACAAGAGTGAGGCTTCAAAAGAAAGAAGGACTGGGAAAGCCACTCCAAGTAGGGTAACAAACTAAATCAGTGAAGAATAAAAATATTGCCATTCAGCAGTGAAAGCTCAATTCAAATGAAATTACCTTATTTTATCATGAATCTAGTAAGCAGTTTCATGACTACCACCAGCAACATCTGGTCTCTTGGAAGCAGCAGCAGAAAAGAGGATGGTGCAGGGAACCCAAGTTTGAGGATTGGGAAGGCATGAACAAGAGGACAATAGAACAAAGGAATACCTGGTAGAAGACAGCATCCAGTTGAATTGACTAGCTATGGGGTCCAGGTATAGGAAGAAAGCAAAGCTAGAACTCAGATAATAGGGAGGGATGGTGTAGTCAGTGGTCATGGAGAGGACAAAGAATAGATGTAGGAGAAATAAGGCAGAGGAAATGATGAAAGAACAAGAAATTATGATAAACATCATTTTTCTAAAATGTCACCTCTCTTGTGCATGAGCTCCAGTGACTCTCTCCTACCTCCTGGACCAAATATAAAATCCTGTTTGGCATTTAAAGCACATTATTACCTGTCCCATTATTACTTCTCTGAGATTCTCATTTTTTATTTCTTATCATGTACTTGAAAATCAAGCATATGGGCCTTGAACATGACATTCCATCTCTGGAATGCTCTGCTAGACCTCTTGTCTACCTCCTGGTTTCCTTGGCTTCCTTCCAAACTCTGCTCAATGCCCATCTCTTTCCAGGAAGCCTCTTCTCGTTCCCCTCCCTGCTCATGCCTCCCCATGTGGCCCATTTTCCACCTACCTTGTACATAGCACGGCTGTACCTAGCTATTTACATGTCATCTCCTTGAGGACAGACACTATTTTTTGCCTTTGCATTCCCAGTACTTAACACAGTGTCTGGCATGTAGTAAACACTTAATAAATGCTTCTTCACTGTTTGACTGACAAGGAAAATTTCAGAGTACAGAATCACATAAGTGGTGCAGGCTGAGGTGACGCTAAGGTATAAGCTGTGGCCATTCCTGAGGGTGACAGATTTACTGAAGATGCAGGTTTTAAAAACTGGAAAGGCTGATGAACTGGGAGGCTCGGATATTTGAGTTGGGCATTAACATGAAAAGTAAAGACCCAAATGTGAGGACAGGTGTTGGCTGTGAAAAGAAAAATTGTGATTCATGTACTGATCTTCTTTAAGAAAGAAAATAACATGACTTAAGAGCTGGAGGAAAAAGGGATTGGAATCAAATTCCTTTTCTCTACAATACAGATTTGACCATGTATCCTCTCTCCTTGATAAGTTCTAGTGACTCTCTTATCTCCAGGACCAAATATTCAGTTCTAAGGGATTGGACAGAATTGTATCAACAGATAGAACAGTGGTTGAATAATGGTGGCCAAGGAAGGGCATGGAAACGGTAATGGGGAGGAATATGCCAACTCTGTCTTATAGCCTGTCATGGTGGGAGAAATCAAAGGTAGCCAAGGATGAGGGGTTATAATGAATGATCCAGGTTTCATTAAACAAGAGGAGATGGAAAGAGTGTGGGAAGAAGAGGGCTAGAGGAATTTGTTTCTGAGAGAGAAGGGGTTTCCAAGGACAAATTGGAAGAGGTAAATAGACCAAAAATAATATATGGGCAAAGGGTTGTCTCTTGATACAAAGTACCCTGAGATGTCTAGAAGAGGGTAGGGATGGCATTTGCACATGCCCATTTGTTTCAGTAGTCCCTAGAAAGAGTTTTGCCATTTAAGTGTTTTTCTTAATAGAAAATTAATTCTGGATAATGTCTTTTATAAATAGCAGCTACTTTTGACAGCAAGACCCCTGAGAAGATTCACAGTTCAAGCCCAGGTTACACTTTTCCTTGTGGAAATTCCCTATATAAGTCAAAGTCAACCTTGGCAGTTTATAGGAGTTTGCTTTTTTGGTTTTGGTTTTTTTTAACTACACACAACAACATCAGACTTTTTTGAATGAACAATTTCATGGATTCTTCATTGAACATCTCATACATAATTTATCTCCTGCTGATTTGTTAAGGTCAGAGCTAGCCAATCTATGACTATAATACCACATAGGTGGAATGCCAAGGAAGTGATTTTACTTATTTTACTCTTCCTTGTGAAATGTTCTTATGAAGAAGCATTTTTTTTGAGGTGTGATTAACTGATTATAAAATAATATTTTACAATTATTCAAAATGCATTAATCTGATTTTGATTCTAAGAAAGCAATACAGTAGCATATATATGTGTGTGCATCTATATACATAAATACATATGTGTGTATATAAAAATATATACATATATACTATATATATGCAGAGAGAGAGAGAGAGAGAGAGAGAGAGAGAGAGAGAGAGAGAGAGAGAGAGAAACTAGAGAAAGAAATATCTCTTAAGCTGTAATAGTTCTACAGGAATAGCTGGAAGCGAGTCATTAAAATGATGATGACTGATATGTGCTTAGAGCTTTAAGTTTTCCAAATTCTTTTATCTACATCATCTCATTGGAGCATTCCAGCCTTCCACCTTCCGAAACAGATACCATGAGTATCATTATTAACATCTTATAGAAGAAGAAATAGAGACGCAAAAGAATATTTGTCCACAGTCAGAAGGATTTGAACACAGGTAAAAGCAGTATAAAGTAAAAAAAATGGCATTTTAGCCTCTTGGCTGGCTCTCAACAGTTTATGAAAGTTTTTGCTTCTTTCCTGGGTGGTACACATGTACTTAGCTATGTAAACAGAGATGTTCCACTTCCTTGCAAGGTCTAGCCCAGTGTGGTAACTCTAAACATTCTTTGAAGAGTAGCTAGATTTCTGTTTTTAAAGATACCCACCTACCCCTACCCCTTCCTGGAAGTCCTGGCAAGTAACTGCAGTGTTTGGCCATGGTTAAGCTGCCTCTTAGGATTATTACCACCCCCTAGTCCACAACAGAACATCCAGTCTGTCCCACTGGTATTTTTAACAGTGTAATCCATTTGGGAGAAGAATTATTTTGCCCTTCTGGTAGCCAAGGATTGTTATGTCTTTCCAAAAGTGCATGAAAGCAACCTGTATTCACTGGCTAATCCCTAGCTCAACAGATCATTATGGGGAAAACATTTTTGTAAATCTTAAACTGCCATACAAACACGATGCTAGTGTTATTTTTTATTATTATTACAGATCTACTCAACAGCTGATAGTGGGTGAAAATCACTGTAGGTAATGATCCATTAGGCTATCATGAATAAGTCATATAAGCTGCTTTGTGAGTTTTGTTTTCACATGTTGAAGTGTCAGACCCCAACAATCACTAAATGAATGCTCAAATTCATTCACTAAATGACAGTTAAAAGTATAAGCTAGGGGCGGCTAGGTGGCGCAGTGAATAGAGCGCCGGCCCTGGAGTCAGAAGGACCCAAGTTCAGAGCCAGCCTCCGACACTTAATCCGCACAAACAAAAACCAGCCGTGTAACCTTGGGCAAGTTACTTAACCCCAATTGCCCTAAAGGGGCAGCTAGGTGGCTCAGTGAGTAAGAGCGCCGGCCTCGGAGTTTGGATGACCCGAGATCAGATCCGGCCTCAGAAAATGAGCACCCACGCATAAATAATGACTAGCCGTGTAACCTTGAGCAAGTTACTTAACCCCAATTGCTTTAAAAAAAAAAAAAGTATAAGCTAAATACAAACCCTATTGAGCTCTAAACAATGAAGCAAAAAAAAAGCATAAATGACAGAACTTCACTACTGTATGGGATTTCACAATGGCAAAATAAAATTGTACAATTTACCTATTGGCTACATTAGGGAATGGCTCGATTCTTTGGTCCACTTCCTCCTCCCTCCACCTCCCCATGGACTAGAATATACTGTTGCTACAAAATATTTTTTCCCTCCTTGGAAAGAGCCGAAGCATCAAAATGTAGGCTTCTGCAGCTGTGGTGAGTAATCTGTCAGCAGGGAAACCATGACAGCCTGCAGAGGAGATGAAAAGAAAGAAATTAATACACATCAGAAATGAATGTGGCACAAAAACCAGGTGCAGGGAGGAAAACGGGCCTGGGATAAAAATGAGCTTTCTCAAGCAAATCGTAATTCAGACTGTGCTTTGTCAAGATGCTGAAACATCTGAAATGATAAAGGAATGACTCTGTGCTACATTTGTTTTTATGCAAATGAGAAAAGGTCAAGGCAGAGCAGACTGGCCTGGCTATATTGGCAAACCATGTGGCTCCTAAGGAATAATTCTAGGGCTGAATAGAGAAGTAGACACTCATCCATAAGTGACTTTTGCAACCTTGAGTGTTTGTGAAATCCAAGGGATTGGCTGGTGAAATACTATGGGTCATCCCGTGCCTACTGTTCACCATGGTACTTACTATAGCAAGGATGAATCAAGGGAAGTTTGAAGGGGGATCAATTGAGGATAAGCAAAAAGCAAATTTGCTTGGGATTGGCCAGCCATCTTGGGTTTGGGCGATAATATTGGGCAAAGAGTGATGAAGTAGACAAATGCCTTGGGTTAGAGGCCTCATCTGAGGCTTTCTAGCCTTGTGATTTGGGGCAATATTCCAGGGTCACAGTGAGGGAAAAAAGAAATGGCACCTGTGAAAATGTTTGGAAACTGTAAAGTGTTATATAAATGCCAGGCTCAATTCAACAGCACTTACTGTCAGCTTGCCTACAAAAAATTACAGAGGTAATAGCTGCTCCTCACTCTGTCCCCACCAAACAAGGATTTTGGAAGGTTCATCTCCCTGCTACCCACCCCAGCTGTCTCTTGACTTTTTGTCTTCCACCTAATATATACCTATCCCTGACTTAAACACAATCTAGCTGTTCATGTCTTGGTTTAATATTTATGTTCCTTTTTTTCCCCTATAATCCTTAATCCATGTCTTCCTTGGTTTGTAAACCCCTTCCTTGAGGGGAGTGGCAGGTTAACTAGGTGGTGCAGTGAATACATAGATAGCCAGGCCTGGAGTCAGGAAAACTTAAGTTCAAATCTGGCCTCAGACACTTACCAGCTTTGTGACCCTAGGCAAGTCTCCTAACCCTGTTTGCCTCAGTTTCCTCATCTGTAAAATGAGCTGGAGAAGGAAATGGCAAACCATTACACTATCTTTGCTAAGAAAATCATAAATGGGGTCATGAAGAGTAGGACATGACTGAAATGACTGAACCAAAAAAAAGTGAATGAATTTCAGTTCAGAGAAATCACAAGGAGCTAGATCTGGTAAGGGATTTTAAAGATGGCTTAATCCAGAATTCATTTGACAGAAGAAAAAATAAAAAGAGAGAGAGGGAAGGAATGAACATTTCTATAGTGCCTATTATGCATCAGGAACTGTTATAAACACTTTACAAATATGATCTCATTTGATGCCATGGGAGGTAGATGCTGTTATCTTATAATATGGGGAAATTGAGAGAGACAGAGGTTAAGTAACTTGCCCAGGGTCACAATGCCATTGTCTGGGGCTGGTTTTAAATTCAAATCTCCCAGACTCTTTGATCAGGTCTCTATCCACTGTGAGACCCAGCTGACTGAATCAGAGCTGGGATGTAAGCCCATGCCTCCAGAATACTGTGTTCCTTATAAAAATGACATGAATTCAAATTTTATTTTAAAAATTTATCAGATATTTAATGTATTCAGGGCAGTGTTTGAGGTGTTATGGGAGTTCACATAAGACATGATTCTTGCCCTCATGGAATTTAGTTTGGTAATAAGATAAGTTGTTGCTGTTAAATCATTTTTCAGTTGTATCCAACTCTTTGTGATCTCATTTGGGGTTTTTTGGCATTTTCTTGGTGGGGAATACTGGAGTGGTTTGCCATTTCCTTCTCCAGTTCATTTTTTTTTGCAGATGAGGAAACTGAGGCAAGCAGGATTAAGTGACTCCCCCAAGGTCCCAGAGCTAGTAAGTATCTGAAGCCAGATTTGAACTCAGAAAGATTCATCTTCCTGACTCCAGGTCCAGCACTCTATCCACTATTCCACCTGGCTGCTATAAACCCTAATTACAAAGATGATATATGATAATATAAAATATCATATGATAAATACATTAGAGTGGTATATAATAAAGTAGTAGGTGAGAGCATTATATGGCAGAATAACTCCTAAATTCAAAATCTCTAGACCCATATCTGGATCTCAGCTCTTCTACTAATTACTGTATTCCTTTGGACAAGGCGTTTAACCTTTTACTCTTCATCTATAAAGACAGCTAGGTGTTGCCATAGTGAATAGCGCACTGGGCCTGGAGTCAAATTTGACCTCAGACTTACTAGCTGTGAGACCCTGAGCAAGCACTGAACCCTGTGTGCCTCATTTTCTTCATCTGTAAAAAATAATCTAGAGAAGGACATGGCAAACCACTCCAGTATCTTCACCAAGAAAACCCTAAATGAGGTCATGGAGAGTTGGGGATGTCTGAAAAACAACTTCATCTGAAAATGAGAGGATTGGACTAGATGTTCCCAGTTGTCCTTCACCATTCTGTATCCTAGGATTATAGCTCGAGGCCCAGAAAAGTTAAGTGACTTGCCTAAAGTGACACAGCGAATAAAAGAGGTTAGATTTGAACTCAGGTCCCTGTGGGCTCCAAGTTCATCACTCTTTTTTGTGTAACACACTCCAGAAATATTGAATGTAGGATGAGGAAAGGCTTCACAGAGGAGATGTTTTATTAAAATGGCAACAGTAGTTAAGGGACAATATAGATAAAGTATTTGTATAAGCTGATGATTTTGTGAGTGACCTGTCTATCACATTATGTGAAATTTATAACTTCTTTTTATTAGCCCCAGGAGTCACATCTCATATTTTTTAATGGCTTCAGCAATGAGCACTTGAGGAGTCCTATAAAACGCGACTGATTTTCTCCGCTGTATGGCATCCACATTGGAGCGCTTTCTGGAATCAGACTTCTACTGGGTTGTTCACTTGCCTTATGCTTCATGGTCACAGCAAAGTCTGCTGGCAAGGGAACAAACCCATCTGAGGGCTCTGTCAGGACTGCTGACTCTGCTCTGTTCTATCCCTCAGGGACAGGGAGATGCTGCCTTCCTTGGCAACATCCCTCATTTCTGGGAAAAACCAAATAATGTCAAAGAGTAAAGAGATGCGTTATGGTTTAGAGCAACAGATGTCAAACTAAAATAGAAAGGGGGGGGTCGCTAATTAATACACAAAGATCCCTGTGGGGCTACTTATGGAGTCAGTTTTAAATGTTATATTATCCATGTTTTATTATATTCTTATTTTATTTATGTTTTGTTCAATAGCTTGTTAAATATTGCCCAATTATGTTTTGGTCTGGTTTGGCCTGAACTCAAGAATGCTGTGGGCTACATGTGGTCCATGAGCCATGTGTCTGATACCTCTGGTTTAGAGAATAAGGATTTTATTTGGGTTAATTAACCACGTTAGGGTGGTTGCAGCCTTTCTCATTGGATCATAGATTTGGGACTGAAACTTAGATCCTTAGACCAACCCTGACATTTCATGCATGAGGAAAATACAGATGAGGCCCAGAGAAGGGAAACACCTTGGCCAAGGTTACACAGGACGGAGACACAGAGTTTGGATTGGATTTCATATCCTCTGCTTTCAGACCCAACATAGCTGCATTCTACCATATTGACAGGGAAATTGCAAAAGGGTCAAAGCTTTTTTGTTGTACAAGAAAAAAACCTTAAGTTTTCATGCTTCAACTGACCCTAGAGATTTGTTTAACTGAAGATTATATGTCTATTAGAATATGGACTAGCTATTGATCAGTAAAACTACATTGTGTGTATGTATGCACACACACACACACACACACACACACACACAGACTATTATGGATAGAGCAAAATAGTTTATAGCACAATGAATTGAATATGCCCAATTGTGCCCAGCTATGAAACTGCACAGGGTGCTGAGTCAGCATCTTTCCTTTAAAGTGATTACAAGCATTTGAAAATCAGTTCTTCACCACCTTTTTACAAAACACCATGTATTAACCATGAGAGCTATCTCAGTACAGGGGCCCAGACTGAGATTTCCCTTCCATTTTCCCCTGCTGTTCAAATGAGGCTACATGTGGGGTTCACTTCTGTAGAGAAGTGAGAATTGGGCCCTTAGAATATTTCCTATATATTTTTACAAAGCTGGCCCTGATGGTGGTTTTGTGTACGAAGCCTGAAAAGAGTCAGGTGTGCAATGTTTCCTCCCAAGTGTCATTAACTAAAAGTGTTTTTAATGCAATAGGGTTTAAACATGTAATTTCTCCCGCTAAAAATGGCCAATCTCTATATAAATATTATTGCAGTATGCTTTGTTATTTTCCAGAATTCTTTTCTGAATTTCTAAGGAAGACAAAGTTAAAAGATCATTAAGGCAGTATCATCATTGGTGTTCTAATTATTTTCTGACAAAAACAAAAGCATTTATCATATCACTTCTTGTATTATAGAGCTAATATGGTTAGGCCACACCTCTTTTTGGAATTGAGATAATTGTCTGTGTCCAAGACCAGCAAGAACAAAAGGTTATCCTTATTATCTAATACATAAATTTGGAACTTTAAAATGCCAAAATTCTCCCTTTCATGCAAAAGCATCCA
This sequence comes from Gymnobelideus leadbeateri, assembly GCA_011680675.1. Classification (NCBI taxonomy): domain Eukaryota; kingdom Metazoa; phylum Chordata; class Mammalia; order Diprotodontia; family Petauridae; genus Gymnobelideus; species Gymnobelideus leadbeateri. Next base: position 623,585 of record WOXC01007610.1, read on the forward strand.
AAATTTAGTTCCGAAAAGAAGTATAAGAGGACAAGTTGAGCATTTACTGTATCTTTTTTTTTTTTTTTTGCTTTTTGGAGGGCAATTGGGGTTAAATAACTTGCCCAAGGTCACATGGCCAGTTTTTGTTTGTGTGTGTTAAGTGTCTGAGGCCAAATCCGAACTCAGGTCCTTCTGACTCCAGGGCCGGCACTCTACTCACTGCTCCACCTAGCCATCCTACACTTACTGTATCTTGATCATGTCATTAGGATGAGAAAGACAGCATAGTATATAGGGCAAGGGTGCTTAATTTTTTGCATGTTATGTACCTCTTTGATAGTTTTGTGAAGCCTTTGGACACCTAAACAGAATGTCTTTAAATGTATAAATAACATACATAAGAAAAGAATGGAAATCAGAGTGAAACTGAAGTTATTTTTTTCCATCTAAGTTTGTGGACTTCCTGCCCTCACCCTGAAATCTATCTACAGATTTATGGAGAGGTTGAGAACTCCAGGTATGATATTGGACTTGGCATAAGATTTGGAGTTCAAATCTTGCTTCTGACACTTAGTGGATAGTGTGTGTCTACAGGTAAATCACTTAATCTCGTCCAACCCTTAGGTTAAACTCAGCTTAGTTCTTACCATGATAGTCCATTTCCTGTTTTCAGCTTCTGGAAATACAAGTGACTTTGAAGAATAAAATACTTCATCATCAACTTCTTCTGGTTTTCTGGGTAAGCAATGTAAAAATGTCCAGTTGGGAGCCGCAACTGCAGCCGTCTAAGAAAGAAAAGAATGGTGGGGATGGTGAATGGGAACTGAGTATACTCTGACTGAGCAGGTCATGCGAGACAGGCTTACTTGTATTCCTCAACATCTGGTTGGTCAGTCAACAAGCACATGAGACTAGAAGTATCTCTATTAGGTCAAAACAAAAAGGAGATATCTGAATTGTGTGTGTGTGTGTGTGTGTGTGTGTGTTGTGTGTGTGCTTTTAATTTGCTCCTTGAGATCAGAAACTGTTTCATTTTTGTCTTTGTCCATGTCAAAAACACTTTAACACAATGCCTAGCATATAATAGGTACTCAGTAAATTCTTATTGATTGAGTAATTGAGTTATCTTTATTCCTGGGGTAAGTTTTAAATCACTATAATGTATGATATGCCCTCTATTAGAAGAGATGATCTTATGGTCAATGTTAGGTGACAGTGGATAGAGGGATATCTTAGATACTTACTAGCTGTGTGAGACTGGGCAAGTCACTTAAGCCTCAGTTTCCTCATCTGTAAAATGAGCTGAAGAAGGAAATGGCAAACCAAATAGTATCCTTACCAAGAAAACCCCAGACATGTTCACAAAGAGCTGGGCACGACTGAAAATGACTGAACAACAATAATAAATATATGACCAATTGCAAGAGACTCATCCAAAGCCATCAGAATATTGTTTTGGTCATCAAGTTTAGATTAGTCTCTAAATATTTGATTCTAGCCTTTTTCATACATTTAGACATATTAATTAGAATAATTCAGAAAATGACTACTTAAATTATAGTTCTGGTTATTTTACATTTTCATACTGATTATCGTAATTTTACTTAGTAGTTAGTTCCTGAAAATTACATTTTTAACAGCCATTACCTTGGTTTTCCACTTAATATAAGAAAAAAAAATTGTATTTTTACCATCTCTCCCAATCTTAGAATTGCTGCTTTCCAAATTATATATATATATATTGTCCTTACTAGTTTAGTTCCAAATTCAAGACATTTTTTCCTGAGAATACAGAAATACTGACAGATTGGCATGCAAAAGGATATTTCATTCATTCACTCACTCACTCTCTTACACACACATACACACACACACACACACACCACTTACATATCATTAAACTGAATATAAAATATGGAGAAAAATGAAAAGAGTATTTATCTATGAATTAAGGAACCTGAGTTCTAATCTTTACACTGCTACTAACTGTGGGGGAATAGGCAGGTGACATCAGCTCTTTGGAACTCAGCTCATCTCCTGGAAAATGAAAGATAGTGGAATAGATGGTCACCCAAATCCCTTCCTGTTCTAAAATTCTGTGCTTTTCTATCTTTCAAACCCCCTATTCCAGCACCAGAGGGATCCCCTGGAATTTGTGGCCAGGTTGGCACAGGGTCATTTAATGATCTCCCCATGTATGTAAGCACAGATTTACGAAAGGGAATATGGAATAGTGGAATGAGTCCAGGCTCTGGAGTCATTTAATCTCTCTGGGCTTTCTTCAACTGAAAAATGAAAGGATTGGACTGGACCTCTGAGACCCCTTCTAGGTCTAGATCAAAGGTTCTTAATCTGTGACCCATGCTCCCCTCCCCAACCCAAGGGGTCTACTTTTAAGAGGACCATAATATTAGAAAACAATTACATCTATATTTAAAAATAATTGGTTTCCTTGATCCTACATATTTTATTTTATATATTTAAAACCCTATTATTCTCAGAAGGGATTTCATCAATCTGACAAATGGGCCATGACATAAAAAAAGGTGAAGAACTCCCAGCTCTAGAACAGGAGAACATTTGTACATAGTAACAGCAATACCATATGATGATCAACTATACTTGGCTCTTGTCAGCAAGACAATGATCCAAGGGAATTCCAAAAGACTCGTGGTGAAAAATGCTCTGCATCTCCAGAGAAAGACCTGGTGGGGTCTGAATACAGAACAAAGCATAGCTTCTCTTTACTTTCTTTCTTTTCCTTGTTTTTGTCTGTGTTTTCTTATAGGGAAATCTGTTTTGCATGACTGCACGTGTCAGGCCGATGTCAAATCGCTTGCCTCCTTGACGGGGGAGGGGAGAAATGGGAAGAAGAGAGCCAAAGAATTTAGAATTCAAAATGCTAACATTCTTTTTACATGTAATTGGGGGGAGGAATGAAATATTAAAATAAAAAAGAAGCCTCAGCTTTAAGTGTATAATCTTTGGGTTTTAAGCCCTGGCGCTGCCTATTTAACCTGTGTGACCTTAAACAAGTTATTTTGGGGGGGGGGCAATTGGGGAAAAGTGACTTGCCCATGGTCACATGGCTAGTAAGTGTTAAGTGTCTGAGGCTGGATTTGAACTCAGGTCCTCCTGACTCCAGGGCTGGTGCTCTATTTACTGCGCCACCTAGCCGCCCCCTTGAACAAGTTATTTAACTTCAAAAGGTCCCAGTTTCCTTGTCCATGAAAGGAGGAGATTGTATTAGATGACATCTGAGGTCTACCTCAGGGCTAAATCTAGGATCCCATATTGATTCCTTCTAGGGAGATCCTTTTACCAAACCTGGCATTGGATTTCCTTGGAGGTCTTTAGAGAATACCCCAAGATCAGATCAGGAGGGCAACTGAAGGTATTCCAGTTCCTAACATGATTCTAGAATAAACCATTTTGATCTGCAGCAATTTAAAGAAAGCAGACAAAATACAGAATAAGACTATAATGAAAGAAAAATGAAATTATATGGCTCAAAAAATGCCACTGATGTATTTTTTTCAGTCTCCTAATGTCTTGCAATGGCACTTTTTAAAATAATTGTGAAAGTTCCCTCTAATTTGCCACATCTATCACAAAAATCTCTTTGCAAAGGACACAACTAAACTGAGAGAGGAGAAAGAGTTATTTGCAGAGAGGAGAAAGACACCCTGTTCTACCCAAAGTGAAGGAGTAATTTTACAGTTCTTGGCTTTATAAATGGAATTAATGAACCTATAGAGAGACATCGATTAGTACCTTCATTGTTATCTGGTAACCTCGAAAGTCTCGTAGCCTCTTGTTCTTCTCTTCCTCTTGTCCCATGCTTATCCACGTGTCTGTAATTAAGACATTGCTCCCTTGTGCTGCTTCCATTGGATCAAAAGTCAGGGACAACTTGGTACCATGCTGGAAAAATGAATGAACAGATTAATTAGTTGTCCTTGAAATATGAAGGCATAGATAAAAAAGATAGATACATAGATTGATAGAGATGCAGATATAGGTATAGATACAGATATAGATATAGATACAGATGCAGATATAGATATACATACAAATACATACATAGACACAGATGCAGATATAGATACAGATACAGGTATAGATATAGATACAGATACAGATATAGATACAGATGCAGATATAGATACACATACAGAAACATACTTAGATACAAATATAGAGACAGATGCAGATATAGATATACATACAGATAAAGATATAGATACATATACAGGTATAGATACAGATGCAGATATAGATATAGATACACATACATATATATATATATATACAGGTATAGATACAGATATAGATACAGATGCAGATATAGATATAGATACATATATAGACACAGATACATACATAAATACAGGAGTAGATACAGATAGAGATATAGATATGGGTATAGATACAGATACAATTATAGAAATTTATACATATAGATATAGATATGTGAGTCCATTATACCTCTTTCGCATATTTCTCTGCTAATTTGGTGATACCAGGATCTGGTTCATAACCCTGTCAAAAAACAGATTGAACTATTAGTTTGTAGGATGAAATGGAATAAATTCTTTGTAGGAAAGAAGTATGAACTGTACATTTGATGCTATAAATTGTCACTTTCTTTGTAACTTATGATTATTAAGGGACAGGTAGGGGGTGCAGTGGATAGAGCACTAGGTCTGGAATTAGGAAAACCTGAGTTCAAATCCAACCTCAGACACTCACTAGCCATATGTGATTCTGTGCAAGTTATTTAACCCTGTTTTTCTCAGTCCCTCATCTGTAAAATGACCTGGAGAAGGAAATGGTAAACCACTCCAGTGTTTGAACAGCTACAAATGGTTATTAAAACACTTGATGATTTTAAGATAAATTCAAGTAACCTGGCCATTTCTAAGATACAAGATGCTATAGTTTGGGATTTTCTAATCTTGATGTTGCTTCTAAATTATTTTTAAATTGAGCTGGTTCTCCCATATCCTCTTAATAATTTTGCCACCTAGATTGATAAGACAAAACATTTTGCCTTTTATTACTAGTTTGTGGTAATTATTTCCCTTCTTAAAACCTCTAAAAGTTGAGAGGTTTTCTTAATTCTCCAGTCTAATTCTGTTATGTTTCAAAATAAATTTGCTTATTTTTGTTCCATAACAAAGGTGATAATGGTGGGGGGGCTAGATGGTGCAGTGAGTAGAGCGTTGGCCCTGGAGTCAGTAGGACCTGAGTTCGGATCCAACCTCAGACACTCAATGCACAAACAAAGACCTAGCAGTGTGACCTTGGGCAAGTTACTTAACCCCAATTGCCCTCCAAAAAAGAAAAAGAAAGGTGATGATGGTTATTGGGAAGCAATTATAAAGCAGTTATGAAGACTTCTATCAATAAATGACTATTATGAAGGGGGTGGAATTAAAAAGGTTCCTATGGGTTAAGAAGTGGAATGAGGTCCTCCAATACTTCCATCACTCTAATGCAGGCTATCGCCACCTCTTTGTTGTTTAATCCTGTCCAACTCTTTGTGATCCAATTGAAAGTTTTCTTGGCAAAGATACTGGAGTGGTTTGCCATTTTCTTCTCCAGCTCATTTTTTGAATGAAGAAACTGAGGCAAATGGTTAAGTGACTTGCCCACTGTCACACAGCTGGTAAGTGTCTGAGGCCAGATTTGAACTCAGGAAGAGGAGTCTTCTACTGTGCCACTTAGCTTCCTCCATCATCGCCTCACACCTGGATCATTGGTCTCTCTGCCTCAAGACTCCTACCCACTCTAGTTAGACCAGCCTCCACTCAAGGGCCTAAATAATCTTCCTAAAGCTTAGGTCTGATCCCATCACCCTCTATCCATCCCAAACCCCTCTCCCCTCACTATAAAACTCCAAAGGTTCCCTATTACTTCCAAGATCAGATATAAAACCTTCTCTTTGGCAAAGTTTTTCACAACCTGGACTCCTCTTGCCCATTAAATTGTGAGCTCTTTGAGAGCAGGGACTATCTTTGCCTTTTTCTCCCTGTTGCCAACACTTAGCACAGTGCTTGGCACATAGGCATTAAATAAATGTTTATTGACAGACTCATCTTTTCAGTCTTCTTACACCTGGCTCTTCTCCTCCCACAACCCCTTCTGCACTCCGTCCCCCTGCCATATGATTTTCCACCCAGGGACACTGACCTCATCACTGTTCTTTGCATAAAATGCTCATCTCCTGACCTCCATGCCCAGAATCCCATCTCAACCTCCTGGCTTCCCTGGCCTCCTTCAAGTCACAAAGAAACTCTCACCCTCTACATATCAATGCCTTTCTTCTGTTGATTATCTCCAATTTATCCTGATTATAGTTTTTCATACTTGTTTATGTGTTGTCTCCCTCATAAGACTCTGAGACCCTCAAGAGCAAGGCCTGTATTTTGCTTTTCTTAATATTTCTGGTTTTGTGGTTTAAACCCAAAAACTGTGATGGCAGGGGCTCTGCCCACCCAAAAAGCACTGGGGTTTCATGATGTGTTGTGGTGGAACTGTCTCAGAGAATTCAGAGTCAGACCACCTCTAATCCAAGTATATGCATTTATTGAGATTGATGCCTCTCATGAAGCCGGTTAAGTTCCAAAAAAGAAACAGCAGCTTCAGAGAAAGCAATATGGATTTTTATAGGGTAAAGGTTACATAACAGAAATTTAGAATATAGGAATATGATTAATATTAAAAAGGCAGGAGGAATTTGGTAAGGGATTAGGTAATGGAGGAGGGGTCCTATCTATGGTTTGGTGGTTAAACATTCTGGTCATGCTGCCCTCCAACTGGCTAGCTACTGTGGCCCTGTCTGGTCCAAATAGATATTGGGCTATTCTGTCTTGGGCTAGATGGATGATATGATTTTGGTTGGGTACAAGAACACCCCTGTTTCTGTGGAAATAGGTCTGGGGGCAGTGACCAGGTAGAGGCAGTATCTGGGTTCCCATCACGTGGACATACCTGCTGTTTCTGTGGGAACTAAGAGTTCAGGGACACACCTGTTGTTCCAGTGAGCAGTGAGGCATATACAAAGAAGTTAGGACATTGAGGGGCAGGGGGGCCTAGGTAGGCGCAGTGGGCCTGCTATCCAGTAGGGCCAGGCCTATAATGAAGTTAGAATACTGAAGCTGGAGGCAGCTTTATTAGGATTCCATCACTATGGCATAGAGCATTGCCTGGCACAGAGAAGGCACTTAACAAAATGCTTATTGACTGACTAATCATCCCAAGATGAGAATCAATAAGTGTTCCAAGAATAGCTGAAGAGGTTTGAAAATGAGAAAACCATCCAACACAGGGTGGTTCAGAGCACCATCAAAAATAAAAGTTCTCATACTTTGTTTTAGAAAGCTGAAGTCTTTATTGATCCTCATCACCAGATGAAGACTGATTATCAAGCTCATGTCAGTCAAACTTTTCCACATTTACAATAATATAAAAATTGTTATCAACTGTAGGTTAGGGAAAAGTTTTAGAAAAGATAGGATGGGGACTGGACCTGTGATTTCACTGAGATAAGGGAACTCGCAAGAGTATTCTCCTATATTGGTCAGCAACTTATGGGTATTAGAGAGTTACCTAGAACATTGAATGGTTAATAATAACAATTATCATTATTATTACATAAGTATTATATGTTATATAATTATAATAATAATAGGAAGCAATTATGTAGACTTTAATATCTGCAAAGGACTTTACAAATATTAACTGAGCCTCACAACAATCTTAAGAGGCTGGTGCTATCTTTATTCCTATTTTACAGATGAATAAACTGAGGCATGAGGAGGTTAAGTGATTTGTCATGGATCATCTAGCCAGTAAGGGGCAGCTAGATGTTTTAGTGGATAGAGTGTTAGACCTGGAGTCAGTAAGACTTATCTTTGTGAGTTCAAATCTGGTTTCTGACACTTTCCAGTTGTGTGATCCTGAGCAAGTCATTTAACCCTATTTGACTCAGTTTCCTCATCTATAAAATGACCTGGAGAAGGAAATGGCAAACCACTCCAGCATCTTGGCCAAGAAAACCTCAAATGGGGTCATGAAGGGACACAAATGAAACACAACCAGCTAAAATTAACCAGAGGCAGATTTTGAACTCGGGTCTTTCTGTCTTTAAGACCAACTCTCTGACCCCTAACAAAAAGATTTTTTTAAGTTCTGCTTTTCAGTGTAAGCTATGCTCAGTTGGAGTGATGCAAGGAGGTAGATTAATTTTGTCCAGAGATGCCTTTAGTATTTGTTAAGGCAATAAATCTTCCGGTTTTATCTTTAAAGAAGCAGAACTGCTAATAAATGCTGCCTTGCAATTTATGGAGCCATTCCAATACTATTTGAATTTCCAGAAGATTAAAAAAAAAACAAGCCCAAACATAGCAACAACAACAACCAAAATTCCTGGCCAAAGATTTAGCGAGTTTTTAATGGTCTTTATCATTTAAATGAGTTTCTGCCTCAGAACAGTGCTATAATTATTTTTTAAATTGGATTTTTTCTTTCAATAGTAATGAAAGACCTTTGCCACCCAATAATCTGTTTAAACTCTGATTTTTCCAAATAAAGTATTTTATAAATTTTATCCATGAGAATATTAGATATGTATATTTTATCAATAAAAAAAAAACCTAATAGTAAATTTTGCACTTTAGCAGCAGTTTTCTTCCAAGGATTTTTTAATGGATTTTATTTTTTCCTTCACGTTGAATGTGGGCATTATCCTCACCTCTATTCCCTCCTTGCCCCCTGCTTCCCTCGGAAACCTTTTCAAATACAGATTCTACCATTTATCTATGTTGATATGATGGGGAGCATTAGCTAGATGTTTCCCAAATCTGCTTTGACTAGGAAACTTCCAACATTTTGTCTGGATAGAGCACTCTGCCTGGAGTCAGGAAGACCTGAGTCCAAATCTGGCCTCAGACACTTAATAGCCATGTGATTCTGGACAAGTCACTTAACCCTGTTTGCCTCAGTTTCCTCATCTATAAAATGACCTGGAGAAGGAAATGGTAAACCACTACAGTATCTTTGCCAACAAAACCCCAAACAGGGTCACAAAGAGTCAAATACAACTGAAATGACTAAAAAACAACAAGTTGTCATTAATGGGCTGGCCCACTTAGTGCCAGGATAATAGTGAGAGAGGATGAGGAAAGTAGATGAGACACAGAAACTTGTTTTTATTTTTGTACAATTTCAATGGTTGTACAAAATTACTTACACTTCACATTTTCTGTCATGTGACTGAATGTCTGGAACTCAAGAAGAGTGATGAGTTTCTATTCTCAGTAGAACAGTGGGGACTTATTTTTTTTAACTTTTTTTGTTATAACACAGTAGGCCATGGCAAAGCTTTTAGCTATGTGATGGCTAATGTATGCATCTTGGCAGGGAATCAATTCAAGTATCCAGTATAGACAACAGTGCTAGTGGGGTGAAATGACTATGTTTTATTACTTTTAAACTTTTTTTATTTGTCAATTCAACAAGCATTTCTTAGGTATGTACTATGTGAAAAGCATTCTGCAAGGACCCAAAGGAAAAAAAAATGAAAAGCAGGCCCTGCTTTTAAGGAACTTACATTCTCTTCAGGGACATAAAAGAAAAGTTATGGGTTAAGAAGTAGTACCCGATCGAAAAACTTTGAAGGAAGCTCAGAATTGAAAGTATAATGGAAGTATAATGGTAATAGGAATTTGAAGATCTTCCCTTCCCCTTAATAGGCTCATTGTAATCACATGGAGCCTGTGGTGGAAGGAGCTTGCTGAAGGGTGGAGCAGGGCCCACAGGAAGCTGGGAGTCAGAGCAATTATAGCTGAAGGGAGGAGAGGATGCACCCAAAGAGACAGCTAGGTTTATGAGTTTGTGGGAAGGCTAAAGGATGGTATGGTCCCCTGCTGTTGCTATGGTGTATTAACTTCTTTGTTGCTATGATGAATTCGGTTTCCTGGTATTGGGTTTTGTTACTGTCTTATATATGAAGAGTCTGTTATATTTTGCAGCTGAGACCTATGCCAGCATATTTGTAGTCATCATCAGTGCTGTGAATATTGTGTTGATGCTACAGGATGTCAGTCAGTTCAGCATTTATAAACCACCTCATATGGTAAGCTTTGGGGATTAAAAAAAAAACTAAAAGAAAAAACAAGGAGCCCCCCACCAGAAAAAAAAAAAACAAGCTCTGAAGGATCTCACAGTCTAATGGTGGAGATAACTTATGTACAAACAACTTATTACAAACAAGCTATATACAAGATAAATTGGGAATAAAAAGGATGGTGGTGGAGAAGCTAAGATTAAGGAGACCTAGAAAAGAATTCTCCTGGAGGGTGGAACTTTAGCCAACTTGAAAGAAGCCAGGGAAGGCAGGAGGCAGAGATAAAGAGCATTCTAGGCATAGGGACAGACAGTGAAGACATTTGGTGTCATATAGATAAACTATATCTCACACATCAAACACAGGGTCATGTGTAAGAAACAGGAAGGAGGCATCATGGGATGGAAGAGCATGTCAGTGGGGATGGGGAGGAGGAGAATAAGACTGGAAAGTAGGAAGGAGCCCTGATTATGAAGGGCTTTGGAAGCCAAATATTTGATATCAGTGCTGATATTCATATTGTGGGACTGGGTGACTAGGAAGTTAGTGGTACCCCCAACAGTAATAGGGAAGTTAGGGAGCAGGGAGAGTTTGAGGGGGAGAAATAATGCACACCCAGGCATCTGTTTGATATTTGATACCTGGAGGTAACAGGAAGTCACAGTTTACTGTGTGTGTGTGAGTGTGAGTGTGTGAGTGTGCGTGCAAGTGTGAGTGTGTGTGAGTGTATGTGTGAGTGTGTGTGTGAGTGTGAGTGTGTGTGAGTGTGTGTGAGTGTGTGTGTGGAGGTGGCCAGGGGGTGATCAGACCTGCACTTTAGGGAGCTCGCTTCAGTAGCTAAGTAGAAGAGGGGGTGAGCTGATAAAGATCCGCACCAGTGTAGTGACAGGAAGAGAAGAGAACACATATGATACATATTACAAAAGTGGAAATGAGAGACCTTACTGGGTATGGGGGTGAGAGAGGGAGAAATCAAGGATGATGCCCAGATGGCAGTGCTGATGCCCCCATCAGTAATAGAGGAGTTAGGAGGAGGGGGAGCTCGGGGGGGGGGCAGGCCATCTGACTCCAAATCTAGCCCTCTTTTCACTGCACTGCTTTTCTTTTTGCTGGATAAAATGATGTAATCCATTTACTTCCATCATATGTCTTACATGTCTCTCCGTTATCCTTGTGGGCACCTGTAGTTCACGTAGTCCATCTATATTCCTGCCCATTCCTCCCTCCCTCCCTCTCTTTCTCTCTCTCTGTCTCTCTGTTTCTCTCTCTCTCTCTCTCTCTCTCTCTCTCTCTCTCTCTCTCTCTGTCTCTGTCTCTCTCTGTCTCTCTCTCTATCTCTGTCTCTGTCTTTCTCTCTGTCTCTCTTTGTCTCTCTCTGTCTCTGTCTCTCTCTTTCTCTGTCTGTCTCTCTCTCTCTCTCTCTCTCTCTCTCTCTCTCTCTCTCTCTCTCTCTCACACACACACACACACACACACCCCACTTATAAACTAATTCAATTCGAGCCCATTGGTAACAGGCAGGTTGGCATAGTAATAATAGCTAAAATTTGTATAATACCTTAAGATTTACAGAGTTTACATATATTTCATTTTATCTTCAAAATAACCCTGGGAGATAGGTGCTATTTACATCCCCATTTTACTGATACAGAAATGGAAGCATCAGCTAATAAGTGTCTTGGGTCAAATTTGAACTCAGGTCTTCCTCACTCCAGGCCCCAGGCTCTATCCAGTGAGTCACCTAGCTGCCCCAATGTTGTTTTAGGAAAACTAATTATCCTCCCCTCCCATTAGCAGACATCTTCACCTACCTTGGGTGTAGCCACCTGCAGATTCATTCCAAATTTAGCAGCACTCATCATGATGGAGTGAAGGATATTGTTCCCATCACCAATCCAGCTGAGTGTGAGGCCTTTCAGAAAACCATAATGTTCCTGTAAAACAAGTGATGGAAGTAACAGACTGTGGCTGAGAGGAAACAAAGGGAAACCCACCAATTTGAAACTCTGGGTTTCCTTCTCTTCCTTCACCCCCTCCCCCTGAAATAGAAGAAACATTTCCAACCCGGATCTTAGCCACTTGGTACAAGATATTGTACATATCCATATCATGAGCCATACTCTAAAATGTCATTTCAAACTTTAAAAATCCTTGATATAGGCATTCACTCCACTACTGCAGATTGCAGCCTTCCTATGCCTTAGTTGAAGATTTCTTGAGTTGCTACAGCTGATAACATCACTTTGCAGCCAACTTATCAGTGAACCTTTCTGAATTTAGCTAAGCTGGTTCTCAGACAGCAGATGTACAACATATAATTTGTTACCAGGTCCATAATGGAAGTATTTCTAGCTTGGAAGTATAGTCTCTGAAAACCATGGTCACTTGCATGTATTAGATTAAAAAAAGAAAATTATATCATGAAATTATTATCTCACTATTCCTGGTAGAAAAGGAGTCACTATTTAACCTATTTCCCCAGTCTGAATGTTTCACAAGTTCTTTTCCACTTCAAATTATGACTTAATGTGCTTCTTTGCACCCTGGAGAATCACGGCATCAAAGCACAATCTGTCCCAGCTCAATTAGATATAGATAAATAACTTCTCTTACAGTAATAACCCCATTACCTGATAGTGACTAATAAGAGGATTGTGTATTTTTTCCCCATCTCAAACCTTACACTTGTTTTTTCATACTATGTTGATTGATTTTATGAGATAGGGTATTAACAACATCTGGAAACCCCTGCATCCATAGCCTCTTACCCAGAGATTCTGCTGGTAAGAATATACTCCAAGGAGGTCATTGACAAAAAGAAAGGCTCCACATGCATCAAGATATTTCTATCCGCACTTTTTGTGGTAGCAAAGAACTGGAAGCAAAGTATTGTTGACGTTATTCAGTCACTTCAGTCATGTCTAACTCTTCATGACCCCTTTTGGAGTTTTCTTTGCAAAGACACGAAAGTGGTTTGCCATTTCCTTCTACAACTCATTTTACAGATGAAGAAACTGAGGTAAACAGGGTTAAGTGACTTGTCCAGGGTCACACAACGAGTATCTGAGGTTAGATTTGAACTCAGGAAAATGAATCTTCCCAACTCCAGACCCAGCACTCTATGCATTATGGCACCACCTAGCTGTCTCTCAACCAAAGTAGATACTCATCAAATAGGAAATAGCTAAATAAATTGTGGTACATGAGTGTAATATAATAATTATTGTGTTGTAAGAAATGATGACTACATTGAGGCACAGACTTACAAGAACTAATACAAAGTGAAGCAAGTGGAACCAAGAAAATATACAAAATGACTACAACAACGAAATTGGAAAGAATAGCAACCACAGAACAAAAAGCATTTTTTTTTTTAAGCAATTGGGGTTAAGTAACTTGCTCAAGGTTACATGGCTAGTCATTATTTATGTGTGGGTGCTCATTTTCTGAGGCCGGATTTGATCTCGGGTCATCCCAACTCCGAGGCCGGCGCTCTTACTCACTGTGCCACTTAGCTGCCCCTTTAGGGCAATTGGGGTTAAGTAACTTGCCCAAGGTTACATGGCTAGGTTTTTGTTTGTGTGGATTAAGTGTCTGAGGCCGGCTCCGAACTCAGGTCCTTCTGACTCCAGGGCCGGCGCTCTACTCACTGCGCCACCTAGCCGCCCAAAAAGCATTTTTTTAAAAGAAGATGTTATAAAATTACAAAGAAACAAGCTTATCCCCAAAGAAAAGATCCAACAGAACACTTCCCCTCTTCTTTGATTAGGTGGGGGATCAACTAGTGTGAAGCACTACTTATAATGCCAGATGAGAATTTTGTGTGTGTGTTTGTGTGTGTTTGTGTTGGTTGGTTTTGTTGAATCTTTTTCTCTTCTTTTTAAAAGTTATTTGTTATAAAGGATTGCTCCTTTGAAAGGGAGAGGACTAGGGAGTAAAGGGGGAAATCTAGGTGATATAAAAACAAAAACTACCATTAAAAATATCTTTTAGAAAGAGAAGACACACAATTCTCCTAAATCCCCTTAGCTTTAACTGAGCATCACTTATTTCTCCTAAACAGTAATTCCTAAACAAGAGCACACACTTCTGTGGATCGGCAGCAGGGTCAGCAAGAGCCACTATTGACTAGCCCAAAGATGATGGGTTGCTTGGCTATCCAGGGACACTGGTGCAAAGGAGGAAGAGTGCTATCTTTTCCCAACATTTTTGCATGCTCCATCACCACTTCTGGTCACATTAGTATGAAATTCAAGCAGCAAGCCTTGCTAGGTACACAGCACATAAACGTACACCATTTTTATTTCTCAGAAAAAGTGGAATTTAGTCAAGTCTTATCAGAAGAGCATAACCCAGGTCAGTTTAATGACAGGCATATCTGCTGTATGCATATAAGGCCAACCACCTGTATGGTGTAATTTTTTCAAACATTTATATAGTACCTACTTATGCCAAGCATACTGAGAAATAAAAATGGTGTACTCCTCCATAATTAGTCGTTAATATATTGTCATGGGTTGGTTCATCAGATTAGCTCCTGGGGTCCTGAAGAGATGGGGCATCAGACAACTAAATTGGTATCAAGAAAATTCTGCACTAGTAGGTCCAGGAAAGGCCTTCACAAGATACTATAATGGGACCTAGGGGCACCTAGAAGTACTCAGCATCTAGGTGGGCAGCAATGGAGATGACAGAAATGGAGACGGGAAAGCTGAGGTAAATTTCAGGTCCACTACATATGTATGTAGAGTTCTTCCTCTCTTCACTGGATAAATGTATCCTACAAGGGGAACTTTTGGTTCATTCTACTTGGAAGTCATCTTAGCAGCCTATGAGTAATCAGAGAAGTATTTCAGGATTTTTCCAGCTGTTACATGTCTAGAAACAAGTGGCTGCAGTGAATTAGATGGATTTTAAGATTCAGGGAGATGGGCCACCCCCTTAAAGTATGTTAATTGCACCATTCTAGAGTCATTTTAACTTGCTTCAAAGATAAATGTTTCACAAAAGGGCTGACATCTTATCTAAGTTTCCTTCCAAGCATGGCATCAGATTGGATAGAATGCCCATATTAACACTAACACCTGTTCAAGGACTGTAGATTTAGAGCCATAAAAGATGTTGAAAATCATCACATCCAACCATTTTACAAATGAGGAAATTCAAGATAAGTGTTTTGCCTAAGGTAACAGAAGTAGCATGTAGCAGGGCCAGGAATCGAACCCTGTTCCTCTAGACCCAGCATTGTACCATGCTTGTATTCAGCCCAAACAGTCAAATATTTTTAGATCCTAATTAGTAAAATTAAAGATTTTTTTCCACATTGCCACTAATACAAAAGAATTGTTTACTGGTATTTGAATTCTCTTTTTAGGGGGATTCTGTCTGAAGGGAGGGGAATGAAAACCAGTACAGAAGCTCTTTTCATACTAGGGTAGGGGTCCTTGATCTAGAATCCATAAACTTATCTCTTTTGTTTTCCTTTGCTTAATTTTTTTATAAATGTATTTTAACATAATTTGTTTCCTTTGTAATCCTATGTATTTTATTTCAAGGGACTGAGGAATAATTCATTTGAAGATTACAAAAAAATATTTTAAAGAGCAGCCTACCTGGAGAGTGAGGTAATCAGCCAGAATTTGGATAGGATGGTACATTTCTGACAACCCATTGACTATTGGTATTGAAGCTTCTTTGGCCAAGTGGTCCAAATCAGAGTGTTTATATACACGAGCCAGAATGGCATCTGTCATGCTAGACAGCACCCTATAGGTAGCAAATAGAAAAGTTAAATAAATGAAAGGAATTCTGTATACATACATGAGTAATGAGAACCAGATGTGCCACTTAACAGTATAGCATCAAGAACTATCTCAGGATGATGTTTAAAAGTTGCAAGGATAAAAGGGGACTTACTTGATGAATAGTCTCAGTTTGCTCAACAGTCGTGATTTTGTTCTGATATGTGACTGTAAATTAGATTGTTGGCACAACAAACAAGATAATAATCGATCACTTGGAAAAGAAAAGGAACATCCAGTCACCACCAAAGCCAGGGAATTTGAAGAGATAGAAGGTATAACCTTTTAACAGTAAAAAACATTGAATATCGCTGCACTGATATAGAGCTGCTATTTTTGATTTAAGTTCTCACACAAATGAATATTCAATTCTACTTCAGATGAAAACTAGAGCTGCTACTGAAGATGGGAGCAGAGCCTCTTCTAACTTCTGCAGACAGATTAACTATTAGCACCAAAGGTTCCTTCTGGAAAGGTTAGAGAAATAATGAAAATGCACTTTAATTGAACCATGGCTATAAATACAGCCTGTCAGGAAAGCTGAACAAAAATCTATCTTCACTGTTTGCAAAAGCCATGTGAAATCTCATTTTTTCTTACACACACACACACACACACACACACACACACACACGAGAAACACAGACATACACAAATAATAGCGAACAACAATCCTCTATATAACACAAAATCTCAGGCTGGTCCTCAAAAGTCTATTTAATTCATTAAGAACTTTGAAGCATACTAGTAATACTACAGAATCTAATTGCCATAATTAATAATGATCCTGTGGAAAATGAACTTGGGATTGCATCTTGGAATGTCAAGAATGCATATCCCTGCCTGGCAACTCTTTCTTCCCCTATCATTCATTTGCCAAGCAGTAGAAATGAGAACTATTCTAACCCCAAGGAAGTAGTAGTATTCCTATTCTAGGGGGTCAGAAGTTGAGGGGAATCAAAAGTTCATCTTTCAATACATGGTGTCCCTAAAGTCTGGATACATAGGAACTCTCATTAACTATGCATATTTTCAAGAAATGAAATGAATGAAATTTTCTTTCTTTTGGCATTTTTTTAAAATTTATTTTTTGATCAGATTTCAAACTACATTATAGAGTGGTAAATATTCTGCAAATTTTTATATTTATATTTATATATTTTTCTCTTTATTTTTTAGTTTACATCATTCATTTCCACAAGGTTTTGAGTTATAAATTTTCTCCCCATTTTTCCCTGACCTCACCACCCCAAAACAGTGATTCCATTGAATATCCCCTCCCCCAATCTGCAATTTCCCATATCTTCCACCATTCCCCCTGCAACTTTCCAGTGGGGCATGGTGGATCTCTATGCCCCAGTGACTGTATATCTTATTTCCCAGTTACATGTAAAATTATAAATATATATATATATATATATATATATATATATATATATATATATATTTAAATATTTGATTGTAAAATTTTGAATTACAGATTCTTTCCCTTCCTCCCTTGTCACCCACCCTTACTGGGAAGATGAGCAATTCAATATAGGTTGTACATGTGTAGCTATGCAAAACATTTCCATACTGGATATACTGTGAAAGACTGAGTATATTTCCCTCCATCCTAAGCCACCCCCTACTTGTTGTATTCTCTACTTTGATCCTGTCCCTTTTCAAAAGTGGGTGCTTCCAACTTCCCTCCCCACAGCCTGCCCTCCCTTCCATCATCCCCCCTCTCATCCCCTTCCCCCCTACTCTCCTGTAGGGTGAGATACCCTATTTAGTGTGTATGTCATTCCCTCCTTAAGCAAAACCCAATAAAAATAATGTTGACTCCTTCCCTTTTGCCTTCCTGTTCTTCCCCTCCATTGTAACCATTTTCCCTTCCTCTTCTGTATGAGATAATTTACCCCATTCTGTCTCTCCCCTATCTCCTTTCATGATATTCCCCTCTCACCTCTTAATTTCACCTTTTAAGTACTATCCCTTCCTATTCAATTGGTCCTGTGCCCTCTATGTATGCCTGTACACATATATACACACTCACATATATATTCATACACCTATATACCCTCCTATATAGACATATATATGTATACATTATACACACATACACACACACATATTTTCCATGTAGGAATGTAAATAGTTCAACTTTGAAAAGTTCCTTTTGATTTCTTTTCCCTGTTTACCTTCTCATGCTTCTCTTGCTTCTTGTTTCTGAATATCAAATTTTCTATTCAGCTCTGGTTTTTTCATCAAGAATGCTTGAAAGTCCTCTATTCCACTGAATGACCAAATTTCCCCCTGAAATATGATACTCAGTTTTGCTGGGTAGGTAATTCTTGGTTTTAATCCCAGCTCCATTGCCCTGTGGAATATCATATTCCAAGCCCTTCAATCCCTCAGTGTAGAAGCTGCCAGATCCTGTGTTATCCTGATTGTGTTTCTACAATATTCAAATTGTTTCTTCCTGGCTGCTTGTAATATTTTCTCCTTGATCTGGGAACTCCAGAACCTGGCTATAATATTCCTAGGAGTTTTCTTTTGGGGATCTTTTTCAGGAGGTGATGGGTGGATTCTTTCAACCTCTATTTTGCCCTCTGGTTCTAAAACATCAGGGAAATTTTCCTTGAGAAATCTTTTCTTGAAGGATTATTACTAGGTTTTTTTTTTATCATGGCTTTCAGTATTTTAATAATTTTAAAATTATCTCTTTTGTATCCATTTTCCAGGTCAGTTGTTT
Organism: Gymnobelideus leadbeateri; assembly: GCA_011680675.1. Classification (NCBI taxonomy): domain Eukaryota; kingdom Metazoa; phylum Chordata; class Mammalia; order Diprotodontia; family Petauridae; genus Gymnobelideus; species Gymnobelideus leadbeateri. Next base: position 642,237 of record WOXC01007610.1, read on the forward strand.
TCCCAATGAGATATTTCACATTGCCTTCTATTTTTTTCATTTGTTTGGATCTGTTTAATAGTGTCTTCATTTCTCATCAATTCACTAGCTTCCATTTGCTCCAGTCTAATTCTGAAGGAATGATTCTCTCCAGTGAGCTTGTGAGATTCTTTTTCCATCTGGCAAATTCAGCTTTTTAAGGCATTCTTCTCCTCATTGCCTTTTTGAACCTCTTTTGCCATTTGAGTTGGTCTATTTTTGAGTTGGTGTTATTTTCTTCAGTCAGGCTATTGACTCTCATTTCATAATTTTCTTGCATCATTCTCATTTCTCTTCCCAAATTTTCCTCCACTTCTCTTATTTGGTTTACAAAATCCTTCTTAAGCTCCTCTACGGCCTGTAGGTACAGGAGTTCTGACTTTGCTGTCTTCCTCCTGTTCCATGCTTTGATCCTTTTTTGTCCCCCAAATAGAAGTCTAATGTTGGATTGCTCTGCTTCATTTTTTTCCTTTTGCTTGCTCATGTTTCCACTCAATTACTTGACTTCTGAGGTTTTTGTCACAGTAGAACTCTGCTACCAGGGAGGGGAGCTTTGTCTCAATGACTGGTGTTTTCACAGCTGCTGAAGCTATTAGTTGGGTGCCCTCTCTGAAGCTTCCACACACTCTGGCAAACTGGTCACACACCCCAGGACCTCTACCCTAGACTACAATCCAGATCCAAGCAGGTTAAAGCAAGAGCAATTACCCCTTGGAATCGTCACTTGGTCCCCCTAGAATCTGCAGGCCTGGAGCTCTGAAGCAGCCACATGGTGGTGGCTGCATGGCTATGGCACCTGAGCCACTTCTCCTTTCAGGAGGTAAAGGCCAGACCACACTCCTGAACTCCTGGTTCCCAAAGTCCACACTGCACTGACCTCTTATTTTGTCCTTAGCATCTATGGATTGATAATTCTGGAAACTGCCACAGCTGCTGGTGATCTGAAGTCCCTCTAGCTGGTGGCTGGTTGTGTCTGCCTGGAGGCTAAAACCTCTGGCTTGTGTGGGGCTGGGCTCAGCTCCCAGAGTACTGTGCTAACCCTTTCCTACCAGCCTGCCAGACTGTCTTCAGCAAGCGATTAGCTTCTCTCTTTCATTTTATGGGTTCTGTAGCTCCAAAGTTTGTTTAGAGTAATTTTTTACATGAATTGGAGGAGGTGGAAGGGGGAGCCAAGTGGAAGTCCTGCTTCGACTCTGCCATTTTGACTCCACCCAATGAATGAAATTTTCAACATTTTTTTTAATTAGCAAAAATGAGGTTTCATAGGAAGACATAGGAGACACATAGGAAATCTCATTAATTGAATTAAATTAGATTAATCTCATTAATATGGAAAACAGTCCCCAATAGCTAATGAAAGCTTTTATTCCATATGAAATTTTCTTGGCTAAAATTTGTGCTAAATAAATAAAATGTTGTTGAAATTTTCACTCATTTCATTTCTTGAAAATATGCATAATTAATGAGATTTCTATTGTGTCCAGACTTTAGGGACACTGTTTACTCCAAGAGATAATTCAGTATATCAATAAACATTTATTTCATGCTTATGACTATCCTGGCATTGTGCTAAGCACTAGGGATGCAAACAAGATGCAAAAGACAGGCCTTGCCCTCAAGGAAATTACAATCTGATGAAGAGGACAAAAAACCAGTACTTACAAACAAGCAATTCATGATCTTGCTAGACTTCCCAGTAATTCTATTCCATTTCTTCTAAAATCCCTAGGAATTATATCAATAAAACATTTTGCACAAAATAACAAATAGTAGAGTCACTAAAGTTATAGTTCTATATAGAACCTCCATCACATGAAAAGTGGCCATTTCAATCTCTTATACTCTAAAGCTTTTCCATTGTGTATCCAAGACTCAAACTCTATGAAGCAGTGGTATAGGACTGGGATGACAGACATCAAATACCAACTTGGAAAGGATCCAGAAGCAGCTTTCTAAAATGCTTAAACATTTACCCCTTAGGACCCCTCCTCCAATAAAAAGATCTGTTGTGAGTAAATGAACATCCTCCACAACTGTAGACAGATGGTCATATGGTCATTTTCAAATTATCTAAAATGAATGATACTGTAATTATGTATAGACTATTCTATATAATAGAGGTACACTGCATCTAAGATATTCTTGAATATCTCCTCAAACAAGAAACTTGATGACTCCTACTCACTTCCAGTTATCCACATATGGACAAATGATATTTTCAGGAAGAATCTACAAAGTTTTGCCTCATACACTCACAGAAGGACTGAAATCAAGGCTAGAAACTAAAGTAAGGAAGTGTTTTCATTGTTGCTGAAAAATAAAGGCAAGAACTTCCAAAGAGAAAGACAGATTTTGAAAGTGAACAAAGAGTATGAGAAGATGGTGTTTTAGAATAGAATTTGTATTCCCAGACCACAGTTCAAGAATGTAGGAATGACAGGCTTTTAACTAGGAATGAAGTGCTCTTAACAAGGGCTGGAAAAATAAATTTGCCTGGAATTTTACAACTTTAATCAAAACAGCTTTAAGCTGAAAAGACAGAGGAAAGAAAAGTACGTGTAACTACTGAGATGGAAATCATAAATAGTGACTATTATGCAGGGAGAAGAAATGCAGAATAATAACAATAGTGTTGTTATTAATCATCATCATAATAACTAGAGCATTTACATAGCACTTTAACAACTGTCATCACATTTGATAGAAAAGATGCACAAAAATTCACAAGAGACAAAAATCTAAAGAAAGTAGCCAGCAATAAAATCCATTACTTTAGATGTATGTACAAAAATACATAAAATATGAATAAGAAGCAAGATAAACTAGAGACCTTATTAAAAGGAGATAAGTGTGGGGCAGCTTGGTGACATAGTGAATAGAGCAGTAGCCCTGGACTCAGGAGAACCTGAGTTCAAATTCAACCTCTTAACACCAAAAAACTAGCCATGTGACCTTGGGCAAGTCAGTTAGCCCCAATTGCCCTCCCCTCCCACCTCCAAAAGGAAATTAAAAAGAAGATAAGTGTGACCTCATAGATATCACTAGTGGAATGACAGCCATGGTCAGGATACTATTTTGATTTTGGAAGGGGATAGTTTCTTTACACACACACACACACACACACACACACACACACGAAACAGATTATGCATATGTATAAATATACATAAATATATACATATATGCCACAGCAGGTAGGTGGCACAGTGAATAGCACACTGGGCTTGGAATCAAAGACTCATCTTTCTGAGTTCAAATCTAATCTCAGATACTGTGTGACCCTCAGCAAGTCACTTAACCTTATTTGCCTCAGTTCCTCATCTGTAAAACGAGCTAGAGAAGGAAACAATAAACCACTCCAGTATGTTCGCCAAGAAAACCCCAAATGAGGTCACAAAGAGTTGGACACAACTGAAATAACTGAATAAATATACATATGGGGGAGGGTATACATATATCTACATGTATGTAGATATATGTATTTGTATAATGTCATCAAAACATATAATAGACAACATAGACAGATGAGTGAACAGCATCTCTGAGAAGTGAAGTAACTGACAGAGTCCCATAGACATTAAGTGTCAGAGGTGATGTATGAATCTAGTCACTTTCCACCACCTTACTGTCCTTCCATAGCACAAACATGTGCTTGTTGAGACCAAGAAAGGCACAAACACTTGATCAAAATCACCAAGGCAGCAAGTAGCAGGGGTAGAAGTTAGTTTTAAATACAGCTCTTTTCACAAAACCACAGACACTCTAAGTACATTATGCCTATAGAATTCATCTGATTTACCAGTCCAATTACCATGTCTAAAAAGGCAATGAGGTTCATGCTTCTATTTAAGTCACGCCAGCTTTCAGTGATCATTGCTTCTCTTTCTAAATGTTCACACAAACATTCCTTTTAATGATATGTTATAGAATTTTGTCAAGAATGGAAATCAAGTTCACTAATGTATAATTTGTAGATTCTACTTTCTTCTCTTCATGACATATATCCTTCTCTAGGTCTATGGTACAGGCCTCCCTCATGTTCCAAGATCTTTCAGAGATGACTAACAGAACCTTAATAATTACATCTGCTAGTTTATTCAGTACCCAAAGACATAGTTCATGCTGATGACTTGAATGCATTGAACACAACTAGGTGATTTCATACTACCTCTTTTTTGCTTGTTTTTGGAGGCAAGGCAATTGGGGTTAAGTGACTTTCCCAAGGTCACACAGCTATTAAGTGTTAAGTGTCTGAGACTGGATTTGAACTCAGGCCCTCTTGAATCCAGGGCCAGTGCTCTATTCACTGAACCACCTGGCCACTCCCATACCACCTCTTTTTATCTTGGGTTTGACCTTTCAACTATTTTTTGTTCTGGTCTTTATAGTCCAAAAGATTGCTTGGCAGAGAAAAGAGAAGGAGTATGGTTTAAGTACTTCAGCCTCCTCACAGTCATCTATTATTATCCTTCCCATGCTAGCTCTGTCTCTGCATTATGTATCCTTCCTATCCTGTTTATGATTCTCAACTTTTATTCCCAACATAAACCTTTTAAAAAGCCCTTTTTGTTGTCCTTAGCTTAGATACTTTCTAACTGTGTGACCCTGGGCAAGTCACTTAATCCTGTTTGCCTCAGTTTCCTCATCTGCAAAATAAACTGGGGAAGGAAATGGCAAACCACTCCAGTATCTGTGCCAAGAAAACCTCAAAAGGGGTCATCAAGAGTTAGACAAGACTGAAACAGCCAACAGAGCTCATTCTAGCTTTTAAAGTGACTTTAGATACTGTGTTGAATTTGGGATATAATTTATGGGATCATAAATTTAGAAGTAAAAAGATCATCTAATCTAACCTGCTTGTTGATGAGGAAACTTGGATCCAAAACAGTTGGATGACCTACCCAGTCACACAGGTAGCAAATGACAGAAGTAGGATCTAAGTCAGGTCTTCTGAATGCATCCAGTGCCCTTTCCACTGTGCTGTGTGGATTATTCTACTCACAAATATCCACTTCAACATGAATATTAGTACATTCAGAAACTTTAACGTTGTCCACTCTGGGAATTTTGTAACCTTTTCCTAAGGAATACAATGAACCTATTTCTAGATCTGAAAATTTTACACCTTTTGTCCAAAAGCAATAGTGTTCTGAACTAGAAGGATGCTTATGAGGTCTGCTACTGACACAAACTTGGAAGGCACAGCTAATATCAAAGATTACGAAATCAAGATCCCAAACAATCTTGATAGGATAGAATGCTGGTTTTGTCAGCAATGTGTACTCAACAGGGATACATGTAAGAGAGTGAATTGGAAACTAAATACAAAGGAAATCGAGAGATGTGTTTTGTATCTTTTGTTGTTGTTGTTTCCCAACAGGGCTACTATGTACTGTAAGAATATTAATTAACTTTCCACTGACCTTCAGATCTTCATATTAAAAGTGCCTAATGGGGAAAGTGGCAATGTAGTGAGGAATAGGTGCTTAGTAGATCTATAAAGTCCCTTGTAGCTCTATGATCTCCAGGACACCATTTAGGTTTTTGAAAGAAAGAGAAGTGAAAGTAAGGAAAGAAGGAAGGAAGGAAGGAAGGAAGGAAGGAAGGAAGGAAGGAAGGAAGGAAGGAAGGAAGGAAGGAAGGAAGAAATATACAAATGTAGGGCAGGAATAGACTTGCTTTAGCATCAGTGCATACAACTCAATCTATAATTTGACAAAACTACACCTAAGGCACTGGAAGGTCAAATACTGAAGCTGAAGCTTAAATACTTTGGCCACATAATGAAAGATGAAACTCATTGGAAAAGACCCTTATGATGGGTAAGACTGAAGGCAAAAGGAGAAGGCGATACTAGAGGATGAGATGGAAACAATGAGCATGAGCTTGGACAGACTTTGGAAGACAGTGGATGACAGAAGGGCCTGGCATGCTGTGGTCCATGGGATCATGAAGAGCTGGATACAACTGTATGACTGAACAACACACCTGAGGCAAAGTTAGTTGGAAGAAAGGCATGGTAACAATGAACAGTGGAGGAAAGATGGTGGCACAGAGCTACCGGGTGGCATAGGTATGAGAGTGTATAGGATGGTCCCACCATTGGATGGTGCAGAGTACCCTCAGAGAATATTGTAGATCAGTTGTGTCCATGCTTCAAGGAAGGATCATGAAGCAAGGTGTGGGTATATGTGGAGAAACATGGAAGTATGCTCTCCCAGGGAGGAGGCACAAGCCTCATGTTGGCACCTGTGGCCAAGCCTTGTTCAACCCATGCTAGTTCTGTCTCTGCATGTGAAAAAAGATGGGACTGTTTAATTGAGCCACTCATATACCATGAGCGTAACATCACTGATAAAAATGAAACTAAAAGAATCATGCTGTCCAGATCACAGAAAGCAAGACATCCTTCGTTCTGTAGTAGTCAGATTACATCTAGAACATTGTAGCTATACTTAAATATTTTCTAAAATTTTAAAAATTTACTTGATTATCTATCTTTCCCATTTTTTGAGCTCCTTCTTTCCCGGCTCATTTGGGCATGTGGTTCAAAATCTTCCCTTCCCGCTCCCCTCTAACATCCTATTTTAAGAAACATTCTTTTGCTGCATTCTTTCCCAAGAAGTTTCCCTTCACTTTGCTGTCATTATATCTCTATTCTCAACTACTCTGTAATGATCCTACTCTCTGATTCATGAGCAAAATCTTTATTTATTCCTTCTTTGCATTCATACTTAATAGGTGTTTATTGATTGAAGGGTGAATGAAAAGTTGGGTTTGAGGCTTCACGACCTTAAAAAAAATCATTTTACTTCACTGATCCTCAGTTTCCCCACCCATAAAGTGGGAATAGTTTTACTTCTTACCCTATATGTGAAGATCTAAAGATACATGCAAATAATTTTGTATTATTATATACTATGTATATGCTATTATCATAAGTAGACAAAAAACCCCACTTTACATGGAAGTAAAAGACATGGGTACTAGTCTTAGCCCTGCTAGGTACTTTCCAGGAGAATTCAGGCAAGGCCCTCGGCCAAGTTGTATTCTCTCTCTTCATCTGTAAAAAACAGGAATAGTAATGTATGCTTGCCTCCCCTTCAAAGGGCTTTTATGAAGATGAAATGTGAAAGTGACTGGAAATTTGTAGCAGTATATGAACATAAAGTTCATATATACAAATGTAGGTTCCTACCTTTCATTTAAATTGTGCTGCAAATTTATCAAACAGCTTCCACAACATCATAAAAAACAGATTGTTGTGGAAAGAGTAGAGAATTCCAAATCAGAAGGTCATAAAGTTAGTTGGTGACAGAGACAAATGGGTGAAATGGTTGGTTTTCTTCTAGATAGAGTGAGAAGAGGGATAAAAATATTCCTACTGAGATCTCAAAGTCTTACAGAGTGTTGGTTCCTGAGCTTGATTCTAAGTGCGGGGTTAAACAGTCCCAGACCATCCCATGGCTCTATCTTTGCCACTGAAACATGTAACAATGCTTTCTCTGTTCCAGTATCCTTCTGATATGAAAATGAGACCTTGTGGGCACATGAAGAGCATGGGGTAGCCCTCAAGTTGTTTTCCCCCCAATAAACGAGGTTCATTAGCTAGCAACAGAGGTTTAAATGCTAAGTACTGCATTATTATGTTGTCAGCATAAATGAATTTTATTTCACTCAAAATTGCTATAAATCATCGAGAATTTGGGGGTGAGTGAAGACTAGGAAAGTTTTTTTTTTAAAGACCTTTTATTGGAAACACTGACAAACATGGAACTACATACAGCAGGGCTCTCGAAACACTAAAAGTCATCTGGACTTTATATAATTTCCCATCAATTTAAAACACAACTCCTAAAGGTTGTGAAAGCTTTTTTATAAAGTGCTACAATGAAAGGTTATACATGCTTAAAATACTCTGTTCCCCCTCCTCCTACTAGTGATGCTTTTACTTCTGTTTACTTTCATTTTTGTTGAAAAGATGGAGAGGGAGAGAGGGAAGGGGGGAGAGGGAGGCAGGGAGGGAGAGAGAGAGAGAGAGAGAGAGAGAGAGAGAGAGAGAGAGAGAGAGAGAGAGAGAGAGAATTTGCCCATGGGACAACATGGCTGCCCACCTTCAGGTAATCATGGCCATCTTTCACTAACATTAGCAAAACTAGGTCTCATTCCTTCTGTTTATTGCATTTGCATGATCCATCCTAACCCAAATATAGAACTACAGATCAATTTGCACAGCATGGTTATTATAAAATGTTATGGTCTCAGGCTTAGATGAATGAGTTCATAAAGGGAACAAGGACAGATAGAATTAATTCTATCTTCCTTCAATGCTAAAAGATTTCATAGTGTATAAGCATTCTATTCTTCTTTTTTGTATTCCTTTTATTTTATATAAAATTGACCCATGTGGAGGCGGCTAGGTGGCACAGTGAGTAAAAGCACAGGCCCGGAGTGCGGAGGATCCAGGATCTGTTCTGGCCTCAGTTACTTAGCAACCACACATAAATAACTGGCCATGTAACCTTGAGCAAGTTACTTAACACCAATTGCTTAAAAAAAAAAAAAAAAAAAAAAAAAAAAAAAAAGGTTGACACATGTCCTGGACCTGACTGAACAACTTAGAAACTGAGGCTTCTGTTTCTGTGTTCAGAGCCAAATTGTCAAGAGTCAGGTCCTTGCTACCACTCCACTGAATTGAAAGGGAAGGTGAAGGAGTAAGAAATAAGCATTTATATAGTGCCAACCGTGAGCCAGGAATTGTACTAAATGCTTTCAGAAATGTCTCATTTGATGCTCATGACAATCCTAGGTAGATAGGTACTATTATTGTCCCCATTTTATAGATGAGGAAATGGAGACAAAGAAAGGTTAATTGACTTGCCCAGGGTCACGGCTAGTAAGTAGTAATAAAACTGGAATCCAGATCTTCCTGTTTTCAGGGCCAGAGCTTTAATCACTGTGTTTGAAAATTCCATTCAACTGCCTTAAAAGCTCACCTAGCTCCCATCCCAGTCCCTAATATTGTGTGGCAGAATAATGGGCAGCTCTCTTTGGTTGCTTAGAATGCTTCCTAGCACTTTCAAGAAGCTGCCAACTTTTAAAACCAAACTGAATCTGAGTTCAAGGAAGAGATGCATAAATACAGTAAGGAAAATGTTTCGTTTTAGGTGAGACCTGTGATTTCATTAAGGCAAGTGAGAAAACTCCCTCTCATTGATACAGATCAGTGTTAACATATCCCCTGGAACCCAAAGAGGTTAATTGCCCAGGATGACACAACCAGAATGTCTGAGAGCTTAGATTTGAACCTAATAAAAGGTCATTGACTTAAGAATCAAAAAACCTGGATTTTTCAAATAACATTTCTGACATTACCTGAGTGACCTTGGCAGCTCACTTAACCTTCTCTGACCTCAGGTTTTCCATCTGTGAAATGGCAGCAGGACTGTGGTGGGGGGGTGAGAGGGCTCTAAGGATCCTCCTAGCTCTAATCTATATTTTGACCTTCTTGACTCCAGAGGCACCTTGTTATCCCCTGCACCCCAGGGTAGGCTTTTTACTGATACAAATGAATAAGAGAACCTGAAAATTATGTAAAATGAATCTTCAAAGTACTGTGTTGTGCTTTTCTCTTTCATTTTTTTGTTGGGAGAAGAAAAGACATGAAAAATTAAAGTGTAGGTCAATAGGAGGGGTCAGCCCAATGTGAAAAAGTGTTTGCTAAATGAATGAACCAATCTATATCTCTGTAATTCTGACCATTTAAGTACAGTGAGTCCTTGGACCAGAATAGGGTAACTAAATCAGAAGACTTCTTAGAGACTCATCCAGCAAGGACAATTAGTGTTTCTGGAGATGTCAGTAAGAAATGGGCATAGAAGCCACCACAATAAGAAGACAAAATTCAGGGGAATCAGGTTGAATTAATCTACTTCGCACCACCTGCGGTTTAGTTTCCTGATCTATGAACTCTTAGAGCACTCAGTCTCTTGTTGGCAGCCAGCTCCCTCATTTGTCAGCACTGGATCTTTATGGTCCACAAACATCGGGGTATGAAGGCAGCCTGGCTGGTCAGTTCATGCTTGCTCCACCTTAACCACAGGAGGAGGGCTACCTTTCCCCTCGACTCAGGGTTTTCCTAATCATAAGCAAATGGAATTCCTGTAAGGTGGAAATACAAGAAGGTTGTTTAACTCCCCAAAGAGGAAGCTAAAGACTGCAAAGGGCAGAGTTATTCTCTATCCTGTAGGCCTTCCGAAGAAGTGGCTCAAAATGCCAATAGGCAGAGTCTGAAGAAAAGGAAAGGTGGAGCAGAGGTCATGTCTGGACATTCCATGTAATATTAAATAATAAAAATGAAAACTCTTTTTTCCCTCTATTCTCAATCTCCTTGCCTTATTATTGCTGTTGACTCTATTGACCTTGAAATTCTCTCCTTTTTGGACACCTCTTCTCTGTGATACATTATTTTGGCTCTCAGACCTTTCTTATTATTCCTTCTGTTTTCTGGAATTCTCATCTTCCTCCAGCCTAACCTCACTTCCTGTTCTAAGAGGAAACTAGTAAATGAGGGGAATTCTGTGACTTCTATACACCCACCCCATGTATCTTTCCTTCTTATTTGGACATGCCTTGACCCCTTCTGTTTTTTCCTCTAGTTGGTGACGTCTTGCCTGGGACTGCCATTTGAGAGAATGAGCCATGCTCACTTCTAAACTGGTGGTCATGAATGTTTACACCTTGTCCCACCCTAGTGTCTTGTGCCCCTTTGCTTTTCAGCTCTCTTTTATCAATTATTACCCCCTCCCATTAGAATATAAACTCCTTGAGGACAGAGGCTATCTTTCCTTTTGTTTGTATTTGTATTTCCAGTAATTAGCACAGTGGTTAGGATACAAGTCCTTTATAAATTCTTTACTTGACCTAAGTTCAACCCCCCACACTTCACAACTATGAAATGGTGGAGGCATATATAGCCAGCCATCATCCTCCTCCCATCCCCCAGAAAGAAAAAAAAAAACCAACCCAGAGATTTCAGTAAACTGCAAACTAGATATGAGTCAGCAGTGTGATGAGGAAGCTAAAAAAAGTTACTATGACGTGCATTTAGAGGGACATAGCATTCAGGAGGAGGAAGGTAATGATCCCACTGTGCTCTGCTTTTGTTAGATCTCTTCTGGAATGTCCTATTTGGGGCATCAATGCTCAAAAAAGCTATTGATAGACTGGAGAATGTCTAGAAGAAAGCTACCAGAATAAAGAAGGGCCCTTGAATCCATATCATATGAGAACCAATTTAAAGAACTGGGCATGGTTAGCCTGGAAAAAAGACTCAATATTCAGTACAACTGATTTCAACTACTTGAAGGGCTGTCGCAAAGGAAGAATTTAGATTTGTTCTGTTTGACCCCAAAGGTCTTAGCCAAGAGCAATGAATGGAAGTTGTAAAGAAGCAAATCTAGGTTTTATATCAGGAGAATCTTCCTAACAATTATTGTTTGTCCTTTGTTTTTGAAGAGGACCCATGACATCACCAGGTGATGCTTTGACTTGGGCTAAACTGGATTTTAGTGAGTTGCAAAAAGTTGTCAGCTTTGGTTTCTACTCCAGAGTCACTTGAATCCAGTGGCAGGACAAAAGTGAAGATGACTGGCAATGGTCTAAGATGCAGTGGATGACCTTGGTGTTTTCAATGTCTGACCAAGTTCTAAATGCTTCACAGTGGCTGCTTCAGCTACCTTGATGACTATTGGAACAAACTGTTTTCATACATCCATTCTGGCAAGGAAAGTCTTCATATGCTTGAGGTAGACATCCCTTTCCTTCACCGGGTTTGAGGCCAGTTGGTTACCCTCAACATGGTTTAGTCCATCTTCTGAGACAGTTTACCAGAGTGTGGCTACTGCCATGCTACAGCTTCTTGGAGGCACAGGTGAGAATTGGGTGAAAGATAGACACTAAAAGTGGATAAGCAGCCCTGGAAAGGTCTCAGAAAGTCCCCACACAGAGGTGTTAGTGCTCCTGAACTACCCCCTCCTAACAATTAGAGCTGTCAAAAAGTAGAAAGGCCCAAATCAAACAGTCTCTCCAAACATTTACATTAAATATTCGTCTTAGTATATGCCAACCTCCTCCCCACTATTTGACTCCTCTAAATAGTCCAGTGGAAGAGCTTTTGCAATTAGCTACTACTCAGTTTTGATATTTCCTACAGGCAGAGAGTTGGGAGAACATCTCTACTGTACAAAACCTAGACCATATATCCTACTTGATTTGTACTGTGTCTCATGTGTATGTTGTTTGCCCTAATAAGATGTAAACTCTTCAAGGACAGAAAATGTTTGACTTTGTTGTATCTCTAAGATTAGAGATACTGTGATAGGCAGTATAGATAAGCACAGTGCCTAGCACATAGTAGGAGCTTAATAAATGCTTGTTAACTAATTGAACCTCTGGCATAAACAAAATCTCCCTTATCAGAATTGCTTACAAAGGCATCGACATGTTTCCTGTGTGTGATCCGGACATATATTCTAAATCCACATTTGGAAAAGATTAGTAAAGGTTTGTTTACAAACCGTGCAGTGTCTGTGAGACTTTCGTTCACTCCCAAATGAATATCTTGGGTCGTCAGGAAACAAGGATGGCCTCCAAGCAGTGCAAAACCTAGGAAGAAATTTTTTTTTAAAAAAGATCAGGCCCAGACATCATGCAGATGCATAAAAAGGCCTAGAAACCCTGTAGAGGAAAATAAAATCGCCAAACTTGGCAGAGTCACAACTTAAGATATGTTTCCATCTATGAGAAAGACAATACCAGTGAATTCACCCAATCACTCCTGTCACCACTGGCAAAACAAAATGAGAAATTCAGGTAAGAGCTCTACATTCTTCTCCTTAGTTTGCATACTAAGTCCCTGTTTCTTTTTGCTTTCCTTCAAAATAGTGTAATTGTTTTTTGTCTATTGTGTCTCCTTCACACTATTACTTTAACCATGACCGGACAAAACTCTTGGGGGGGGCAGGGATTGGGGTGAGTTCTCTCACTCTATACTGCCAACCTAGATTAAGTTGCTACAGCCTTAGACTCCTCCTCCGTAAATTCTAGAGATAGGCCTGGGAAGGCAGCTGAGTGAAGAACACCTTCTCCTCACTCTATTGGCCACAAGCTTTTATTACCTCGGGCATATACTACTATTATAAACTTCTAATTGTTGTTCTCCTTCTATTATCTTCTCTAGTCTAGCCTTCATTATTAAAAAAATCGTACTAAGGCCCAAGTCTGGCCCCGCTCAGAATTCTTCAATAGCTCCCTGTTTCCTCTAGGACAAAATGCAGATAAATCAACCCCAAATTTAGAGGTTTACCCAAGCCAGTCCCCACTTCTCTTTCTGGTCCTATGTCATATTACTTTACTTTATATACTCTGTTTCAGTAAAACTGGATTACTAGCCATTCCACAAATTTGAAGTTGTATCTCTGCTTGCCTTGAATTCATACAAGCTGCCCTCCATGCCTGGAATGTCCTTCCTCTTCAAGACTGGACAACAACAACAATCTGTGGGTTCCACACGTGGCCAAGCTTCAGTCTAGCTAAACAATGTCACCCTCTCTTCAGATGCCTACATGAATGTTCCTACTGAATAGGAAGGGAGCATATATCAAATTTGCAGAAACGTAAAATTGGGAGGAATATCCAACATGGACAAAAAGTCAGTATCCCTAAAATCCTTGACCAAAACCAGAATGACAGGTCAAATTTAGAGCAGTAGGGGCAGGGACAGAGACTGTACCTGTGATTGCATTGGCATAGGGAACTCCCAGATGAAAAAACAAATCCCATTACCAATACTGGTCAGCACCTTCTCTGCCACTTAAGCATCTTAGAACACTGCTGCCTAGGGAACTGAAAAGTTATGTCATGTGCCCAGAGTCAAATGGAAACACACTTAAATTGTGACATTGCCACGTTTAGCAATTTTATTTTCCTTTATGTATATGCATGTCTGTATATGTATATACATATACATATGTATATATTTATGTATGTGTATATATATATGTATGTATACATAAATACATACATACATACATATATATACACCTCAGAGACTGGACTAGAACTCAGGTCTTCCTGGTTCTTAGGTCTGCATGCTATTCGCTCTTCCACATTACCTAGTGAAAGTTAATAAAGATGAATGTGAACTCTTCCTTGGTATTGAAAAAACCACACAGAATATGGGAGATACTAAGATAAATTTAGGGCAGTTAGGTGGAACAGTAGATAGAGTGCTGGGCATAGAGTCAGGAAGAACTGAATTCAAATCCATTCTCAGACATTTACTAGCTGTGTAACCCTGGGCAAGTCACCTAACCCTGTTTGCCTCAGTTCCCTCATCTGTAAAATGAGCTGGAAAAGGAAATGGCAGATCAGTCCAGTATCTTTGCAAAGAAAACCCCAAATGGAGTAACTAAGAGTCAGACACTATGAAATGACTGAACAATAACACTGTCCCAGAGGATAGTAGCAGTAAGTGAAAGTTGTAGAGGGGCAAATTTCCACTCCCATAAGGAAAAAGTGCCTGATGATTAGTTACCCTTCTCAGGTTCTCCACCACAAACTTTCATCTCTCCAGTTGGAAGCTCGATGACATTTTTCAGGAATGCTGTAGAAAGGATTCCTCTTCAGTTCTGATTTGGACTAGATGACACAAAGCATTCTCTCAGCTCAGGCTCTGTTACTATAGGTGAGGGACGCTGAAGGAAATGGAAGGCATCCTGGCTGTTGTTAAGACCTGGAGATTCTGTCTGGGAATGGCTTAGGGTGACTAAGTAACTCTCACCTGGCCAGGAAACCAAGATCAAAACCCTCCAAACATCTGTGACCAGGCTACTATCCTGCCTTAGGAAATTCTCTCCCTTTTCCGATACTTTTCCTGCCAACACCTCAAACTGCTGGTCTCAGGTTCCTGACCCATACCCTATCTTCACATTCTTGGGTACAAAACCCCGACAGAGCTTGTTTGTTGTTACTGCTGTTGCTGTTGAGTTCTTTTTAGTAGTATCCAACTCTTTGTGACCCCATTTGGGGTTTTCTTGGCAGAGATACTGGAATGGTTTGCCATTTCCTTTGTCAGTTCATGACTGAATAAGGATACACAACAGACACTTAAATGTTTGTGTTTAATTACACACCAACATTTCTAATTATTTTTTTTCTATTCAATTTTTTTCCTCACAATTGCTTTTCTATAATTACTTTAAGAGCATGTCCCCTAACTGCTCCATTGAGTTGCAGGGTATTACCATTGGCTTTTCATGGTATGAGGGACTTTTATATCCCTAAAATATGTAAAGTAAAAAACATAATGAGAAAACCTTTAGAACTGATCTTTCAAACTTAAAACTAGTTATTAGCTATTCGTACATTTTATGATGACTGAATTTCTCCAAAAATAATCTTGATATATAATTCATGCATCTATATTAATGAAATATACAATTTTTGAGAGGAGGGATGTGGTAATAATCTAATGAGTTCTTACTCCTAAGGGAAAGTATTTAAATTATTGATTTAGGAAGTGTTGTTGATATTCTTTCACATGAAGGATGATGCTAATTGGTTTGCAATTTATATCAAGTTCAATTCAATATATTTAATTTAACTCATAAAATACTTAGGGTTAGGCCCTTGGATTCCAAGAGAGCTTTCACTCTGCAGTGCTATTAAGAAGACGATTCAAATCTTGCCTTTCCCATTGATTAGCTGGTTGACTGTCGTCACATTCTTTCACCCCTCTGAGCCCAAGTTTTCTCATTATTTTTAGTATCTACCTCACAGGACTGATATGAGGCTCAATGATGATATATACTTTGTATCCTAAACACGCAATGCATATAAATGTCAGGTGTTGTTCTTTAGTACAGATTGATGATTTCATTGCTATACAGACCTCCCCAGTGAAAAGACTCCCTCTATCCATGAAGAACTGTTCTGCAGTTTACAGTCTTAGAAAATAATCTGACTGGTCAGCTAGTTGGCACAGTGGATAGAGCTCGGGACCTGGCGTCAGGAAAAACTAAGTTTAAATACCAGCCTCAGACACTTGCTAGCTGTGTGACCCTGGGCAAGTCACTTAACCTGTTTGCTTCAGTTTCTTCATCTTTATAAAATGGAGATAATAGTAGCACTTACTTCTCTAGGATTGTTGTGAGGATCAAAAAAAGAAAATAACTTGGGGCACTGAGGTCATTTTCTCAGGTAACACAGGCAACTGTGTGTCAGAACAGGACTTAGCTCAGGTCTTCCTGACTCAAAGGACAGCTCTCTCCCTACTTACTATACACAAATTACTGAACAATAGAAGGCACTACATTTCTTTTCTTTTCTTTCTTTTTTTTTTTTTGTGTTGGGGGGAAGGCAGGGCAGTTGGGGTTAAGTGACTTGCCCAACATCACATGGCTAGTTTTGTGTTATGTGTCTGAGGCCGGATTTGAACTCAGGTTCTCCTGACTCAAGGGCCGGTGCTCTATTCACTGTACTACCTAGCCACTGCATAAATTTCTTTTCTTAAAACTTATGAACTTAGTAGCCATTACTTTAAAGCATCTTTCCATTCCTTATTTTTATATCTCTTCATATATAGACTAGGAAATTACTTTTTTAAAAAATCTTTCCTTTTTAAGCTAAATTATCTCAACAACTATTTCCTGAGTTCTATTTCTAAAGCCTCTAATAAATGTCATTCTTCTCTCTGATCTCTTCCAATTTTTCTGTAGTAAAGGGATCATCAAGCATTGGAACCATGGGTCAAAGTTTAGAATTTGTCAACTACCTACTTCATGTTAGTTGTTTGCTTACAAATGTAAATAGATTATCATAGAGCCAAACATTTCTCCTTATAGGACCACTACAGTATCACTGAGTACCTAAATGAATACTTAATACAAAGGATAATAGTAATTCACATTTATAACATACTTTGCTCACCATTACCCTAAGAAGTATACAGGGAACAAGTTTTATTATCCTCATTTTAGAGATGAGAAAAGAGGGGCTTAGAGTTAAGTGTTTTTGCCCAAGGTGACAGATCTTTTTAAAATAGGGCTGAGATTTCAACCCAGGTTCTCTGATTCAGAGGTATTTGTTTTCCACTATACTATTATCACCATCACAAAGAGAATTCTTTCACAAAGAGAATACACTGTTTTCAAAATAGCATATCAGTGAAAAAAAAAATACCTTTCGATATCAGAAAACTGGAGGGCTATGGGTGTGGGCAGTTGAATATACTACCAAAGTCAGATGTAGGTTAGTTTTGCTGAAATGCTGTTTAAAATTTTTCTTTCTTTTTTATTCTTTGTTATAAGGGATGGTTCACTGGGCAAGGAAAGGGGGAAGGATATTATTCACAAATGAAGGTGATGTAAAAACAAAATATATCAATACCAATAAATTAATTACTTAAAATAATCTTAAACAGCCTCTTAGAGGCTTAGATAGGTATCTAAGAGGTTGTTTAAGATTATTTTAAGTAATTAATTTACGAATTGCAAATATATAGGTTGATGGGAGTTTGAGACCTAGATATCGGTCCCAGCTCTGCCATCAACTAGGAAGTCAGTAATCTCTCTGTTTCTGTTTCCTTGTGTATCAAAATGTGTGTTATAATACCTTGACCGAGTTTCAATTCAGTTCAACAAACATTTGCTAAGAAACTACTATGATCTAGGTACAAGGGAAACAGAGAGAAACCAGAGCCTCTGTTCTCAAGGTTTATTACATTTGATTGGGAGGATACAGAATATAAACAGATGAGTAGATATAAGAAGAAGGGGAGGGGGAGAGGGAGAGAAAGGAAGGCATGGAGAGGGAAGGAGAAAGAAAGAAGGAAAGAGAGAAAAGGAGGAGAGGAAGAGGGAGGAAGAGGGAGAGGAAGAAATGAGAGGGGGAGAGAAGGAGAAGAGAAGGAGAGAAGAGAGAGCCTAACACTGGAAAGGCTTCATGTGGGAGATGGTACCTAACTTGAGCCTTGAAGAAAGTTAGGGATTCTAACTAGTGAAGATGCAGGAGTCCATTTCAGGAATGGGGGGACAATTTTTACAAAAGCATGGAGACAGGAGCTAGAGTGTCAAACCCAATAGAAGTTGGGCCAGTTTGTCTGGAACATAGATAGTATGAAGGAGAATAACATGAAATAAGTAAAAAAAAAAAGGTAGGTTAGAAACAGTGTGGAAGATTTTAAATGATAGGCTAAGGAGTTTGTATTTGATTCCCAAGGCAGTAATGAGTCACTTCAGATTTTTCAACTGGAGAAGGCATAATCAGACCTTACTTTCTTCACTTGGATATTTGAAAATCAAAAGAGATAAAGGATAGAAATGCAATTTGGAAAGTGAGGAGCATTATGCAAATGTAAGCTATTATGATTCAGATTATGAAAGCTAGTTCAAATGGTGAATAGTAAATGGAAATCCAGCCAGTGGGAACAAATATTCTAGAGAAAAAAAAATTGGATGGTGATAGTGAATCAGAGAGAAGAGTCTTCAGATACACTTTGGAAGAAGCAGCAAGAAGCCAACAGGAAGGGCTAATCTTAAAGGCTAAATAAAGGCTAATAAATAAAAAATAAGAAATAAAAATAAATAAGAAACAAATAAAAAGGCTAATAAACTCTAATAAAAGTTTTCCTGGCAAACAGGATAGCAAGAAATTGCCAGAGGAAAAGCTCTAGGAGCAAATGGCATTAACAATAGCCTCAGATCAATATTTTAAGATAAACCTCAGACCTTGGGACACTAGACCCTGCCTCCTTTCCTCTGCCTCTTTAGACATTACTCAGGAAACTGTCCAGGATACTGGTCCAGGTTGCTGCAGGGGAAGTAAATACACCACCTGATAGCTACTTATTTTATCTAATTATCCATGCTAATTAGGTGTTTCCTAGGGCATGGTGGTGGAACAGCCAAGAGAGGGTTGGGCTTGGATCAGAAAGACTCATCTTTCTGAGTTCAAATCTGGCCTCAGACACTTACTAGCTGTGTGACCCAGGGCAAGTCATTTAACCCTGTTTGCCTCAGTTAGTCATCTGTAAAATGAGTAGGAGAAGGAAACGGCAAACTACTGCAGCGTCTTTGCCAAGAAAACCCAAATGGGGTCACTAAGAGTAGCACATGATTGAAAAAATGACTTGAACAACAACAAAATAGGTGCTATGCTCAGTTGTCTCTACATGACGAACTTATACAAGTGTTTTCAGAGCCCTCTAAATTTTGGTATCCTGGTCAAAAGTCCAGTCACCTCACCCTAGTTATAGCTCTGACAATAACCTAGAATTGCATATGACTTTAAGCTTTATATATAATTTTTTTCCTCCAACCCTGTAAGGAAGTAATACAGGTATCATTATTTTCAATTTATATATTAGAAAACTGAGGCTATCACCAAGGCAATATTCACAGCACCCACAGCAACTATGACTATGTTGGAATAGTTCTGAATTGCAAAATATAATATGCTCTCCATAGAGAAGACAGAAGCAAAACATTTATTCAGATACCAGAAAGCCAAATCCCAACACCAGAAAAATGAATTCATCGTGGCAACAAAAAAGTTAATATACTTTATCACTGCAGAAAGCAACACCATCCCCAAGGCTCCCTCCTCCCCCCACCCAAGGCCTTCCCACAAAAAACACTCACAATCCTAGCTGTCTCCTTGCCTGTGTCCTTTCTCTCCCTCTACTCTAACTGCTCTGATTAATCTCCTACTCCACCCATTCAGCAAACTCCTCCCACCACAGGCTCCATGTGATTACATTTGTTCTATTAAGGGGCAGGGAAGATCTTCAAATTACCATTACCATTACAAGATGTTGTAATCTTGTCCAGTCATGCAGCTAATCTTGGTCTCCTATTTCCAGTTTAATTTCTAATACATCACAATTATTCTAGTTAAAAAAAAACAAACAGTATAGAATCATAGCAACTGGAATGGGAAGAGACTACCCTGATTATAAAAGTCAACCCCCTCATTTTATGGGTAAGGGAGGTACCTCCCCTTAATTCTGGGTAAGGTCATATAGTAAATTACAGAACTAATATGAGGGCCCAAGTCTTCTGATTCCAGACCCAAGTAGACTCCATCGGTAGAGAGATGAAATCATATTCTCTTGTTACATAACATTCAAAGAGTCCCTAAATCGTTCACTTCCCTATCTGTATAAACAGAAATAAATAACATCTGTGCCCTCCTTTCTTCTTTCCTCACAAGGATATTGACTAAACAAATTCTACAAATATGTGTAAATCATGCCTTAGAAGAACCAATAGAAATAAGTATATATCATTAACATGAGCCTTAAGGGCCTTAAATTTTGTGCCTGATAGGTGAGCCCAGGCAGGAGGCTCAGCCTATTTGCACTTTGTTTCCCACACCTGCAGATGAGAGCACAGTACTAATTTACTTGATGTGGGTACTGTAAGGAGCATTAAATTGATGCTTAAGTACTCTGAAAAGCTTGGGAAGCACTTGAAAGGAAAGCACAAGTACTAAATGAGAAGACTCTCTCAGGATTCTCCTCCCCTTTTCTATCGGCTCCTCTACTTTTTTGTCAACAACAAACGTGTCCATGAATCCACTCAATTAGTCTCAAGTAAAAAGGCTGTAATCACTGGCAGGCAGGCACACGGGAGCCTTCTTTGCAGTGTACTTAGCCAGCTGGGCATTGAGAAAGAAAGGAAATGGAATTATTCTTCCTCTGAAAATTGCTTCTGGCACCTTTTACAATCCCCAGTCAGAGGGGCCCTGTTTATATTTCAATCAATGTGCGCAAGCCAGTGCTTGTAAGTATTATTTTGCTGACATCTAAGTGGGGCTGCTGCTTCCCCTTAATTATGGAAGGCAGAATTGATGTTAAAATGTGTCTTGGTCACCACCTTTATAGCCAAGTGAAAAAAGGGAGTCATTCAGTCTATGGCTGCAGAAAATGTGGTTTTATTTTCTTTCTCCTTAAACAATATGTTTTTCCCTCCCCTCCCCCCAATTATGCCTTTGATCTGGATGAGAAAAAGGCAAAAATAGCTGCCAGGAAAAAACTAATAATGGTAATAAATTTAGTGGGTATGAAAAAAAAATAGGGATTTCTTAAATAAATGGATTCAGAGTCAGAAGACCTTGACCTACTACAGCATACCTGTGTGACCTTGGACAAGTCACTTAACCTTCCATTTCCTCACCAGCAAAATAAAGGGCATTAGAGCAGATCAGAGGTCAGAAAATAAAGGGCTTGTGGGCCACTGTATTTTAAAATATAAAAATAATTCCCAACTACATAAAAATCAAGTGATGAGGGGCAGCTAGGTGGCGCAGTGAATAGAGTGCCGGCCCTGGAGTCAGAAGGACCTGAGTTCGGAGCCGGCCTCTGACACTTAATCCACACAAACAAAAACCTAGCCCTGTAACCTTGGGCAAGTTACTTAACCCCAATTGCTTTAAAAAAAAAAAATCAAGTGATGGGCCACTCAGGCAATAGTTTGCCAATCCCAAACTAGACAATTTCTGAGGTCCTTTCCCATACCAAAGTCCTTTTATGTTCACAATTACTGAGCCAAATAAGTATTCCAAACAAAATTTAACCTTGACAAAATAATGCTGAGATGCTCTGTCAAATTAGCAGCTACCTTGATTATCTTATCCAATCATTCATTCAACATCTCCAGTCATCCTAATATATATCTGGCCACTGAACCCAGGTGTCTCTGGGGGAGAAAGTGAGGCTGGTGACTTTGCACAGCCCTACCTCACTTAAATCCAATTCACTTGCAGGTTATGGCACCACCTCCCTGACATCATGGTCCTCTATGAGAAAGAAGAACAAACAACAACAATTGAGTACCTAGTAGGTGCATGTGCTCCTAGTAGGTCAGCCAGAAATAAGTTAAAATACTATGAGTTTTATCCTTCCTATCTAGATACCATTTTTGGGGGGTGGGGGCAGTAATTAACTTTCTTAGTATGCTAAACTGTTGTTGTTGTTGTTGTTCAGTCCTGTTCGACTCTTCATGACCTTATGGACCATGACACTCAAGGACCCTACTGTCCATGGGATTTTCTTAGCAAAAATACTAGAGTAGTTTTCCATTTCCTTCTCTAATAGATTACAGCAATTAGAGGTTAAGTGACTTGCCCAAGGTCACATGGCTAGTGAATGTCTGAGGTCATATTTGAACTCAGGTCTTCCTAACTTCAGGTCCAGTAATCCATCCATTGAGTCATTTATAGCTGCTCAACTACCAATGAACAAATTACTATTTTAAAATAGCAACTAAAATCATAAAATCTGTAACTAAATTATAGATTTAGGGCTAGGAGGGTCCCCAGAGATCATCAAGGGAGTTAGGGAGGGAATAAAACCATTCATTGTATGGATGAGGAAAGTGAAGCTCCGTGAAATCAAATGACTTCCCAGGGTCACACAGGTAATAAATAGTAAACTCATTGGCAATAGATCTGCTGTCAACCTCCACTAGTTCCTTCTGTACCCTGGTATGTGGTTTCGTGGGTCTTAAAATTAGGACTTGTTGACAAAGTGGACTAAATCATCAATATTATTCAGAGAGGTCACATTCTAGATTTTGGCTGCAGCATATATGCTAAAGACTGGAAAGTTCTATAAAATGGAATTCCTGATGTAATCCAGTATAAATCTCTAATCAAATAGGCTACAGAGTCTGCAGAGAAGTGAAAGGTGTGATAAAATAAAATTTGGTTAACCATGAACATATCTTGAGGACAAGGGACTTTATCAAATATTTCTCAGTACCCATCCACAGTGGCAGGAACTTTCACTCTCTCTAGTCTATTTCACAGGTTATTGATTCATAGGGCTTCCTCTCTCACTGCTATACAGATAGTTTGATAATCTGTCTCTTTAGTCTCCATCTTACTTTTATACTTATATGTGCTGGATATTTCCATTTGAAAGTCCTAAAGTCATTTCAAATGCAAACTGAACTGATCATCTCCCTACCCTTCCATTTCTTTCTTCTTTTAAATTTCCTAACTCTGTCAATGACAGCCCATCATCTCTTTCCTTTAATGCTGATAAGTCTCTCTCCCTCAAATCTCTTTTGGAGGAGATGAATTTCTCCTCTAAAAATGTAGTTTTGTGTTCCTTCACTAAGTAAATTCAATAATGTCTCTATCACATTTCTAATGCTATCCAACTAATCTGGCTTCTACGTTTTTGGTGCTGACTGCCACATGGGAACAACTTTGAAGAAAGGATTTCACAGCAACATTCTTTTTTTTAGTGAAATGCATTTCCCAACCATTTTTTCCTCAGAGAATGATTAAATGAATGTTGACAGTCAACCCATTCAACTTTATTAGGACCAGAGCTTTAATCATAATGGCCTTTTCAGATCAAATGACCATCAAGTTTGGAGATGTCTTTTTTTTTTTTTGACATGAGATATTAACAAGCCATCCTAAACAGATTTTGTTCCAAGAAACTCAAAGCAGTTAAGTCATTTCAAATCCTTATAATGTTGTCTTTATTAATGTAGGTGAGGATTTAGAAATTAAAATTAAAGCACTTTTTGGGGTGAATTATTTCCTAATTCCCTCCAATCTATTTGCCAAAATGGAAATACTTGAAATTACTATATGACATATTTAAAATTTCCCCCCAAAATGAACTAAAAATAATTTTGTTTTAGGAACTGCATTGACAAGTCTTGATATTTAGAGATATCTAGGATGTCTCAAAATCAGGCTTAGAGGTTCATTAAGAGTCTAAAGTTCTTTATGAAGTGCCAAGTATAACTTGGGGTTTGGTGCAATGAAATATTGGGCTTGGGGCCAGAGGCTCCTGGTTCAAATTCTACTTTTGCTCTGCTTTATCTATTTGACCTTAGAAAGTCATTTAATTTCTCTGGGCCTTAGTTTCCGTGTCTGTAAAGTGAGGGGGTTAGACTTATCTGATCATTCAATTTAGAAGGCACCTCCTACAGTTCCTGGTGATACAAAGACAAAAATGAAATGGTCCTGACTCTCAAAGTCCCTTCCAGCTTTTAACCTATGACCCCATGACTGATTATGATGATTCAGGACATACTTATTTCAATTCAGCAAATATTTATTAAATGCTTAGTAAGTACCAAACACTGAATATTTTTCTAATTTCTGAAGAGATAAAAATGTTAGATAAGAAGATATGGCTTCCTCCATCAAATTGCTTATAACCTAGTAGAAGATATATCCATACAGAAATAAGCATCATGCAAAAATAAAGCATAATAAATTTATGAGAGGGAAAAAACAGCAATGAGCTCTGTGAGGACCAAGTAAGGAAAGATTAATTTCTGACTGGAGGAATCTGGGAAAGTTTAATTGAAGAGGTGGTGTTTGACCAGGCTCTTAAAAAGAAGAAGGCAGAAATAGGAGCCTTCCATGGTGCCTGGAACATAATTAGTGCTTAACGAATGCTTACTTGCTTGCTTAACGGAGGGAAGGAGGGATATTTCAGGTATAATGGGGACATGGGGAATGTTTAACAGTGCTATCTGGTGTGGATATGGTATAAAGTTGTAAGTAGCCCATTTTGTGCACGAGTCAAGATGTGGTGTGGGAGACGCTCACCTGAGGGTGCAATTGGGCTCCCAGGTAATAAAAGCACACCCCCAGGATACCATGAGGTTAAATTACTAAAAGACTTGTCACTTCTGGGGGCAGAAGGGAGTGTGAGAAAGGGTATGAAATATCTTTGGCTGGGGGTAGGGAGTGAAGGGACCTGAGGGAGGAGAAACTCATAATGTTGCTACCTGTGCCCTCTGAATTTTCCATCTGTACAGAGGATGAACTGTTTCACAGGTCAAAGCTACCACTTGGAAAGTCAGGCAGCTGGTGGTCAGGGAAGTATATCTTCACATTTTGCATCCAGTACCCTTTAAGTTCTATACCCTAGGGTAAGTTCTGATGGATTCATGCTAGTTATGGCTCAGATGCTGTGGAATAAGGTAAAAATATCTGGAAAGATAGTTTGGTAACATACTGTGGTAGGCTTTAAATGTCAGCCTAAAGAATTTGGACTTTTTCAATAAGTAATAGCAAACCATTGAAGGATCTTGAGCAGAAGACTAACATATCCTTATCTGTTATAACTGTACATCATAAGACAAAAATCCCCAATCAGTAGTTGGTGAACTATGTATGCCCAGAAGGCTCAGACACTTCTATTGACAAAGAAGCAATGTGGATAATGAGCAGGTACAGTCTTTGAAGAAAGGATTTCCCAGGGACATTCATCTCCAACAGAAAACACTATCCTGAGAATGGTCCTTGTACATCCTTTCACCCAAGTGGCAAAGGGAGGCAGACATTTCCACTACTTTCTTACAATGATGACCTGGTATTTTCCCCTTTGGAGCTTTGATAGACTATATTGACTGTCCTTTGCAACAAGACTCACCTGTTTCTGTTGACAATCTTGTCCTGGTGCTTCTTTTCTCAAAAATCATGCTGAGGGACTTCCCTTGTAACAAAGGCAAGTACTGAAAACCAATGATAAGAAGTGAATTATAAAATTCAGTTTTATTTTAAACACAGTGCTTTATAGATTGAAGTAATCAGAACAGGTGATCTTTAAGCAGAAGCTTAAATTCTGCTTATTCTCCCTGCAGAATATGTCCAAAACATTTAAAAAATAGTTTTCCCCAATTGCCTTCCAAAAAGCAAAAAAAAAAAAATAGGAGTTTTTAAATTATTTCACATCTTAGAGCCAAAGTGGCAAATTAAGGAAGCAGCACCCTCCTCACGCCACCCCATACCCATTACCAAAATCCTCAGCTATTTGGAGAAATTTTACTTGTTTTTCCAAGTTAGCTGTAAGGATTTAAAAATAATTCCATTTTTTGTTGATATTCCAATGCCAATTTATATTTTATCAAGGACCAGGACATATCCCTGCCCATCCTATTGAGACCCCACTCCTGCAGCTGCCCTAAAGAGGTAATATGACTTAACGGACAAATATTTTCTCATTTCTCAGCCTTCCCCACAGCTCAGGAAACAAGCTCAGACTCTTATTTATGTCAATGTCTAACCCACTAAGTTTCAGATAAACTTTGTATAAATCTTAACTTGGCATAGGAAAGGGCTTGTTTACATGTGTTTGAAAAGAACTGTTTGGGAGATGGGAGGGGCTCCTCCTTCCTGCTCTGTGTATAGATAATCTAGCAAAAGCCTCTGCTTTTCTTTTCTCATTTTTTTCTTTTTCCCTTTCTTTTCCCTTTTAAGATCTTTTCTGGGGAAGACTACCCAAGAGGACAAGTTAGTCTACCAGTCTGCCACTTATAAAAAGGATTAGGTGTCAATGCCAACAATTGCCAAGCTTCTCACCTCTGTGTTTCTTGAACTATATGAAAAACCCAACCCACAGAAGTTTGCTCTGCTTCTGGTCTCTGAAATTTGAATTAAAACACTGAGGAGTGAATACTCTCTCTCTCTCTCTCTCTCTCTCTCTCTCTCTCTCTCTCTCTCTCTCTCTCTCTCTCTCTCTCGTGTGTGTGTGTGTCTGTGTGTCTGTCTGTCTGTCTCTGTCTTTCTATCTCTACACACACACACACACACACACACACATTGTTTAATAGCATTGTATATACATGTCATTAATCTTTTGTTTTTCATCCAGGGACTCTTTAAAAAAAATGTTTCAAACCCTTGGAATTAATTAGTCTTGGAATAGATAATGCTTTTGCTATTATTTAGACCAGGGATTCTTAACATTTTTGGTATCATGGACCCCTTTGGCAGTCTGATTTCACCTACAGGTCCTTTTACAGAATGTTTGTTGCCTACCTTCACACTTGAAGGAAATGTTAAATTTAGTTAGAGGTTAGTGAAAATAAAAATTATTTTCACACACACACACTTCTAAGTTCACAGACCTCCTGAAATTTCTCTATGGAATTGCTGAGGGTCCCTATAATTCCAAGTCAGAAAACCCTGACTATAGACTGTCAAGCCACAGTTTTGCCTAAAGAATACCTAAAATGCTTTTCAAACAGAAAGGGCTATGTAAATTCTCAATAAATATAATTGTTAAACACTCAGTTCCACTTCTTCCCAGGGCCTCCTCTTTCTTTTCAGATACATATGACAATATTGGCCTTTTTTTTTCCAGTTTTCTTCTGAATTAATTGTATGTGTAATCAATATCAAAATATAATAATAATAACAATAATATTAATAACTACTCCTATGAATGTAGTGAGAATTTGAGGGTGTATTGATTGGACTAGATGGTTGCCAAGGTTCCTCCCAACTCTGATATTCAGTGTTTTTATTTATCAAACAATGGGTTACTTAAGGTGGCTAGGTGGCTCAGTTAATAGAGCACTACCCCTGAAGTCAGGCAGGACTTGAGTTCAAATCCAGCCTCAGACATTTAACACTAGTTGTGTGACCTTGGGCAAGTCACTTAACCCCAATTGGCTTGCCCTCTCCCCTCCATAAAAAGCAAAAATATTAAAATTAAAATAAAAAAACAACAGTGGGTGTATTTATTGAGATAGTCTAGTTTAGATGTTTTTGTTTTTAATATGATAATGTTTTCCTAATGTTGAACCATCCTTGCATTCCTGATATAAATCCAACCCACCTACAAAAAAATCCCTATTTGATTAAAATTGTTGGGCAAACTGTAAAGTTTGGTAGAAATTAGGCTGAGATCAACATTTTACATAACATTCCACAATACATTTTAAATGAATATGCAACCTTAATACTAAAGATCATACTATTAAAATAATTAGAAGAGAAACAGATTATATACCTTTCAGAGCTATGGCTAGGAGATGTATTCTTAACCACACAAGAGATAGAGGCAATTATAAAAGATAAATAACTTTGATTACATGAATGAGGGAAAAGCTTTGTATCAAATTTCTCTGATAAATGTTTCATATCCAAGATATAAAAATAATTAATAATTATATGTATATGTATGTTTATATAGGTATATATATATATATATATACACATATACAAGTATGTATATGCATATCTGTATACATACATATACGTGTGTGCACACACATTAGCAATTTCTCAATAGGCAAGTAGTCAAGGGATATGAATAAACAGTTCTCAAAAGAATTACAAAATGTTTACAATCACATGAAAAAAATCCACCAAATTGCTAATTAGAGAAATGCTCATCAAAACAACTCTAGTGTTTCCCCTCAGACCTTACAGATTATCAAAGATGACAAAAAATGGCAATACTCAATTCTGGAGTGGTGTGGGATGATAGGTACATTAATATATTGTTGAAACTGTGAATCGGCACAACTATTTTGGAAAGCAATTTGGAATTATGCCACTAAGGTGACTAAAATGTTCATATTCTTTAACCCATAGATTCCATTACTGAGCTTATATCTCAAGGGAGCCATTGATAAGATGAAAAATCCCGATCTATATACATACACCAAAATGTTTATAGCATTTTTTATGATAGCAAAGAATTGGAAACAAAGTAGATACCCATTGATTAAGAAACGACTAAACAAATTATAATGCAAAATGTGATGGAATATTACTGCGCTGTAAGAAATGATGTATATGTTGAATACAGAGAAGCATGGAGAGATCTACATGAATTGATAAAGAGCAAAGTAAACAGAGCCCCCAAAATATATATACAATGTCAGCAACAATGCAAATAGAAAGAACTACATACAAAAATAAAAAATGAATGCAGCAAAATTGTAAAGATCTAACATGACTCCAAAGAAGACATAAGGAAGTCACCCCTGGGGGCGGAGCCAAGATGGCGGAGTAGAAACAGCACATCCAAGGCACTCTCCCTGCAGATCACCTCCAAACTATGGAAAAGGGGACACTGAACAACTTCTGGAGCCCCAGCACCCACAGAACGACACAGAGAAGCTAACCTCCCACTGACGACAGCCCAGCAGCCCTGCAGGAAGGACCAGCACAGAGCTCTGGGAACTGGCAGCGCACAAGGAAAGCCAAGCCCAGGTCCCGCGTGAGCCGTGGTTTTAGCCCCAGGGTGGCCTGGACAGCAGCTGGCTGGAGGGACCCCAGAACACCAGCAGCTGTGGCGATTCCAGAATTATCAACACAGAAATGCCTAGGACAAAGTGAGAGGTTAGTGCCCTCTGGACTTTGGGACCAGTATTTGGAGAACACGTCGGCTTCCTCCCCTGGGGGCTAGAAGCCACTGAGGAGACACGCCATTTTGTAGTTTTAAGTGGCAGCTCCAGCTCCTGGCCTGCGAACTGTAGGGAGATCCAGTGATCAGTCTTGGGAGGTAATCACTCTTGCTTTAACCTCCCTGGATCTGGATTGTGGTCTGGGGTGGAGGTCGTGGGGTGGGTATCCAGCTTGCCAGAAATGGAAGTTGTGAAGACCCCAACGTTCAGGACGGAAGCTCCCCTGTCTGGTGGCAGAGTCCTACTGTGGCAACAAGCCCAAAAGTCAAGTAATTAAGAGGCAACATGCCAAGGCAAAGGAAACAATATAAACAGAAAAATGCAACATTAGACTCCTATTTTGGGGGCAAAGAGGATCGAAGCATAGAACAGGAGAAGGACTGGGTGGTCAGAAATCCTGCTCCAAAAGCCCCAAAGGAAAATATGAGCGGGTTACAGGCCATAGAGGACCTTAAGAAGGACTTTAAAAATCAAATAAAAGAAGTGGAGGAAAAATTGGGAAGAGAAATGAGAAGGATGCAGGAAAAGTATGAAATGAGGGTCAACAGTCTGACTGAGGAAAACAACACCTTAAAAAATAGACTAACTCAAATGGCAAAGGAGGCCCAAAAGGGCAATGAGGAGAAGAATGCCTTAAAAAGTCGAATTTGCCAGATGGAAAAAGAATCTCAAAAGTTCACTGAGGAGATTCATTCCTTCAGAGTTAGACTGGAGCAAATGGAAGCTAATGACTTTATGAGAAATCAAGATGCTGTTAAGCAGATCCAAACAACTGAAAGAATAGAAGGCAATGTGAAATATCTCATGGGAAAAACCACTGACCTGGAAAATAGATCCAGGAGATACAATTTAAAAATTATTGGACTACCTGAAAGCCATGATCAGAGAAAGAACCTAGAAATCACCCTTCAAGAAATTCTCAAGGAAAATTGCCCTGATGTTTTAGACCCAGAGGACAAAATAGAGGTTGAAAGAATCCACTGATCTCCTCCTAAAAAAGATCCCAAAAAGAAAACTCCCAGGAATATTATAGCCAGGTTCCAGAATCCCCAGATCAAGGAGAAAATACTACAAGCAGCCAGGAAGAAACAATTTCAATATTTTGGAAACACAATCAGAATAGCCCAGGACCTGGCAGCTTCTACACTGAGGGACTGAAGGGCATGGAATATGATGTTCCAGAGGGCAAAAGAGCTGGGACTGAACCCAAGGGTCACCTACCCAGCAAAACTGAGTATTTTGTTTCAGGGGAAAATATGGTTATTCAGTGGAATAGAGGACTTTCAAGCATTCTTGAGGAAAAACCCAGAGTTGAATAGAAAATTTGACATCCAGACACAAGAAGCAAGAGATGCCTGAGAAGGTAATCAGGGAAAAGAAATCAAAAGGAACTTATCAAAGTTGAACTATTTACATTCCTATATGGAAAAACAATAATTGTGACTGATGAAACCTCTCTCAGTATGAAAATAATGGAAGAAGGATATATGGTCACATGAATACATATGTGAATGTGTGTATATATGTTTACAGTTATACATGGATAGAGGGCATAGGTTGAATTTGTTGGGAAGGGATGATACTTAAGGGGTGAAATTATGAGGTGAGAGAGGAAAGTGGCGGGAGGAGATGGGGAGAGACAGGGTAGGGTAAACTATCCCATGTAGAAGAAGCAAGGGGAAGTGGCTGCAGAGGAGGGAAAGAATAGGGAGGCAAAAAGGCAAAACCACATTCTCATTGAATTTGGTTCAGGGAGAAAATGACATACATACTAAATGGGATATCTCAACCTGCAGCAAAATAGGGGGAAGGGGGATGAGAGGAGGGATGATGGGTGGGAGGGCATTCTTGGGGGCAGGGGAGGTTGGAAGTACCCACTATAGAAGAGGGACAGGATCAAAGTAGGGAATGGACCAGGTGGGAGGTGGGATGGGTGGGAGGGAATTATAAGCAGCCTTTTACAATATATCTACTATGTTAATGTTTTGCGTAGCTAGACATGTACAACATATACTGAATTACTTATATTCCCAGAGGGAATGGGTGACAAGGGAGGAAGGGAATGGATCTGGGATTTGAAGTTACAAAATTAAATGTTTCAAATATATATAAATACTATTATTCATACTCTTTTGCTTGTAATTGGGAGATAAGATGTGCAGGCAGTGGGGCACAGAGATTCACTTTGCTCTAATGGAAAAATCGAAAGCGGTATGGAGAAGATATGGGAGAGAGCAGAGTGGAGGAAGCGATATCTTGTGGGACGGCTATTCTGGGAAGGTGGGTAGGGGAAAAACTGGGGAAAAGTTGTAACTCAAAATCTGGCAGAAATGAATGATGTAAAACAGGAGTTAATAAAGCATTTGTTTAAAAAAAAAAAAAGAAGTCACCCCTAACCTCTACCCACTTCATGGAGGTGGAAAGTCCAGAGGTATTATACATTACATATATTTTCAAATTTTTTCAATGTATTGATACAGTTGTGCTGACTTTTTCTCTTTTCTTTTTCTTTTCTTTTTCTCTCTCTCTCTCTATATATATTATGGGATGACTCTCTGGGAAGGGGAAGGATACTTTCATATGAACATATGAAAAACAAAAGATCGATAAAAACCTTTATAAAAAAGAAATTCAGTGCCTCTGTGATCCTCAAAACAACCCTGTGAGGCAAGTGCTATTATCCATATTTTTCAGATGAGAAAATTGGGGCTTATAGAATTTAAATAACTTGATGAAGGGCAGACAGGTATAATAAATGTGTGTGTACATGTGTGTGTACACACATATGTATATATACATATATTTATGTGTTTAGGTACACATATATACACACATCTGTATGTATATGATTTGAAATTGAAATGCAGACAAATATGGTACTTTAATGTTCACAAATCATTTTAGATACATTATCTCATTTTATCTTGAAAGATTATCCTTTGGAATAAGGATTATACTTGCTTTATTTGGTACCAAGGGGAGTAATAGAAGTGGCAAGAGGGCAAATTTCTTTTTGCTGGAAAGAATAATTTCTAAACAGGTCAAGCTATATGGAAGCAGAGTAGACAGCTTCTGGAGATAGTGGGTTACCCCTTACTGGAGGAGTTCAAGCAAAGAATGGCTCACCTTGAGGCTGTTGAATTGTGTGTGTGTGCATGTGTAGTAATATATTCATATGTATAATTACAATATGAAACTGAAATTTAGAGAATGAAAGAAATGGGTATTTCTTGTTTTCATTTGGTAGGACACAGGGAGACATGAAAGAAGAGAGCTTTTGCAGGAAAAAAGAAAATGTTTCACAAGGAATGATTTTCTTAGGTTCTGATCCAGTTTCTAAAAGTGAACTTGAATATTTCATATAAATGAAATCCTGTAATTTATTATCAAATCACTCATTTTGCTGCCCACAGTATTCATTTTCCATTCCAAAGCAAGCAATTAGCTTATTTGAGTGGTTTCATTCTCTGGCTATATAATAGAGGAAATTTGGTTTCCAGGGTTTACTGCAAAGGCTGCTATTGAGTAATCTCTTTGTCAGTAATTTCAAAGTTTTTACATACCTCTCCTTTCTGTTTTATTCTGTACTTTAGATCTGCTGATAGCCAGAGTAAATACTTGATTTCTTCTCCTGTAAAATCTTTTAGAGTTAAGAGGTGACGTCCTTTCAATTGGATATTATTTTGAACTGATTTTCCACATCTGTATGGGAAAAAAAAGGGAAAAATATATAAAAAACAACCTTAGTGATGTACCCTTTTTTTTGTGAAGCAACATAACAAATTAGAGTGACTGTCCCTTAATTTTGTGAAGTTAATGTATTTAAATATAATTAGCAGAGCTATGGTTTAGAATTTAAATGAACCAATATTTTCTTTAGTTAAGAAAAGGAAGGACATGAAGGAAAGAGTGAATAATTGTGCTGCTAATAGGGTAACATCTACTAATTGAGAAAATTTATTATTTGTTACATTGTAGCTCGCATTTAACAGTGATTGCTGTTGCTTGTCAATAAAAATTAAGAATAATTAATGCAAATCATATCTATTAAAAATTCATATATTACTGACACTGGAATAGTTGTCATACTGGTTAACTATTAATCCCTGGCCCCAGTATGAAGCACAAGCTACTTCTACTGATGGCAAAGTCTTTGATTGTGCTTATAAGAACTTACACTGCTTTCACCCAATGCAGTAGAAATCAAAAAGTTCATTTACTTGTTTTGTTGTTAAAAATGAGAATACTATTTTGACATATTTTTTCACCATATTAACCAATTTGCTGACTAAATTATTGTTGGTTCACAATATTGGTTGGTTCTTTGGTTGGCCTCTTTCTGTATCCCCAGCCATTAGAATAGTAC
Source organism: Gymnobelideus leadbeateri (assembly GCA_011680675.1). Taxonomy (NCBI): domain Eukaryota; kingdom Metazoa; phylum Chordata; class Mammalia; order Diprotodontia; family Petauridae; genus Gymnobelideus; species Gymnobelideus leadbeateri. Next base: position 675,861 of record WOXC01007610.1, read on the forward strand.
CTGGTATACAGTGGTCCCTTAATAAATGTTTATTGATTGATTGAATACTTACAAAAATATAAATTGCCCAGATTAATACAATAAGAAGTAGAATACTTAAATAACTTTGTCTTAGAAAAAAAAGGAGTTGAAAAAGCTTCCTTAGAAAAAAATCTAGGAACAGATGGATTTATGAGCAAATTCTACCAAATATTTAAAAACAATTAATTCCAATACAGCTATTCAGGGAAAAATATAGAAGGAGGACTATCAAACTCCTTCTATGACACAAATATGGTATTGATACCTAAACCAGGAAGATTCAAAACAGAGAAAGAAAATTATAGATCAATTTCCCCAATGCATATTAAAAAAAATATTTGCAATAAAATATTTGCAAGGAGATTACAGCAATATATCACAAAAATCACATACTATGACCAGTCTGAATTTATACCAGGAACGCAGGACTAGTTCGATATCAGGAAAATTCTAAGTATAATTCATCATAATGATAGCAAAAACAACAAAAATAATATGATTATTTCAATAGCTGAAGAAAAAAACTTCTGACAAAATATAATATCTATATCTGAAAAAAAAACCCTAGAAAGCACAGAAATAAATGGAGCTTTCTTTAAAATGATAAATGGTATCTATTTAAAACCAAAGCAAGCATTATTTATAATAGGGGTAATAGAAGTCTTTCCAATAAGATCAGGGTTTAGCAAGGATGTCCATTATCACCATTACTATTCAATATCTAGCCCTAGCAATAAGAAAAATAAGTTAAAGAATAAGAATAAACAAAGAAGATTAAAAAACTATTACTTTTTGCAGATGCTATGATGGTTTACTTAAAGAACCCAGAGAATCAACTAAAAAACTAATCAAAATAATTTTAAAATTCAGTAAAGTTGCAATATATAAAATAAACCCATGCTTGTCATCAGTATTCCTATATATTATAAAAAAAAAAAAAACAGAAGGAAGAGATGGAAGAATTCCATTTAAAATAACTAGACAGCATAAAATACTTTTAAGTCTGCCTGTCAAGACACACACAAGAACTGTATAAACACAATTATTAAGCATTCTTCATCTGAATAAAGACAGACTCAAATAAAGGGAGAAATATTAATTGCTCATGTGTAGGTCAAACCAATAATAAAAATGACAGTAGTACCTAAATTAATTTAATTATGCAGTTCCATACCAATCAAAATACTAAAGAATTACTTGATAGAGCTAGAAAAAAATGACAAAATTGATCTGGAAGAACAAAAGGTCCAGTATATCAAGAGAATCAATGTAGGAAAAAAAATGGGAAGAAAGGGGGCCTAGCAATACTGGATCTCAAATACTATAAAGATGCAATTGTCAAAACAAATTGGAATTGGGTAGGAAATAGAGTGGTTGACCAGAGGGACAGACTAGGTATACAATATACAGGAGCAAATAAGTGCAGTAACCTAGCATTTGAGAAACCCAAAGATCCAAGCTATTGGGGCAAAAATTCACTATTTGAAAAAAAAACTGCTGTGAAAACTGAAAAGCAGACTAGCAGAAACAAGGCATAGAACATTTCATGCCATGTAGCAAGACAAACAAAAAATGGGTACATCATTTAGTTACAAAAGATAATATCATTAGAAAATTAGTGGATCATGGAAGCAATTGTCTATCAGATCTATGGATAAGGGAAGAGTTCATGACCGAGCAAGAGACAGAGATTTCCACAGGAGATAAAATGGATAATTTTGATTACATAAATTTTTTAAAGTTTTAACACAAACAAAACCAATGCAGCTAAAATTACAGTAAAAAAGCAGGAAAGTGATTTAGGATAGAAAACCATTGGAGCATAGTGGTAGGGTATGAGGATAATCTCATAAAGAGTGAAAAATAGTGGAGGGAAAAAGACATTTAAAGAAATGACCAAAAGATGATAAATGACAAGAAAGCTTGTCAAGGGACACATTTAAGCAAGCACATCACAAGAACATTTAAAAGATTAACTTGAAAGGAAGGCAATCAACAGATGAAGAGTGGGAAAAAATCTATAATAAATTATTTTTTCCATCAAACACAATATAGCTTCCACATTTGAGCTCTAACATCACAGTCTCCAATGTACTTTAGGAAAGTAGGTAGTAGGTGTAAATAGATAGATAGATAGAAAGATAGATAGATAGATCGATAGATAGATAGACAGACAGCCATATTGCTTACTATGTGCTAGGCACTGTACTAAGTGCTGGGGATACAATTAGAAACAAGCAAGACATTTCCTACCCTCAAGAAGCTTACATTCTAACGAAGGAAGACAACACATAAAGGGAAGCTGGAAAGTGATTTGGGGCTGTGGTACACGCATGGCAGCATGATTTAGAGATGGTAGGAAGTGGCATGAAGGTCTTTTTTCCTGGAAAAATAACCCAAAGTTTCCTTGTCAGAAGCTGGGGAACCAGGGTTGAAGTCCAAGGTTGCAGTGGGAGGAGATTAGTGTGGACAGCATGACAAGGAAAGAGTCCAGGAGTGGCATTAAAGAAAGCAAAGATGGGAAGAGTAGCTGTTATTGTTGTTCAGTCGTTTCCATTATATCTGAATCTGTCACATCATTTGCAGTTTTCTTGACAGATACTGGAGTGGTTTGCCATTTCCTTCTCCAACTCATTTTATAGATGAGGAAACTGAGGCAAACAGGGTTAAAGTGACTTACCCAGCATCACACAGCAAGTAAGTGTCTAAGGCCAGATTTGAACTCATGAAGATGAATATTCCTGACTCTAGGCCTGGCGCTCTATGCCCTGGGCCATCTAGGTGCCCTGGAAGAACAGGCAGACTAAGTCAAATAAACAAAGAGTCTTCTTACTACTTCTGTGACCTTGGGCAAGTCTCTTTAAGCCTCTGTTTCCTCATCCTTAAAAAGAGAAAATTGGATCGGATCATCTCCGAAGTCCCTCCCTTTCAGCTCTGGATCTATGATCTGTAAGACTCAGACCCAGGTTTGTGATGGAGGTAAACATAATAAACATAAGGATGTTGAAGGAATCTCTTCTCAAAGCATTTGAGAGAACAGATACCAAATATTTGGGGGAAAATAACAGACATGATCACCTTTAAGAAAGGTGATGAAGAAAAAAATTAATAACTACTGACTTATATACCTATTTCTTCACTATAAAAAATAAAATAATCTACACATAAATCAAAGTGGGGCAGCTAGGTGGTGCAGTGGATAGAGCTTTGAGCCTGAAGTCAAGAAGACTCATCTTTGTAAGTTCAAATCTGGCCTCATACACTTACTAGCTGTGTGACTCTGGGCAAGTCACTTAACCCAGTATGCCTCAGTTTCCTCATTTGTAAAATGAGCTGAAGAAATAAAAGGCAAACCATTTCTGCCAAGAAAACCCAAAATGGGGTCACAGAGAGTCTGGCATGATTGAAAAATGACTGAATGGTAACAACAACATATCAAAGTCAGCCTCAATAAAAGCATAAGAAAAAAAAGTAAAGGGGGCGGCTAGGTGGCGCAGTGAGTGGAGCGTTGGCCCTGGAGTCAGAAGGACCTGAGTTCAGATCTGGCCTCAGACACTTAATGCACACACAAAAACCTAGCCATGTGACCTTGGGCAAAGTTACTTAACCCCAATTGCCCTCTAAAAAAAAAAAGCAAAAAAAAAAAAGGGGCGGCTAGGTGGCGCAGTGAGTAAGAGTGCCGGCCTTGGAGTTGGGATGACCCGGGATCGAAACCGGCCTCAGAAAATGAGCACCCACACACAAATAATGACTAGCCGTGTAACCTTGAGTAAGTTACTTAACCCCAATTGCTTTAAAAAAAAAGAAAAAGAAAAAAGAAAAAAGTATGCTTTCACAAACAATATTCCATAGTAGCCCATATCTTTCCAATCAAGTAACTGAATGAAAGAGTACAAAATTCTACTGTGCTTACTGTATATTAACAATTATTGACTTCTGTTTCTGAGTCTTAAAGGGAGAGCTTTACAGAAAAGCCAGATGCTGGAAGCAACAGGCCCTTTAATTGGGCACATTGAAGAGAAAATCATGTGGTTTAACTGAGGCCATGCAAGGGAACCCATTAAGAGGCAGGAAAAGTAATGGAAGGGTGAATCCCCCAGGGAGGGTATCCATCTCTAAGGCTGGGGCAGCAGTTAATACCTCCAAAGTAGGGCAAACTACTGACTCCCCTACACACACACACACACACAGCCAAGACTAATAACAGTTCAGGGAATAGATACAGTCATGGCTGTCTTCAGAGAGTTTTGAACATGATGACCTTCAGGACGTAATAGGAGTAGGAAGCCTATGATGATTTTGAGAGGGTCTGCTCCCATGATTTGCCACATCATTATGCCACGAATAACGGTGCTCCTGAGTCTGCCTTCACCCCATGCATCAGGTCAGCTTGTGGATCAGGGCAGCTCTGAGACAAAGGCATCTCCATTAAACTGAAAAGTGGCAAGCATTTTTATGAAGAGATACATCTAGCTGGTTTTCCACCTCTGATTGGGGTAGGGGAAGGGGCATTCATCAAGGAATCTGGAAGTTTGTAGCTTAGAAGATTTCAGGCATAAAAGATCTCAGATACAGTGGGTTCTGAAAGGTACAGGCCAGAATGGAGGGAGCATTAGGAAGGAGAAATGAAGTTGAGTGGATGGTGAGGGCAGGTCTACAGTATATGCAGTCTCAGACAAAGACTAAGTCTGAAAAAAAAGGGACCATCTACAGTTATCTTGATCTATATCTTGCTACTGGACCCAGATGGCTCTGGAGGAGAAAGTGAGGCTAGTCACTTTGCACAGCCTGCCTCACTTAAATCCAATTCATGCAAGTCATGGCATCACTTTCCTCATGCCATAGTCCTTTTTGAAGATGAAGGACAAATAACAACAACAAAGTCTGAAAAAGCAAGATTTCCTGGCATACAATATACAATATATTCCTATTCCTGACATTAAAAAACAAATTGTAATTCCAAAGAGCAAAATGCTTCCTTAAAATCCCTCTTCCAAAAAGGTATGTATAGTAAAATCATCTAAGATTCCTTAAATGATATAACAACAGAGGTAACTTATTGTTGTCATTATTATTAAGATTTTCTTATTATTAATGTCAAACAAGGCATACCACAGACATATGTTATTGCCAGTTGCTTACCACTGTGGAGAAAGTAGACTGTGAGTGATAGAAATGACTATTAAATAACAAATTGTTAATATTGGGGAGACACGGGATTTATCCCTTTTGAAACCTTACTCTCTACTTAGCCAAGCCAGCATCTGAAGAACACTGCTGATGATGACATTGGATTAACTTTCTCCTCAATCTTGTTCAGACCCCACCCAGGTGGGAAAGCCCTTTGTATTCTACTAGGTTTGAGTGGGGATAAATTCTTTGATCAGATTGTCCAAGGCTGGGGGTGATTTGGGAGTAAATGACATCATCAAAGTCACATCTCCCAGTCCCTCATTAAAATAAGTCCACCTCTCATTATAATATGAATTCTTATTACTTGTTAACCAATCAGAGTCAAATGCCACGCTCAGAGACACCCACACTTCCAAGGGCATATAAATGTTAAGTGGGCTCCATTGAAGGGTCGTTGGCAATCAAGAGGGTCACAGACATGTTTTATTAATTATATGCTAGTATGATAAATAAAATGATTAATTACCCAGAAACCATGTCTCTAGAACTTTTCATACATCACGTGAGTTTTAGACAAGCATCTTCTCCCCAGAAAAAGTAATTTTAGGAATCCAAGAAACAAAGGCTTATGCAAATAGAGGCCCTCTGGGCAGCAAAGACTTCAATGTCTTACTGATTTCTATCTTATAGGAGACTTCCACTCTCTCCTAGGTCTCCAGTCCCACCAGTAGATTCTGATGAGATTAATTATAGAGAAAACATCACAACTGTAACAAATTTGATCTTTGGCAATTCCTGAGACCCCAAGGTTTACACATTTTCCCTCAAATCATCTGACATCCTGTTTCTAGTACTCAACCTCTCAAATAAAGAAAAAGATGAGCAGGCTCACCTGATAGTCTCTGGAGCTCTGCTGCATTTAATGTCAGCCCTAAGGCTGTATAAAATCCTATATATGTGTATCTCCCTTGGTTCAATGCCTTATTGTTTCAACTTATCTTTCAATGCCTTATCTTTCAACTGTCTGTCAGCTGATGTTATTTTTTTTTAATCTTCTAGCCTTAATTCCTGATTTATTGACCTCCAGTCAAATGGACCAATGTAGGAGGGATTATTCACAAGTAGGATCTTAGGACTTCTACACTGAGGAATTCCCTAACACCACTAACATGGAAGATTCCAAGTGCAAACTCCAGATGAAAGTGGGAACACAGATGGTCTTGTTTGTGAATAACATGATGATTTTTATCAAACCTTGAGAGATACAGAGACTCCTAAATGAGACCCTTATTCACTCAAAAGTTTGGCCTCACTTATATACACAGGACAAACCAACCTAATAAAAAAGGTTTCTATGATATTCAGTTAGATGGGCAACTCATAAAACTGACCAATAAGTACATATATATTGGAAAGACACTGCATATTGATAATGAACTAGACCCAGATTTGAATTAGAGGTTTGCATGCATTTTGGGAATTGGATAATTTTTTTAATGACCCTAAGTTTCTCCCTAAAATAAAGTGGCACCGTTTTAATACAGTACACTTCAATGACGTTATGAAGCATGGAATATCATAGTCTTGGGAGAATTCACATTGTGGGTCACTATAAAAGCATTATAAAAATGCATTATGGCTAAAAATAGGCTTCAACATATTACCAGTGAAGCATTATATATAATGATGTAATTATGTCAGAAGTGGCATAAAAGTTGTCATCAAAGGACTTGATATGGAAGGGGGTTGTTCATGTAGCAAAAAAGTGAGAGATAACAGATGGTATGGAGAGTTTGTGAACTCCACTGGTATCTGCATAAGTACAAAAGGTAGACTGCCATTGTATTGAGTAGGTCCTCTGGGTAGAAGATCTATGAGAGGACAGGAACAAGAGTCTTAGGGGATGGGAAGATATGGATGGTATATAATATAGAATATTATAGAATAACTCTATCTTAGAGAATTTAGGGTAAGTAAGGGAAATTGAAGGGGAATATCTCCTCCCCAGATAATGTAACTTCTGAGACCAAGGAAATAAAACTTTAGAGTTTACTCTTTCCTTCCTTCCCTATGGACAGCAGGATGAGCAAGAATTACTCTATTTTAAAAGGCACCTTAAATATCTTAGAGATTTCCTGCCAATACTGGGAATTTTGATAAGATTAACCTCAGAGAAATGCATTTCCCAGAGGAATAGGCCTGACCTTTTCACAATTCCTATGATGCCAAGGTTTGCACACTTATTATTTATCCTATATGTAGCTTGCTTTTGCATATATTTGTTTGCATGTTGTCTCCCTCTATTAGATCATAAGCTTCTTAAGGATAGGGACTGTCTTTTTACCTCTTTTCATATTCTAGGTGTTAGGGCGATACCTGGCACATAGTAGGTGCTTAATAAATATTGATTGATTGAATGCTACTGATTGGATATATACTTCAAGCAGTTCTAGAAAGCCATAAAAAACCAATCTGTATCCTAAGGCGCTATAGTCCAAGCATCTTCCTTGATGTACTCATAAATTTATTTTCTTTTCAGGCAGGCTACTCACTTTTTGGCCCCCCAGTAATGCAGACTTCATAGTGGGTGAGATCCCTGAGCTCTCATGGAACTCAGGCTACGAAAATTCCCATAAACAATGTGTTGTGATCCGGCACATGGGAGAAAACACCCACATTGGTGAGATCATAGATCCACCGAGGCTTTTCATAAAGCTAAGGAAACACAGAGACAAATACAGAAATACCTCTGGAAGCTCAGATGATTTAAAGACTCTTTCATCATTATAAAGAAGTGAAAAGACTGCTAGACTTGAATCCAATGTCAGAAGATAGGGATGCTGAAGGTCTGAGAGAGGGAAGAGAGAAATAAGTTTTGAGCCTTTTGTGGGAAAATTGCTTCCCTGACTCTTTTCATTGCAAAGGTATTTGCAGAGGGGAAAATTGATGATTCTAGGGCATTTAGGGGTGTCAGGAAGTCAAGAGAGGGCTCGTGCCCAGAGGCACTGGAGTCAGGAAGATCTGAGTTCAAAAATGCAAATAAAAATGTGTTTTTCAAAATGGGAAGACAAAATCTCTTTTTGAAACAAAGAGTGCAATGAAGTCTAGTTCCCACCACTCAAACTACAAGCCTGAGAGAGGAGGCAAGAGATGTCCTCAGGATTCACCAATATAAAAAAAAAGTCTGAAAAATAAATCCTTCCTTCAAAGTTATTCACAGAAACTGGAATATACATACTTAAATTGCAAACTGAGCTGTTTGCAGGAGGAAAAAAATCCTTCAAAACATATTCTAGGCTGGCAAAAGTATAAACAAACATAATGTGCCTCATGGAATTGAATGCTGGATATTTCAAGTTCCACTAAACACAAGTCTAGGGCAAAATGTAGGTTTAGGTTAAAATTTTTGATTATATGTATATGTGTGTATATATATATATATATACATAATATACATATAGATACATACATAAACAATAACAATTTTATTGACTTCAACCTGAGGTAAATGGTCAAAGTTGTCAAATGCTTTCAATGAGGATAAACACGGCATCAAGGTCAGCTACTGAACTGATGATAAATTCTTCAGTTTGAAAAGGCAACAAGCCAAGACCAAAGGGAAGAGAGTGTGCATGATTTTCTGTTTTAACTTAATTATGTACTCAATGCAGCCTCTGAAGCTGAGATGAAAGAAGGTATGGATCAATTCTCTGCTGTTTGTGCTAATTTTGGCCTAACAATTAACACCAAGAAAATGCAGGTGCTCCATCAGCCACCACCACACTCCATACATGAAACCATCAGTTATAGCAAATGGAGAGGTTTTTAATGCTGTGGATAAGTTCACTTAGCCTGGCAGTGTACTTTCTAGGGATATTGATAATGATATTAATACACAAGTTGACAGAGCTAGCTCAGTGTTTAGGAGGGTCCGAAGGAAAGTATGGGAGAGAAGAGGTATTAGACTGGCCACTAAATTGAAGGTCTACAGAGTCATTGTACTGACCTCATTGTTGTATGCCTGTGAAACCCAAACAGTCTACCAGTGCCATGCCAGGAAACTGAATTGCTTCCATTTGAATTATCTTAGGAAGATACTGAAGCTCACCTGGCAGGATAAAGTACCAGACACTGAGGTCCTTACTCAAACTGAACTATCAAGTATTCAAATTCTGCTTCAAACTCTGAATGGGCTGGCCATGTTGTTCAAATGCAAAAATGTATACTTGCCAAAAAGACTGTTTTATGGAGAGCTCACACAGAGCAAGCCTTCACATGGTGGTCAGAAGAAGCAATACAAGGACACTCTCAAAGTCTCTCTTAAGGACTTTAGAATTGATGAGAGATGGGAGACACTGGCACAGTACCCCTCAGCATGGTGTACCCACATCAGAGACGGTGCTGTGCTCTGTAAGCAAAGCAGAATTAAAACAGCTCAAAGGAAACACAAGATGCACAAATTTGGAGAATCCACCCCAAATGTTCACATGGACTATTTGTGCCCAACCTGTGGTAAAGCATTTTGAGATTGTATTGGTCTGATCAGCCACAGTTGGACACATTGAAACTTAACGTTAGCATAGTTTTGGTACTTTTCAAGAACAAAGGACAACAATCAACCAACCAACCAAGCAACAATAAAGATTATATATATATATACTATTTCTAAGGCAAAATACTATAGAACCCATGGACCGAAAAAAAAATTGTCCAAAGTTTTTAGAAAAAAAAATTTAATCCAATATCTTACCAAAAATAACTGACCAAAAATTATATTGATATTCTTCTAGAATGGCTGCCACATGTAAAGGTCCCTCCTGGTTCTCCTACCTATGTGACTATTCCTTCTCCAAATCCTTTACATAATATTAATCTAGATAAAGCCCCAGGTGTTCCCAGGCCTCTATCTTGGGCCCTCATATTTTTCTCCCTGTATTCTACTTCATTTAGTGATCTCATCACTTCCTATCAATTCAATCTTAGGATGCCTTGTATAGACATTTTAAACTCAGCACATCCAAAACTGAACTCAATATCTTTTTCTATAAACTCTCCCTGCTTCCAAACCTCCTTATTATGATTAAGGACACCACCATCTTACCAACCCACCAGACTTAGAACTTAGTTATCCTTGACTCTCTCATCCCCACTGCCCATGTGTGGGACAGAGACCCTACCAAAAAATCTATACAAAGACTTAGATACCTGAAAACAGAAATGAGTTTATTGCTTTCTCATAAGAAAGGGCACCACCTCTCATCACTTTAATGGCCCTGGCCAGAGAAGTACAAATTGATACCAGGAAAGCAAGGTCCTCCTAACATGAGCCCCACCCCCCAAACTCCTTCCCCTTATCCCCTGCTAGGCTTCAGGGGGCACAATCTATTTGAATGAATCTTCCCCAGCCACAAAGAACAAAGGCAGTCACACAAGTTTGCTCAGAGATGGGAAGTTTTGCAAGAGTGAGCAAGAGTGCACAGTTTAGGTCGTGCTGCTAAATGTGGCTAACTACAGATGTTATTCTGTAAGGGAGTAAACTGTGTTTCAATAATATAAAAACTATAAACCCTTTTGAGGAGGCTTCACTTCTGAGAAATCATCCCTCACACCCATATCCAATCTGTTGCCAAATACCTGTAGATTTTACCTTTAGAACATCTCTCCAATGTGCCCTCTTCTTTCCTATTACTGCCACTCCCCTGATGCAAGCCCTCCTCTCCTTGTGATGGTTGGTCTCCCTGACGTGAATCTTTCCTTACCCCAGTCCATCTTCCATTCAGCCACCAAAGTTATTTTCCTAAAGTATAGATGTGACCATATCACTCCCCTAATCAAACACTAGTTATTCCTTAATTGCTTCCAGGATCAAGTAAAAAAAAAATCTGTTTGGATTTCAAAGACCTTCATAACCTCCCCAGAATACTTTTTTTTTTTTTTTTTTTTGCTTTTTGGAGGGCATTTGGGGTTAAGTGACTTGCCCAAGATCACACGCCTAGTTTTTGTGTTAAGTGTCTGAGGCCTGATTTGAACTCAGGTACTCCTGACTCCAGGGCTAGTGCTCTATTCACTGTACCACCTAGCCACCCCTCCCCAGATTACTTATCTCAAACTCACCCCATACTCTGGAATCCAGTGATACAGGCCCCCTTGATGTTCTACAAACAAGATATTCCTAGCTCCTAGCATGTTCACTGGCTGTCCCCCATGCCTGGAATGCTCCCTTCCTCATTTCTGCCTACTGGCTTCCCTGATTTCCTTCAAATCACAGCTAAAATCCCTTCTCTCAGATCCTTTCCCAGTCTCCCATTATTCTAGTGCCTCCTTCTCTTCACTATTTCTCACTTATCCTGTGTATAGTTTCTTTGTATGTATTTATTTGTAAGTCATCTCCCCCATTAGATTATGAGTTCCTCATAAGCATGAGGGCTGTCTTTGGCCTTTCTTTGTTTCCCTACCTTTTTACACAGTGCCTAGCACATAGTGGGCACTCATTAACTGCTTACTGACTGACTGGCGTGCTGTGTGCTCTTTTGTTCGTATAGGTAGGTTATGTGCACAGACATAGATCTGTATAGATGTGACTCACAGAGAGGCAACAATATCTATCCCCAGAGTCGGAGCTGGAAAACCGTGGCCCATCAGTTAAGAATGTTTTTATGTTGGTTTTGGTTATTTTTTTTACATATAATAGAACTCTATTTTAAAAGGTAAGAACTATTCATAGTTCCCAGGCAGTACAAAATCAGACAGAATTGTTCTGAAGGATACAGTTTACTCTAGAGACTCCCTTTCCCAACTTTTCTCCAAAGAAGACTTTGATTTATGCCAGGAGGGAAAGCAGGAGGTTGGGGCTAGAGACTGGTAACTGTGCTCTCCTCAGTGAAAGAAAATGCTATGTTAGAATTATATCTATCTGCTCCCTTAAATGTTGTTAGTTTAAGAGAAATAATTCACAAGAGTAAATTGTGTTCCTAATTATTAGCCCTTAACTGAGAAGGAGCAATCCAAGCTATATCTCCAAGGCCTAACTTCCTTCCCACCAAATGCCACTTTCATAATGTATACATATGGTGAATAGTGAATAAATCCATTTATCCAAGTCAATAGGAAATAGAAATCAAAGAACCTTTTCCCCAAGGAAAAATTCCCTAAAATCTCTAATGTCCTTGGCTGGGGACAGGGATATGGTTGAGGTGCTTACAATTTCTTTCCTTTTAGGGATCAAAAGGAAATCTGGAAATGTGTCTTTTCTCTGGAAACTGGGAACAAAAAGACTAGGATCTCCTTTCTCCTAATCTCTCACCAACTCTGCTTCTCACAAATTCAGGGAATATTGAGCAATCAATCTCCATCAATTGAGAGAGATCTTTGGAAATGGGTTTTGAATCACCCCTTATATCAGAGTTATTCGTCCTTCATTCTGGAAGAGGACCATGACATCAGGAAGATGATGTCATGACTTGCAAGTGAACTGAATTTAAATGAGAACTGTGCAAAGTCCCTAGTCTCACTTTCTCCTGTGGGGCCATCTGAGTCCAGTGGAAAGATGCAGATCAGGATGACTGGAGACGGCCCCTGTATCAAAATGGTTGAAAGTCAGCTAAGGAGTTCTAGAAACAGAGAAGGGTGGAAAGGTGAGGCAATGGCTGTGTTGAGTGAGAATTTCAGTCATATGTTTCTGGGTGAGAACAAAGAGTGGACTTGGGAGAATACAATACTAAGAACTCTCAGAGCCCCAGTGAAGTGTGAGATGAGACCAAGAGGTTCCAACAAGTTGTACTTGCCATAAGTTTCCTTTCCCTATGAGGATGTGTCTGGAGTCAGCTCAATCTGCTCAAGAGAATTGATTGCTAAATTTTCAGTGTGTGCATTTATACCTTGGAAACTTATGAGGTAGGTACTGTAAATATCATTGTCCCCACTTCACAGATGAAAAAACCGAGACCCAGAGAGATTAAATGATTTACCCAAAGTTATATAGCTAATAAGTAGTAGATCTAGGAATAGAACCCAGATGTTGGGTTGTCTTATATCTCCTAGGACACTCTCCTTTGGAATTAGAAATCTGTAGGGTGATCCCAGTTGCCCAACATTCAGACATGTAATATTTAACAGAATCTGATATTATAGTTCTTGGCATTACTAATTCATCTTGTCCCTATGGTTCTGGCAAACAGACTACAAACCCTACTTCTGCTCACAGCTCCCTCTCTTTCTCCATCACTAATACCATCCAGGCAGGGGTGTACTGACCGGTGCTTAACAATTGACTCTCCAAAAAATGTTCTTTTTTACTAACACCATTCTTTTAAGTTTAATCTGAATTTATTAAGATTTTCCCCATAATTTATTAAGTCAACAAAACAATAACCCAAACCCACAGTTTGCCACTTTCCAAAGTATAAATGCTCACACTGAAAATTTAATAATTAGTTCTCTTGAGCAGTTTGAGCTGGCTGCAGCTCCTACCTGCCTAGGGAAAGGAAACTCACTTGAGTTCTTATTTGTAGGGAATCAAATATGCTCACTATTGATAAGCATTGTTGTAGGATTCTAAGAAATGCAAATTTGTAATATCTGACTTTAGATTGAGCCATAGACAGGGGAGGGATGGAGGGTTGTACCAATTTATTGTGAGAACAAGCTTAAAAATCATTGAATTCTCCAAAGATAATTTCCAAGCAATAGGAAGTCACATAAAATGAACCTTCTATTTTCAAGACTATAACAATAGGACATTAACATTCCACAACTCAGCACTTCCTTCAATAAGTTTACGTGAACTAAGCTGAAAAGCAACTCAGAGGAAGTTTCAAGGAATGCAGGAAAAGGCCACATAACTTCTGGAAGAACAGTTTTCAGCACACCTTGAGGTGTAAACTAGGAATATTTTCATCTAAGGCAAAAACCAGACAGGGGTGAGGGAGCAGCAGTGGTACAGAATATAGTGTGATAGGGGATATAGTTCATCAGGAGAGAAAGTAATGTGTCTCACCATTTTGTGGGGGTTGGAGAGGGAAGATACGGCCAAGGCTGCCTGTAAGAGAAGAGGTGTTACCCCTGGATAAGGAGGCCTTGGAGCAAAGCCTCATCCATTTTCCCCCAAAAGCTCTAATTGTACCATACCAAGAAAGTTTAAATTATTAACTTGAGGCCTTGACTTTTGCCTGTCTTACTCAACCAGATCTTCATTACTATTGTTCCTGGGGCCCTCAAGGGGATGGTCTTGCAGTCTGCTTCTCAACTTTCCTAGATGCCCACTGTGGTGAAAGGTGGGGGAGCATGGAGAGGGGATAGAAAGCACAAAACTAACTTAATCTGAGAAAGAGGTAAAATAATGTCTTTAGTTTCCTTCAGATCTTCTGATCCACCAATTTTAGAACTTTTGGTTAAGATTAATTCAATCTGGATCAAATCATCCAGCACTCCCCAAGTCGCCTCTTTCCCAATGCCAATAATAATCCCTCACATTTTTATAGGACTCTCTTGTTTGCAAGCAGTTTACCTACATCATCTTACTTGATTCTCGAACAACCTTCTGAATCAGACAAGGTAATTATTATCATCATCGTTACCATAAAAGTTGAGGAAATTGATTGCCCAAGAAGTTAAGAATCTTAAACAATTTCACATTGCTAGTAAATAGCAAGAGTTGGGACTCAGACTGATTTCCTTTCCTTCCCTGGAGAGTCCTCATGAAGTTCACTCTGGAGTGGTGTGGCATCAACTAGGGACATGCTTCTCACTGGGTAGTTTCTAATAAACAGATGACCCAGTTGGGTTTGGCCCTCCTGGATCACAACATCTTTGCTGGATCAGTCAATCCTCTGGATTTCTTGAGAAGACTATCTATAATCTATGCTGAGAATTCTCAAGTCCATTTATCCAGTCCTTACTGTATGACCACCAGGCTCACATCTCTAATTGTCTTTCAAGCATTTCTAACTGGATGCCCAACAAACATCTTAAACTCAACATGTCCAAAACTGAACTTACTATCTTTCTCCCTTTACCTTCCCCTCTTACAAATCTCCCTTACTGTCTGGGGCACCACCGTCCTCCAGGTCCTCCAGAATCACAACCTGGATATCTTCCTTGACTCCTCACTATCTCTTATACTCCACATCCAATCTGTTGCCAAGGCCTGTCCCTTTCACTCTTGCAACACCTCTCAACATTTAAAAAAAATCATTCTTTGTAATTTTTATATATAGAAATGTTTAAGGTTTTTTTTTCTTTTTCTTTTTTGGTATTTGCCTAGTTTAGAATTAAAAAAACATTTTTTAAAGTACTATTGTTTCAAGGTACAGGACACATCGAATTAAAAGTTAACATACCCTCCCAGTCTCCTGCCAAAATCCACTTTGCTGAAGACTATAAACGAAGTTAAAATGTAACACTTAACAAACAAGAATCAAATAGCTTTCCTCTCAGGAGGGAAATGTCAAAGGTCAGAGACCTCACTGAAACAGAGCTGCTCTTAGTTTATTTAGAAGGATGTCATCTAGTAGCTGGACTTGGGGTGTGTGTGTGTGTGTGTGTGTGTGTGTGTGTGTGTGTGTGTGTGTCTGCATCTGTGTCTGAGTGTGAGTGTGTGTGTCTATGTGTGTGTGTGTCTCTGTATGTGTCTGCATCTGTGTCTGAGTGTGTGTGTGTGTGTGTGTGTGTGTGTGTGTGTGTGTGTGTGTGTGTCTAGAGGAAGCAGGAAGGAGTGGAATCTGGAAATGGCAGCACATCCTATTGGCCTTCTTGATGGCTACTTAAAGCTATCTGAACCAGAAGCATAGAATTCTAGATCTGTGAAGAACTTCAGGGATCCTCTAGTCTGCTCCCCCTCATTTTGTCAGTGATGGAACTGACTTCTAGAGGGGTTGTGACACTTCCACACTTCTGACATTTGTCCCCTCCTCTCTAATAATCTGCCACCAAAGTTGAGACCCTCACCATTTCTCCCCTGGACCCTGACAGTAGCCTCCTAATTGGTCTCCCTGTTTCCAGTGTCTCCCCTCTCCAATTCGTCCCTCATGCAGTTGCCAAATTGATGTTCCTGCCTATCCTCCCAGCTGATTGCAAATGACTCACCCTCATGTACTCTATGTTCCAACAGAACCGGCTCATTGGTGGTTCCTGAAATTCTATCTCCTGCCTGTTTGCCTTCGCATAGGCTGTCTCCCCATACCTAGAATTCCTACCTCCTTAATCTCCCCTCTTTAAATCCTGGCTCCCTTCAAAGTGCATCTCAGGTCCCACCTCCTTCCTACAAGAGATCTTTTCTGATCTCTAGACCTAGTACTGTCCCTGAATGCTTCAGCCCTCAGAAATTAATCTGTATTTACTTTGTATGTACGTTTTTATTTCTTTATCTCTGTACATCCCCCAGTAAAATGTAAGTTCCTTGAGGGTAGAGAACTTTTCATTTTTTTTTTTTACTTTGTATCCTCTTCCAATCTCCTAACCTCCCCCAACCCCTTCCCAGTGCCTGGTCCATAATAGGTTCTTAATGCCTGCTTGTTGAATAGAACCGAATAGGCATATTATAAATAGCTTGGGGCTTATGGTTTGTGTACATGATTTTGATCCTTGTTGCACTTGTCGGCTTAATAGGTTTATGGTTATTAAGAATGCCCCCAGGATTTTGGGTGAACCTTTAGGAGGATTGGAATAAAATGTAGAGAATGAGGTATGCGTGGCTTGCTATCTACATTGTTAGAGATCATACTCACATTGATGAGATCAAATATCAACTGGAACAATTATGTTTGTAATGAAAAAAAGAAAGAGAAACTGAGTTTGGAGGTTCATTGTGACTACAGCAAATATATTTCTCTGAGATCAACCATAGTTGTTTTCTCAAATGGGCTTCTATGCTTGCTTTAAAGCATCTTTCTTCCAATTGCTAGCTCACATCCAGAATCAAGAAATAGTCATTTCAGAGAGAATATGAAAGAATGCAGGCCATACAATCCAGACTCTTTGGGAATGAGTTTTCAAATGTAAATGAAAAACAAATTATGTTATTCGCTTCAGGCAGAAAGTTTTCTTCATATGACCTTTAAAAATATGTATATCTAAGTCCTTCAGTGTTAGATTTTAAGTTTATCCAAAGATGCAATAAACATCAGCATCCCTAGAGTGAGATCAATCAATCATCAAGCATCAATTGAGAGCCAACTATGTGTCAAGCACAGAGAACAAAAAAAAAATGAAAAAAAAACCCTACTCCCAATGAGCTTTCCATTCTAAGAGGGGAGAAAAGAAGTGAATGTAAAATATGTATAGAATGAAAATAAAATTAACAAATACAAATCTATTCAAAGTAGCTAAATACAAGGCATTGGTATTTGGGAGGTATGAAGTTTGAGGGGGAGAGTACTAGCAGTTTGGGAAATCAGGAAAGGTTTCATACAAAACAGTACTTGAGCAGCATTTTTTTGGTGATAGAAATAAATTGTATTTACATATGTTGTTTTAAAATATAATTTATAATGTAGTATGTACATGTGATAGAGCTGTTCTATTAAAAATACTAGGTCACTAATTATGGCTGGGCAGTATGCCATGTTTTGTGCTGGTGTTATAACTGACATTGAGCAGCATCTTAAAGGAAGAAAAAAGCTCTACGAGGTGAATGTAAGAAAGGAATGTGTTCTGTGCATGGGAGATGGCCAGTGACAGCACAGATGTGGGAAATAGAGAAACAGAGAGAAAGTTATCTTGGCTAGATCACGGAGAGTAGGAGGAGAAATTGTGCCAATGAATTTGGAAAGATAGGCTGGGTCCTGGTTGTATATGACTTCAGAAGCTACACAGGGAACTATACTTTTCCTTAGAGACAATAGGAAGTCATTAGAGTTTGTTGAGAAAGGTATAATGTCAGCTAGTTCTTTCTATGCCTTTCATTCAGCAAATATTAACTGATTTTTCTCCCTGGTCTGGACCAGAGATTTCATCCCTGTAGGTGACTTGCCCAGTGTGGAAACTCCCTTCACAGGTGTAGATTGGAATTGCCTTGGCAGATAGCAGGTGCTTAATAAATGTGTACTGATTAGAAAATTAATTGATTCAGAGGTTAAGTGACTTATCCAAGATCCCATAGCAAATAGGTGCCAGAAGCAGGACAGGAACTCAAGTGTCCTGATATTCTATCCATTATTCCACCTTACCTCTCAGATATTGTGTGATAGTCCAATATAAATTAGTTCCTTTAATTTTTTCAAGATAGGTGATTGTTTAGAATTTAAAGGCTCTGAATAGAATGGCATGGACTGGATATGGCTGAAATGGAATGAGCAAGTCACAAATTTTTTTCTGGACTTTACTTTTCTCATTTGTAAAATGAAAGAACTGGACCATATAACTTCTAAGGTGTCTTCTAGCTCCAAAGCTATGGTAGAAATGAAAATCATAGAATCATACCTGCTACAGTAGGCACAAAATGAAATGGGATCAGTGCAGAAACAGGAAAAGAAAGGACAACTAAAATAAATATTGGTCAGATTAAATTAGCTATGACCCTCTCAGAAAAGAGGACCCAACCCAGCCCGCTAACCCCTAGAAGAGGCAATTTTCTTGCTACATTGTGAACAGAATATCATTTCCGTCATCACCAGAACTGTTCACATTCCCAAGAAAAAGTCAATATTGAACACTTACTGAAAATTTCGAACTGCCAGGCGGCTTCCTTGTTGGAGAGCTGAACTCCTCAGCAAGGTCTTCAAATTAAACAGCATCTTTGGCTGATAATGGGAAGGACAACTGCAGGTATTCAAGAATTCCTCCGCACAAAGTCAGCAAGCAGAAGCACCTTGGTTAAAGAGAGGACCTTCTATTTGAATGAGGGAGCAAAGGTAATACCACCTTTCAACCACCTTATCTAGGCTTCCTGGTTAGGATCCATGCTGTTCAAGGTTAAGGGGCAGGTGTACTTTAATCCAAATTGCACTGATGTGTATTTTTTAAAGGGATATTGACTCTTGCTTTCCATTTCAGAGCCAAGCCAGGAGAGGATTTTCCTTGCTCTATTGATTGAGTCACACAATGGTAGGTTCAACTACCATCCATTAACAAATATTTACTGACTACCTACTGTGGTCAAGGTAGAATGAAATGAGATCAAGTGAGATAGCATACATAAAACACTGTATAACCACAAAACTTTAAAAAATGTGAGTTATCATTAGTTTTTGTTGGTTGTTTCATTGGGACCTGTAATTTCGTTGGTATAGGGAAATCTAACAAGGAAATGCCTTCCACTGGTATAGATCAACAATTTGTCTATAGAAAGTTGCTTGGACACAGAAAGAGTGAGTTAGTTTCCCATAGTCAAAAAGTCAGTTTCAGATGCACAATTTTAATACTTATCTTGCTAATTTCAAGGTCCTCATTCTCCATTGTTCAGTCATGTCCAACTTTCCATGACCATGTTTGGGGTTTTCTTGGCAAAGCTACAGAAGCGATTCACCATTTCACTCTCCAGCTCATTTTACAGATGAGTAAACTGAGAGAAATAGGGTTAAGTGACTTACCCAGGGCCACAGAGCTAGTTAGTGTCTGAGATTAGATTTTAACTCAGGAAGATGAGTCTTCCTGACTTTAGACCTGGTGTTCTATCCACTGTACCTCCTAGCTGCCCTCTTCCCAAGGTGGGCCCCCTCTATTTCCTATGCCACACTAAATATTTAAAATATTACACCACTATAGGATATACAAAAATAATTAACTCAGGACATGAGAAAGGGAATGACAGAACACAAGCTTCTAATATTTTGGAGGCTCAGAAATGCCTCTATAATCATTCCTCTGTAGGGGAAGGGGAAGAGGGAGGGAGGAAAAGACCTAGAATAAAGAACTAGATCAATCAACAAGCATTCATTAAGTGCCTACTATCTACCAGGTGCTGGAGCTACAAGTACAAAGAAACCTGAAGCAATCTCTGCCTTGGAGGAGTTCACATTCTAAGGCATGTGGCTAGAGCTTGGGAGTGAGTCAGGAAGCCAAGAGTCAGGAAGATCCCAGTTCAAATCCAGTCTCAAATACTTACTAGTTGTGTGACCCTGGGCAAATCACTCTTTTTATCTCTTTTTCCTTAAATATAAAATAGAGATAATAATAGTGTATACCTCCCAAGGTTGTTGCAAGGATCAAATGAGATAATATTTGTAAATCAGTTAACACAGAGTTGGGCAGATAGAAAGCACTATATAAATATGAGTTATTATTGTTATTATTAAAGGTGGGGAGACAATAAGTGCACATGAATATATATGCATATGCAAAATAAAGATAAATTATTTAAATATAATGAATTTTGGAAGGGAGAGGACTAGCAATTGGGAATTAGAAAAGGATTTATGTAGAAAATGGTACTTTAGCTGCATCTTAAAGAAAAAGGGTTCTATGAGAAAGTAAGGAGGGCTTGCCATTCCATCTTGAGAGGCATCTATCACAAAGGTAAGGAAATGGAAGACAGAGTGTCATATATAAAAAGAAAGAAGGAAAGTTTGAATAGATCTAAGAGTGGGGGGCTGGTAATGTACAGGTTGAGGCCAAACTGTGGAGAACTTTCAAAAGCTAACCAGAAGAATTTATATTTTATGTTAGAGGCAATACTGGAATTTATTCAGAAAAGGAGTGATGTAGTTAGATACTGGTTTAAGAAGAATCACATTGGCATCAGTGTGGAAAATTGACCAGAAAGGGAAAGATCTGAGACAGGGAGCCCACTGAGGAAATCATTCCAATAATGGAGGCCAGAAGTGATAAGGGTCTGCACTTAAGATGGTGGCTACATGAATGTTAGAAGGGATTAAATGTGAGAGATATTCTAAAGGCAGAAGAGACTAAATCTGTCAACTGAGCACACATGTGGAGTGACAGAGAGTGAGGAGTCCAAGACAATGCCTGATTTTTGTCCCTGGGAGATTGGGAGAATGGTGGTGGGTTAGGAACAGGGAGGCTTAAAGAGGGGTAGGTTTGGGGGATGGGGAGGGATAAGTTCTATTTTGAATATATTAAGTATGAGATGCTTCCAGGGCATCAGTTTAGAATGTCCAATAGGCAGTTGATGATGCCTTGAGATCTTCATATTTGAGAATACCCTCTATCCCAACAGGTCTCAACCAGTCCTATATTCCTCATTGAAACTTACTCACACTGGGCACTTAATAAATAATTCTTAGTCCCCCAAAGATGGAAGCACATTCTCATCTGACCATTTGACCCCACAACTCATCATATTCCACTCATTCCATTTATCCTATACTATTTTATTTATCTCTGGAAATGTCATCTCACCATGCTATGGTATTTTGTAAACAACTTCATGCCAGGGTCTGTCTCTTATCTTTATACCTCCTCAAGCACTTAGCTCAGTGCTAATATTTCACAATAACACAGTAACAACACATTTTGAGATTAATGCATGTTTCTTACATGAATGAATGATTATGGCAGCCCTGGCAAGGGCTCTGATCAGAGTAGGGACTGAAGCACATCCCATACATTGGCTCTCATCATACAATTTAAGGGCCAATAGGCATTTTCTGATTTTGGAATCTATAATGCCGAATGGCTGTAAGAAGAAACATCCATGTGTGGAGTTCTCTAATCCTATGCACTTATAAACATTGTACATTACATTTCTTTGTGCCTTTAAAGTTCATCTGCTTCTGCAATGCAATTCGAGCAGTGAATTCTGAACACAGTAGTTACATAATAATTTATTTATTATATGATAATATGATAATGTTAAAATATGATAATATTTGTTGAATATATAAATGAATGAATGAGCGAGAAAGATAGTATAGTCCCAGTTATGGCCCAAGGAGTTCTTGAAAGATTTAGGTACCTAACAGAGATTCACCTCACTCTAATGGTAAAGTCGGAGCGGGTATGGGAGAAGATATGGGAGAGAGTAGATTGGATGAGGGGATATCTTGTGGGACTGCTATTCTGGGGTGGTGGGTAGGAGAAAAATGGGGAAAAAATTGTAACTCAAAATCTGGTGGAAATGAATGATGTAAACCAGAAGTTAATAAAGCATTTGTTAAAAAATATAAAAAATAAAAAAAAAAATAAGATTTAGGCACCTAAAGCTGAAGGATCTCTTGTCACCCCTGGAAGTCATAGTATAGTATCGACAATGGGAGCCTCCCACCTCCTTCAAAGTTCTACTAATTCCATAAATATCTGTAGCAGCAAGCACCTCAGTACATCTAGGATAGCTGCTAGCACAGGTTCTTGAATCTGATTTACTAAGGAAAGTAACTTTAAAGGGGTCAACAATCTTACTTTTGATTATATATACCAACAGAGAGAATAGAAGCAGAGAAATAAAGACCAACAGTCAGGGCTTCTAACTGAGAAAATAGCACAGATCAGCAGACAGATCCAACTGCCTCCCCTAATCAAGCTTCTTTTAATGGGCTCCACATGAGGTCTATTAATGGGTGAGGACGATCTTACATCCTATTAACATTACAATGTCATGGACACCTGGTGCATTTTTCTATTCTTTTGCTCATTTTCTGCCTTAGGGACTTTTTTGATTCTCCATGTGCTTTCATAAGAATATACATGCTAGCTTATATGTAAAGAACTCTTTTCGATTAGAAGCTTTCTATATAGTATCCCACTTCACTTCTTTCTTCCTATCTTGCGCATATTAGATAATCAATATTTGTTGAGTGACTGTATAATTTTGCATTAATGTAAATAAATTGACAAAGTGTAGTAGCCTGATCCCTAAAATGGAACTCAAGAGTTACTATTTATGTAGGGTTAAGACTTCTAAGAGGATAAGTGTAGTGGATACAGGCCTGAGCTTTGATGTTATAAAGACACAATTTCAAGTCCTGAATCTGACATAGACTAACTGCAAACATGTCATTTAATATTTTAGGATCTCACAAACCCTCTAAACCTTTAGGCTAAAAATGAATTGCTGATCTGCACACTCTGTGGAAAAATTAGAAATAGTAAAGAGTAAATTAAAGTCCTAGAAAGAGAGACATTATTACCAACTATTTTCGTTTTCTCCTTTCCTAGAAATATAACCCAACCAAGCAACTCCTCCAGTGTAGGATATTTGGAAGGCATTTATTTTTATTAGAATTTCACCAGGAACTGTACCAAAGAAAACAGTAGTGCTGTTTGGGTTGCCAAATCTGCTCTCTCTACAGGATAAAGAATCTCATGTTAAATGCCACCAACTCAGTCCCCTCTGCCCCTCTGGGGTATGTATCCTTCAAAAGACTCAAAAGGTCTTTGACTTTGAAAGGTCAAGTATGAGTATTCCCTCATTGGATTGTAGAACAGCAAGATGAGGAAATTGAGGCCTCCAAAGGTTAAGTAACTTTGACTACAAAATCATCAGACCTGGGTTCAGATCTTAGTTCTGACATTTTATTTTATCTGTTTTGTCATCTTGGGCAAATTAATGCTACCTCTCCAGGCTTCACTTTCCTTATCTGTAAAGAGAAGGGCTCTTCATGGAATGGTGATGCCTAAGGTCCCTTCCAGCTCCTTGATCCTATTTATTTATTTATTTTTGCAGGGCAGTTGGGGTTAAGTGACTTGTTCAAGGTCACATGGCTAGTAAGTGTTAAGTGTCTAAGGTCGGATTTGACTCCAGGGCTGGTGCTTTATTCACTGCGCCACCTAGCCACCCCTTCCTCAATCTTATTAATGTTGCTTAATTAATAGTTATAATTAATATTTATATTAACAATTGTTATAATTAATGTTTGTAGGAGGGGCAGAGCCAAGATGGTGGAGTAAAAACAGTACTTCCATGGTGCTCCAGCCCATACCACTTCAAAATTATGTAAAAAGGGGCTCCAAACAATCTCTAGAGCTCCAGCACCCACAGAATGACAAGAGAAGCTAACCTCCCACTGAGGACAGCCCGGCAGCCCGGCAGTGAGCAGCCAGCGCAGTGCCCTGGGAGCCAACAGCGTAGCGCTCTGTGAGCTGCCAGCACAGGCTCTGGGAGCCGAGCCCAGGACTTTTGAGTCTGTAGTTTTAGCCCCAGGGCGGCCAGTCCAGTAGCCTGCTGGAGGGACCCCAGAATACCAGCAGCTGTGGCTTTTCCAGAATTTCCGACACAAAGTGAGAGGTTAGTGCCCTATAGACTTTGGGACCAGTATTTGGGAATGCGTCAGCTTCTTCCCCTGGGGGTGAGAAGCAGCTGAGCAGCCGCAACACAGTTGCCATTTTGTAGCTTCAGTTGCAGCTTTAGCTCCTCACCTATGAACTAACTGTAGGGGGAATCCAGAGATCAGTCTGGGGGGGGTAATCGCTCTTGCTTTAACCTCACTGGATCTGGATTGCGATCTTGGGTGGAGGTCTAGGGGTGTGTGTAGAGTGTGTGGGGGCTTCAGGGAGGGCACCCAACTAATACCTCTGGAAGTTGAGAAGACCCCAACGTTTGGGACGGAAGCTCCCCTGTCTGGTGGCAGAGTCCTACTGTGGCAACAAGCCCAAAAGTCAAGTAATTAAGTGGCAACATGCCTAGGCAAAGGAAACAAAATAAACAGAAAAATGCAACATTAGACTCCTACTTTGGGGGCAAAGAGGATCAAAGCATGGAACAGGAGGAGGACTGTGAGGTCAGAACTTCTGTACCAAAAGGCCCAAATGAAAATATGAGCGGGTTACAGGCCATAGAGGACCTTAAGAAGGATTTTAAAAACCAAATAAGAGAAGTGGAGGAAAAATTGGGAAGAGAAATGAGAAGGATGCAGGAAAAGTATGAAATGAGAGTCAACAGCCTGATTGAGGAAAATAACACCTTAAAAAATAGACTGACTCAAGTGGCAAAAGAGGCTCAAAAAAGCAATGAGGAGAAGAATGCTTTAAAAAGCTGACTTTGCCAGATGGAAAAAGAATCTCAAAAGCTCACTGAGGAGATTCATTCCTTCAGAATTAGACTGTAGCAAATGGAAGCTAGTGACTTTATGAGAAATCAAGATGCTGTTAAACAGATCCAAGCAATTGAAAGAATAGAAAGCAATGTAAAATATCTTATGGGAAAAACCACTGACCTGGAAAATAGATCCAGGAGAGATAATTTAAAAATTATTGGACTACCTGAAAGCCATGATCAAAGAAAGAACCTAGAAATCACCCTTCAAGAAATTCTCAAGGGAAATTGCCCTGATATTTTAGACCCAGAGGACAAAATAGAGATTGAAAGAATCCACTGATCTCCTCCTGAAAAACATCCCCAAAAGAAAACTCCCAGGAATATTATAGCCAGGTTCCAGAATCCCCAGATCAAGGAGAAAATACTACAAGCATCCAGGAAGAAACAATTTCAATATTGTGGAAACACAATCAGAATAGCACAGGACCTGGCAGCTTCTACACTGAGGGATCTAAGGGCATGGAATATGATATTCCAGACAGCAAAGGAGCTGGGATTAAAACCAAGAATTAAATACCCAGCAAAACTGAGTATCTTGTTTCAGGGGGAAATATGGTCATTCAGTGGAATAGAGGACTTTCAAGCATTCTTGAGGAAAAAACCAGAGTTGAATAGAAAATTTGACAATCAGACACAAGAAGCAAGAGATACTTGAGAAGGTAAAAAGGAAAAATAAATCAAAAAGAACTTACCAAAGTTGAACTATTTACATTCCTACATGGAAAAACAATAACTGTGACTGACGAAATCTTTCTCAGTATGAAAATAATTGAAGAAAGGCATACGGGCATATGAATACATATGTGAATGTGTGTATATATGTTTACAGGTATACATGGATAGAAGGCACAGGTTGAATTTGATGGGAAGGGATGATACTTAAGGGGTGAAGTTAAGAGGTGAGAGAGGAATGTGGCAAGAGGAGATGGGGAGAGACAGGGGTGGGGGTAAACTATCTCATGTAGAAGAGGCAAAGGGAAGTAGTCGCAGGGGAGGGGAAGAACAGGAAAGCAAAAAGGCAAAACCATATTCTCATTGAATTTGGCTCAGGGAGAGAATGACATACATACTAAATGGGATATCTCACCCTGCAGAAGAGTAGGGGGGAGGGGGTTTAATGGAAATGCAAATTTAAAGATCTTCCCTGCCCCTAGCTTAAGTGCACCTGGAGCTTGTGGTGGGAGGCTTGTTTTTCAGGAAAACCCACACCTTGATACTTTGTGATTGGGCAGTGGGTCAAGGAGGTTGTTACAATCTTTGAGCCAGGAGAAGGCTATATAAACTCTGATGAGAGGCTTTGCTTTGGGGCTCACTTTGAGAAGTGTTGTGTGATTTGGCCAGATGAGACTCTGGGAAGCTGTTGTTGAGAGCCCCCCCGGCTTTGAAAACCCAGATGTTGATGCTTCCCTCTCTGGTAACTGTGATTTGGTATTGATATAATGGTTGGACAGTTTGGAAGCCTGTCTGTTTGATCTGTAAGTTTTGTAACTCTGATGTTCGGGGTGCTGACCTTTTCCCCCTGAACTAGATAATATATGTTTGTTTGATTAAAGTAAGCTTGTTGACCCATTTTGAGTTGCTTTCCTTTTGAAAAGCATATCTAAGAACCTGTGTTGGCAGTCACCCTGGGGATATTGGGGTGCTTGCTGCTACAGGGGGATGAGAGGAGGGAGGATGGAGGGAAGGGAATGCTGGGGGAAGGGGAGGTTGGAGGCACCCACTTTGAAGAGGGACAGGATCAAAGTAGGGAATGGACCAGGTGGGGGGGTGGGATGGGTGGGAGGGAAATATAGTCAGTCTTTTATAATATATCTACTATGGTAATGTTTTGCATAGCTATACATGTACAACATATACTGAATTGCTTATCTTCCTAGCGGGAGTGGCTGACAAGGGACGAAGGGAATGGATCTGGGATTTGAAGTTACAAAATTAAATGTTTCAAATATAATTAATGTTTGTAAATTAATGTTTGTTGAACTGGATTGAATTGGGTGACTAATAGTAAGGATTTCAGGCACCACAGCAGGTAGGACATGTCCTAGAAGATAGAGGGCATTGTGCCTTAAATCAGGCAGGATAGATGGCCTACTGGTAGAATTGGCCTTAAATTCAAAGATAGCTTTTCTCATCTGAGAAGACCTGTATGGATTTAAAACAACTAACATTGTCTTCATTTCAACAATAATACTGATCTCAGCATTACCAGCTTTGTTGGAGGTTATAGGTTCTCTCTCAAGGATGTTCTGTCCCCACTGCATTAATGCTTGTTTATGTGGCCTGTTTTCCTTGGCAATGTTCTGAAAAGGCAGACAGGCAGTGTGCCTTAGCTCTTTCCTGTATCATATAGTGCCTAAGACCAAAGATAAATGCTGTATCATCACGTACAAGTAAAACCTCTATTTTCTCCTGTTGAATAAGTTTAAAATCATTCTTTTGCTAATCATTTCCTTAGCACAGATGTTTAAAGTCACACAATCCTGGGAGTTATTGATCTTAAGCATAGTTCCCAAATTCACCAAAGGGCAAATAAGGTAAAACCTGGCAGATTTTTATTTCAAGTATTTCTACATTTTGGTGTGGTAAAATGAGTATGGAGAGATAGGATTGGGACACATGCCCTTATAATAATGATAATTAGAGGAAGAAACATTTAAATAGCACTTTAAAGTTTACAAAGTAATTTGCAAACCTCATGTCATTTGAACCTCTTAACAACCTTGAGATAAGTGCTATTATTATCCCCATTTCACAGAAGGAAATTGAGGTTGAGGGAGATTAAAAAAATTATCCAGAGGAACACAGAGAATAAGTATCAGAGGTAGAATTCAAATTCACGACTTCTTAAATCCATGTCTAACACTCTTAGGGTACATTATTCCACCTAGTAGGGTGGGAAAGAGGGAGAGTTATCAGTAACACCTCTGCCTTGAAGGACTAGGCTGCTTTTGAAAGATGCCGCCTATCTCTTGGTTAGAGGTTCCCCCCAGAAATCTAGAGAAAGCTCTCCATTGGACATCTTGGTAGGCAGGCCCCAGCTCCTCCTCTTCTAGGCCTGATTGCCAAATACTGTCAAAAGGAATGTTATTGACAAAGCAAAAACTCCAGTGCAAATAAGAAAATCTCAATAGTCCAAACTTCCCTAATACCCTATAATAAGAAGTCCTAGTCTTATAGTCCCGGGGGAAGGTTTGCTTGTGTTGGATTGAAATTTACAAGACCATAGTTTCAGAGAGAATCACAGAAAGCAGCAAGTCAACCCCTCTCATTAACAAATAAGGAAAGTGAGTATCAAGTAAATTAAACAACTTGATCACAAGCAGACAACACGTGTAACTGGGCCCTCCTGGATGTGTGGTGGCACAGCCTTGTCAAGGTTTGGGGATGAAATGGCAAACTCTGAGTGTCGCTTTGATCCTTCTCCCACCTCGGAAGAATGTCAGGCATCATGACATAGCCTTGAGGTCACAGGTTCCCCACCCTTTATGCCTCTTGAGTTACTTTTAGCTCTAAATTGATGATGCTAAAAACCTATAAACATCTGCAATAATGCTCAGTTGACATACTGCACAAAAGTCCAAGCTTGGTTTTATAGTTTGGTGTGTACTTGATATTTCTATATTCTTCTGCTGCTAAAAACTCCAAGTCATTGAGAACCTCTCGCTGCCCTAGACAGGTAAATTCGGTAAATTCAGGGGCGGGGAACCTGTGGTCTGGGGGACACATGTGGCTTTCTAGGTCCTTGGGTGCTACCTTTTGACTAATTCCAAATTTTACAAAACAAATCCTTTTATCAAGGGGATTTGTTCTGTGAGTTTGAATACAGTCAAAGCGTCACACTGGAGGACCTAGAGGGTCATATGTGGCCTTGAGGCCACAAGTTCCTCACCCTTGGAAAACATTTGTCAAAAACTTGCTAGGTGCTGTCCTAAGCACTGGGAATATAAACCAATAGAAAATCCTTTCCTCAAGGAGTTCATATTCTGATGGAGGAAGACAGCACACAGAAAAATTGCTTAAAATGGGACCTTGGGGATGTATTTGTTGTTCAGCTGTGGCTGAGTCTTCAAGATCCCATGTGGGGTTTTCTTGGCAAGGATATTAGAGTGGTTTGCCATTTCCTTCTCCAGCTCATTTTACAGATGAGGAAACTGAGGCAACCAAGTGCCCAAGGTCACGCAGCTTGTTAATGTCTGAAACTAGAGTTAAACTCTGAAGATGAGTCTTCCTGATTCTAGACCCGGCACTCTAAACCACCTAGATTCCTCTTACTGCTGTGGGACACTGCACACTATTCACTGAATGAGGTTAACGATTTTTCCCTATTTCATTTAATCTGCATTCTGAGCATGTTCTTTTTTGTCTACCGAAATACAAATGTATTTCCCTCTTCCTTTTTTCTCCTCCGTTCTTGCACTCATCCCAATTTAAGAAACCTTTTTTTAAAAAAAAAAAATGCATGTATATGTCTACACTTCCTTCTCCCTTCACCACAGGAGGAGGCTTTTCTGCTTTATCTCCTCTAGAAATACCTCTCTGGGTAATTTGCAGAACCTAGCGCCATCTGCTGGAAGTGAGCTGAATTTCTTTTTTTTCTTTTTTTTTAATTTAGTATTTTACTTTTCCCCAGAACTGAATTTCAAAGAGCAACAAAGCAAAGCAAGAGCCTAGCATGAGTGATGCCAAGGAGAAGGGGCTGCAGAGGACAGCAATGGTACCCAGAGGGCTGCCACCTGCTGGGAGCAGGGAGAACTGCATGGGAGTAGTGGAAAAAGCAGAGTTGGGAAGATGCATCAGAAAGAACGAGGGCCTGATGGCATAACTGGGACTGGGAAGCTGTAAGAGGGTATCAAGACAGAGCAGAGACAAGGGAGTGCAGGGGAATATAGATTTGGTGAAGCAAATCCCAACAGCATCCCTCTCCCCTTTGAGCCATAAGTCACTGAGATCGCAGAGATCTCCGGAGGAGAGATTTTAAAAACAACAACAAAGATTTATCAAGTGCCTTAATGCGAAACAATGATATTGTATAACCTTTGAGACAAGCCTATAATTACTATTTTGTAGGTGAGGAAACTGAGGCTAAGAGAAGCTAAGCAACGTCCCATAACTCTGGTAAGTGTCTGAGGAGGAATTTGAATTTGTCTTTCTTGAATCTAATTCTGTTGTTTTATGGGTTGCCACCACCGCATTGGTCAGAAGGGTCAGATGTGAGATCTATTCTCATTAACTTATAGATAAAACTATTCATGCTTTGTGGGTTTGTGTGGTTATTGTAAGACAGAGGTGTCACACGAGGCCCCACAACACTCTCTGCTGCTCAGCCAGTGTAATTGGAAAATATTGGGAAATTAGGGAAAAATTTGGTAAATTTGGAAAAATAAATTAAAATACAATAAAACATAGATAATGTTAATATGCAGTTTGCTAGGTCAACACGTGGCCTGAAGGGTTCCTTGGGTATGATTTAGTAGTCCTATTTCTATATGAGTTTGATACCACTGTTATAAGGGGACCATCTTTGGGGAGTGCCAAATATTGAAGTTCCCAGATCACCTTCATGGGAGCAACAAGTCAAACAAAGAAGTGAGAGGTGCTCCAAGTATCACTTCACCTTTCTCATCACAATGGAGCCTCTGATATAAGGATTACATATAAAGCAAGTAGTTTAAATAATAAGATTATGTCTAAGTCCCTTGCAGCTTCAAATCTTGTGACTCTTTTGTTTGCGAGGGGAATGTTTTTTAATCTGTGTTTGAAGACTGATTTTCTTCCTGGCCAACACAGTAGATAAATGATAGACACTTTTTTGTTCCAATCCCTAATACCATGATTATCCTTACTTCACAATTACTGAATATTTGAATGTTTCAGTTTGTCTAGTTTGTTTTTTTTTTTCCCTCTGTGACCCTGAGATGATAACAGATCTACTCCCCCAGGGATGGTATGTATGTAACGCAATTAATGATTGCTAAGTGCTTGGAAAACACAAAAGACCACTGTAAATGCTAACTGCTATTGCTGCAGCCTTTTGGTATAGCCCCATAGTAATAAAAAGGGATCATAAAACTTATCTGCTACAATAGCCTAACTTTTTTTTTTAACTAGATAAAAATTTCAGCCTGTTTGTTCAAGGCAACAAGCAACATTTAAAAAATTCAATCAGTCATTTTATAGAGTAGATTTTCCTGATCACTGGAAAATAAAATGATTACATGGATGTTGGAAATATCCCCAGTGAAATTATAACTTCAGGACTATTTGGGGTTCTAATGACTGGTCCCTGTTTCTGCCCAGTCCAGATTTCTTTCCTATAACTTACATACTACCAAAACTTCTGTCTGTGTGTGTTGGTGGTGAATTTTTGTGTAGAGTACTACACATTTGCTCCTCTGCCTCATAGCAGTGTGAACCCAAGATTTAGAAGATATACTGACTGAGTGGCCTTGGGTTACATAAAGGCAAAGGTTGAATTGGCTAATAATCTTTAGCAAAACTTTTGGTCAACTTAAGGTGAAATTAATGGGAAGTTTCTAGTATTGTTGCTCTAAGGAGATAGACAATACCTCCAATTCCCCAGAACTGAAACTGTGTAAGGTTACCAGCAGGCCTGGCCACTCTGGGAGGCCTGGTCACTTTACTAGCCACTTAGGAGGCCTGCAGCCTTTAGGGCTATATTAGGACATGCCAAATATTCAAGTTCAGGGAGTGATTAAAGAAGTTGGTCTTTTTAATGTGCTCTGAGACTTATTGGGTGTTCAGTGTTTTAGATTTATTAGCTCAAGAAACCAAAAGGAACATTTGAGATCTGTATACTAAAGAAAAGACATACTTCATGCATTCAGGTTTTAGAATTTGGACATGCATCTTTTAAAATGTTCTATATTCCTTCCTTGTCTCTCTTTCCCTCAATTTGCCCTGTGATTTGACAAAGTGATCTTGGCACCTGACATTATCCCTTAACTTTATTAAGTGAGTATAATTAAAAGTTGTTTGTGTTTAATTATTTGCTTATCTGAGCCTTTGATTGTGCTTTCTCTTTCCATCAATATCTCTTATGTCCCCTTTTAATCAAGGTGACTGAATGGTAGGGAGATAAGAGATTTAAAGGGAAACTGACACATCAACCTTGCTAAAAGCCCAAACCACTTTTGAGTTATCAAACTCTGTCCTCTTTATTCTTCTTAATATTCAACAGGATTTCTGTTCCAGCATTATAATAGTTCGGGGTGGAGGGTATGCTAAATACATACTAGGTATGGTTTAAGTTACTAATCAATATCAAAAGGTATAAAAACTGATTGTTTTTTTCTAATAATATTACCAAAACAAAATTCCTTTATAAATGCTTTCAGAAAATATTGATGCCTACAGTTTTCACATCACATTTATTTCCAAATATATTTCTCCCCATTTCCCTGACAAGCA
The DNA here is from genome assembly GCA_011680675.1 of Gymnobelideus leadbeateri. Lineage (NCBI taxonomy): Eukaryota > Metazoa > Chordata > Mammalia > Diprotodontia > Petauridae > Gymnobelideus > Gymnobelideus leadbeateri. Next base: position 708,370 of record WOXC01007610.1, read on the forward strand.
AACCTTTCCTAGTTAACAAGCAAAGATATTCTCATCTATTGCTATTCTACCCTGACAACCCATAAGGTTAGAAAACTCTTGACCCTTTTTTTGTTTGTTTGTTTGTTTTGCTTTCTGGAGGGCAATTGGGGTTAAGTGACTTGCCCAAGGTCACACAGCTAGTAATTGTGTCAAGTGTCTGAGGTGGGATTTGAACTCGGGTCCTCCTGACTCCAGGGCCAGTGCTCTATTCACTGTGCCACCTAGCCGTCCCATTCTTGACCCTTCTTACTCTCCTGGACCCTGATACCCAATCCCTGGCTGCTTAAAAGTAATCTATCCCCCACACGATGTAATGGACTTTATCCACACTGGGCTTAGCCTCTGGAAGACCAGGGTGGAATCCTGCCTCATGGATACTTAATAACTGAGTAACCCCTAGGTAAGACACTTGACCTCTCTGGGCCTCAATTTCCTCATCTATTAAAAAATGAGATTGGGTTTGTATGAGTCAGAAGACCACTCACCCAAAATGACTCAGACTTCTAAAAGTAGAAGCAAAAACTTTATTACTATCTTTCTCGGAAAAGGGAATCCCCAAATCCAACAAGAAAGTCAGAAGGGAGGAGAGCGCTAGAGAAGGCAAAAGCAATATTATAAAGCCTTAAGGTGGGGGAATTCCACACCTTCTCCACTGTCCCACCTTACTATTGGTTGGTAAGGCCAGCTCACAGTCTTCTTATTAATGCCAAAAAACAAAAGCAATGAGGCAACCAAAAGAAATTTGGGGAATGCAATTTATAAAGTCCTGAGAAGAAAAATTTTGTGCTAGCAAAAAAGAAAGTGATAATTCATGGTTGCCTCATTGCTATTGTTTTTTGTTTTTGTTCAGTCTTGTCTGACTCTTCATTGATCCCATGGTCCATGCAGTTTTCTCGGCAAAGATACCATGGTGGTTTGCCACTTCCTTCACCAGTGGATTAAGACAAATAGAGTTAAGCCCAGCGTCACACAGCTAGGGAGTGACTGAGGCTGTATTTGAACACAAATCTTCCTGACTCCATGTCCAGCACTCTATCCACTGAGCCACCTAGTTGCCTTTTACTTTATTTTTATTAAATTTGTTTTTTCTCAATTAATGAATACTCAGAAAATAAAAAAAATTTTTTCCATATACAAAATAGAACAGAAAAATAGGATTATTCAGCATGGTGCTTTCAAAGACGTCTTGGTTACCTGTGTCTCTCTACTTCCTTCTGTTTTCTTCTGTGCATTTAAAAAAAAAAAAGCTTTGAGAGGTCTCTTCCTTCCCTTCCCTTCCCTTCCCTTCCCTTCCCTTCCCTTCCCTTCCCTTCCCTTCCCTTCCCTTCCCTTCCCTTCCCTTCCCTTCCCTTCCTTTCCCTTCCCTTCCCGCCTTCTCTCTAACTATAAAATCCACTCCTAACTCTTTCCCTCATTAAAGAAAGAAAAGCCTAATCCTTATAACAAATAAACATACTCAGGCAAAGCAATTCACATTTTAGGTGTCAGTGTTTTCTCAGAGATGTATAACTAAAATATTCCCCCATTCCATATATTTTCTTTTGATTTTAATTGCAATGATTTTGTGTGAAAGTTTTTTTTTTTTAATTTATAAAATTAAGATGGTTTCATTCATCTTTTATCATCTCTTTCATGAGGGACAATATAGTATGATGGATAGAAAGCTGTCCTCAGAGTCAGGAAGACCTAAGTTCAAGTCCCATCACTGATTCTTACTTGCTGCTTGACCCCAGGGAAGGAATTCAAGGGCCTAGTATTACAGGCAACTCTCAAAGACTATACATTGGAGAATAGTTGTTGATTTGTATTTATAGAGAGAATTTGTTCGTCAGGAGCTCCCTATACCTATAGTCTCTTAAGGGGGTGCACTCCATGGGGTGCATGAGATTATCTGTGATGGTGGTGATCTAAAAGTGGTACAAACCAACCTTTCAGAAGATGGGCTGCACCTTATCCTTGATGCAATAGTCAATTGGAGGCACCTAGTCTATCAGTAGCTGGAGTGTTGGACCTGGAGTCAGGAAGACCTGAAATCAAATCCAGCCTCAGACACTAGCTATGTGACCCTGGGCAAGTTACTTGACCTCTGTCTTAGTTTCCTTATCTATAAAAGGGGGATAATAATAGCACCTATCTGCCAGGGTTGCTGTAAGGATAAAGTAAGACAATATTGATAAAGTGCTTTGCAAACCTTAAAGTGCTATATAATTTCTCGTTATTATTAGTGGTAGTTTTAATATTGCTACAACAATAATAATAATCACAACAATTGCAAGGCTTGTCTCAAATATAAACTCACCAATCCCTTCACCCATTATTGCCCAGCCCTATTACATTATAGGGTAACAAAGTGACACAGCAGATACAGTTCCAGGCATGAAGTCAGGAAGACTCATCTTCCTGAGTTCAGATTTGACCACAGATACTTACTAGCTGTGTGACCCTGGACAAGTCACTTAACTCTGTTTGCCTCAGTTTCCTCATCTGTAAAATGATCTGGAGAAGGAAAAGGCAAACCACTCCAGTATCTCTGCCAAGAAAACCCCAAATGGGGTCATGGAGAGTTGGACACAACTGAACAATTCCATTCTGCCCCTTCCTATCTGAGGCACAAACCACTGTGCAAGTTCCCAACATCTCCTTTTCTTTGCCATGTAGTGGATTTGGCACTAATACCACTAGCAGCTAAGCAGGGACCATTAGGAAAACTCCTCCTGATCCAAATGCCAGCATTTCTACACCCTTCCCCCTCCTCCTCACCCCATATCATCTCACTAGAGTATAATTGGTTGTGGTGGTGGGTATCATTTGGCTGAGTCTGCATGCTGAAGCTACTGGCCTATGAATAAGGACCTGGACCTCTTGTATTAGTAGCTGAGCTTACTAAATCATAATTCTCATTTCTCAATAGCATCCAACAATCATGCTAAAGCTTTTGCTAAAATTCAGCCAATAAATTTCTGTCTTCCCTGATGTCAGTCAGTTCCATGTTCTTGCTATTAAGAAGATATTAATTTTTATATTTTTAACAAATGAGTTCAAAACTCACTGGCATTCTTTTATAACAGTTTTTAAATAGGTTAAAAATCCTATTTTTAAGTTTTTAAAGTATGCAGATAAGAGTTTCTTTTATGACAATGTGTTGAATTGAATTTAGAACCATACTTAAAAATCACTGTATTAAGCTAAGATTTTTAAAAATTAAAAAATGCATTCAATCACGTTGATCTCACTAAAAATATTGTAATTAACAATAATGAGTGGCATTATCAGTCATATTTTAGTAACAGTAGGAAGGATTTTATGCCATTAAATATAATACAAGTTATTCTAAAATACTATTTACTTCACCTTTTTCTTATACTTTTAAAAATTTCTTCACTCCCTCCCCCCCCCCCCATCCTGGAAGAGAAGCAGGACACAAGAGCGAGTGATAAGTCTCATTCAAGATCACCTGGATGCTTCTAGAGAAAAAGAAGAGAAAAATGGGATAAGAGTTTGTCCAAATTATGCAGTCTGTGGGAAAGAAGAGCCTGGAATTATTGAGGGGTCATGACTGGCATGTGGCTATCTCCAGAACTCCGTATGCCTCAGACACCCAAGACTACGATGGGGCAAGGAGAGGATGTCTGAATCTCTGGGTCATTAAAGAATTTCTATATGAGAGAATAGTTAGTAGGTGGCAAAGTTCCTACCTCCTCCTGTTGCTATATAAGACAATATAACTTAAAGTTTTTCACATTCTTTACAGTATTTTTCCATCTCTATTTTAATTAGTACTAATGCTGTCTCAGATTAACATTTGATTATAACTGCCCTGCCTCATATGCTTTATTATTTGTGACCAGGAAGATACAAAACAGGGAACAGTGGTTGGCACATTATGTGGATGGGGAGGGAATAAGGAGCCCAGACCTTCCCTGTCTGACTTTGTTGGTGGAGGGAAACATTTTTCTTCTCTCTAGTTGAGGGCTCCAGAACAGGATCTTATTGATTTTAAGATTTTTGTCATTAAAATAAATTAAAAATAAAAATAGAAGGGGAGTGGTTGGACAAGACAGATGAAGCCAATATTCTGAGGATGAAGACTGGAGTAGAAGGAGTAGGAACCTCTGTCTTCTAGTAGCGCAGTAGGGAGACCTTTCCACCTTAAACAAATAACCTCAGACTAAAGAGGCTATACTTCTCTCTGACATGAGGAAGCACAATCCCTGAAGTGATCACCTTCCTCAGGTGACTGTTTTCATTCATTAAGCTGCAGGTGATTCCTTGTATCACTGGCTATTCTTGCTCCAGTGGTTGCTCTAGCTTCCCTTCCAAGTGCTGGAGAAAGGGGAAAATGCTATTTATGGCCAAGGGGCATCTTATGGCACCTCAGGATCTCCTGAAGGCTCATGATTGCCTGGCCAGTCCCATCTCAGAATACTCATTCACCTAAGATTAGAGAAGAATAAATACAAAGGAAAAAGAAGCACCAGGAGCCCTTGGACAAATGGAATCCAGGTCCAGCCTGGATACTGTTCATATTTGCTTCACTTACAACCTGGAAGGAAAAGAGGCTGACACAAAAACAGGTCCCTCCTTTTCTAGGCATATTCAGTCGTGACTCAGCACCCCCTGAGTCATCAGTTCTTCTAACTCCAGTCAGGTAGGTCTTTGTCATAACACAATACTAGTCCCTCACATGTGACTAGACATAAATTTTCAAAGTCCTTCCTTCAGATTGGAACCAGGCAGGGAATCTCAATGCATGCTCTATATAATAATAATACTAATAGTTAGCAGTTAGCATTTACTATATCCCAGGCACTATGCTAAGCTCTTCACAATGATTATCTCCTTTGATTCTTACAACAACCTTGGGAGGTGGGTAATATTATTATCCCCATTTTACAGAAGAGGAAACTGAGGCAAGGCAAATAGAAAGTTAAGTGACTGGTCCAGGGAAACACAGCTAGTAAGTGTCTGAGGCCAGTTTGTATGCAGATCTTCCTAGCTCTAGGTCTGGTGTTCCATCCATCACATCACTTAGCTGCTTTTGTAGTTGTTCATCCTTTGTTTTGAAGAAGGCCAATGACATCACAGGGAGATGTCCTGACTTTTGAGTGAATTAGATTTAAGTGAGGCAGAGTTGCACAAGGTCAGCAGCCTCACTGTCTCTTCCAGGGTCATTAAAGTCCAATAGCAAGACAAAAATCAGGATGACTGGAGAGGGTATGGGATGCGGTGGATGACCTTGGTGTTTTTTATGTCTGACTAAGCTCTAAGCCTTCACAGTACCTGCTTCAGCCGCCTTCATGGCCATTGGAACAAATTGGTCTCATCTTTCCATTGAGCTGGGGTTAGCCTCCACATGGTTGGGGTAGATTACCCCCTCACTCACCAATGGGTTTTAGGTCCAGCAGTTACCGTCAACTTGGTTTAGAACATCTGCTTCGATGGTTTTAATAGGCTATGGCCACTGCTCGTGTTACAACTTCTGGAAGCTACAGGTGAAAGTTGGGTGAAAGGTAGAGCAGCCCTGAGAAGGGCTCAGCAAGCTCTCACACAGAGGTGCTAGTCCTCCCTTAACACTCCATACACCCTTAGCTGCCCTCATCCACCAGAAAAGGCAAATACAAGCAAACTTTAAGCCCTGGGCCCTCATTAGCCAGTTCCCCTATGACATATAAACTTGGATTTTTGTAGAGTGAAATTTCTTACTCTGGCACGATAGGCATTGGGATAGGCACCCCATTTTTTTTAGCAAAGTACTACCCTTAAGTGGAAAAGCACTACAGATAGATAATGAGCTGGAACCAGAATGGATCTAGAGAAGAGCAAGAGTGTTCAGTATTTTCAATGAATTCATGATGCTCTTTGTTGCAAAACCCCATCTTTTTAATGCCAGGATTCTCCCAATGATGTCAGATGGCTGTGACTGATAGAGCACTACTATTTTAGAAGAATAAAAATTGTTAATATATACAATGCCATATATATTGAGAATGAGCTGGGATATGCTTGTATGTCCTGAGAATCATTCCCATTGGCCTTTCACTCCCAGTTTGGGAAATTAGGGACTGTGTAGCTTACATTTCTCTCAGGGGAACAACTAATTAAGTTAAGGTATGATGAACCATAAATTTTTCTACAATTTTCTAATGATTTGGAGCCATTGTTTTATCACGCCCTAATTTAAAGTTTAAATTGTCTGGCTATTAGTTTAGTTTTGTTTTGTCTTTTAACTTGCTGAGCAATGTGCCTTGACCAGAAAGAAAGAACCTACATAGCAAAAGTGAGGAATATCCAATAGATAGCCTGTCTGATCCAATTCCATATTGTGAGAAGAGGATGGGAAAAGGTCTCATCTATGGTAGATAGAGAGGATCTCTCTGTGTGTGGGTCTGAGAGACTGAATCTAGACAACTGGACTGATGGCTTGAGAACTGAGCTCCTTGGTAGGCAAATTATATATTGTACTTCCTCTTTAGATACCTTATACCTTACACCTTACTTACACCTTACACCTTGCCTTCCTCAAAGCTTACGAATGCAGCTGTGGTGGGAGGAATATCTGTTAGAGTCTACAGTATAGGTAAGGCTAGTTTTTTTCCTTAAAATATATAGAGACCATCCTCATTAATCAATTCAGAGGACTAAAGGACCAAGCCATTGATATCACTTCCTGGTCCCCCAGTACAAAAAGCCAGAGGGAGCTCCAGCTTCCTCCTGATGCTTAACCATTGGATCACCATGGGCAATTCCAAGCAGGGAAGCAGTACTCAGCTGAATCAATGTGATGACCTCAATGCATATCTTTGTTGAATATCCTTTCCCCAACATGGGTAAGTCAGCTAGAATTTGTTAATTGTTAAATAGACTTTGTTGTTTTTTAGTTTTGTCCGACTTCATAATCCCATTTGGGATTTTCTTGGCAAAGACACTGGAATTGTTTGCCATTTCCTTCTCTAGTTCATTTTATAGTTGAGGAAACTGAAGTAAACATGGTTAAGTGATTTGCCCAGAGTCACACAGCTAGTAAGTGTCTGAGGTCACATTTGAACTCAGGAAGATAAGTCTTACCGACTCTAGTCCTGGTACTTTATACACTGCACCACCTAACTGTCCATTAAGTAGAATATGAATACCTTATTTCATTACAACTTGGAACTTAAACTACCAGGGGACTGGCTTAATTAAGACCTGACCTGCAACAGTAGCACCTGTGTTCTAGTGATTTATTACTGCTATTGTGGTATGCCAACTATCACATGCAACTAATATAAGTGTTATGCCAATATTCTAATACTCTGATGTATCTATGATCTCACTGATTTGGGAATTCCCTCCAACAATGCATCTCATAATCTACCTGTTCTTGTCTATCTTGTGCTGGTCTCATACATGTCCTCCCATGATTCTACCATAGATGATCCTCTCAAAATGTTGGGGTCTCTTCTCCTGTCCCTTTGTCATGTCGTGGAGTTGGTTTAGATAGGTTGTTCATTGCATATCTTTCACTTTTGCTATATGGGTAGTTCATTTTTCTTTCTGGTTGTACATTTCTCTAGTGATATGCATTACATGGCATCTCCTACATGTTTCTTCCTCATTTGTAATGTATTACTATTACTTAACATCCACCATATGTCTTTATATGGCACTTGGTGATTCTTTCTGGAGACTGCATTATACCATAACTCACAGCCTACAACAATATCAGAAGAATATTGATGATAAAAAGATGGGTCTTTGTTTCAGAGAGAAGACTGGGATCACTAAAAGAACTGCACAATCTCCAAAGGCTATCCAAACCTTATTCTTTTGCTCAATACTAGGCCAAGCCCATTGCTAATTTACAAAATCTGACCCAGACACATATATTGATATGCTATCTATGTGGATTGACTGATTTTTTGGGTCATGACCTACTATTTCATTGGTGTAAGGATCTCCTGGTAAAGAAATTCCATCTGTTAATCTAGATCAACAGCTGTTCTAGAACTTATATTTTTAGAGAGCTGCCTAAGGGTAATGCAAGTTTAAGTGTCTTGTACAGATTCACAGAGACAGGATCCATCAGAGATAGAACTTGAACCCAGGATTTCTTGACTTTGAGCCTGGTTCTCTGTATACTATATCACGGTGTCTTTCTTGTCAATTAATAATCAGTAAGGAAAATGAGACAGCAATTTAAGGGACTCCATTTGATTGAGTAGAAGCCTTGGAAACTTTATTTCTAATTAATTTTTTAATCCATTAGATTAAACCAGAAACTTTGGAAATTTTGTTAAAATACTTTCAGCAAAGTAAATATCTTAAAATGGTCTCCAAAGCAAGTATCTTATCCCTAGATTCATATTTTCACTTGACTCTAGAAATAAGGAAAAATTTTCAGGATTATAGCAAATTACTGAGAACTCTACATTTCATCAGAAATGATGATTTTCTGTATTTTGAAGATAATTACTTATACTACCCATATCCCTGGATACTCTAAGGATCCTGTGTTCACATAGAATGGGTTTAATACTGCAAGACTGTACCAAAGGAATTAATTTTCTTTCTTTGATTTATTGTCCTCCCTCCCCCTGGTCTTTGCCCTCCTCCCCCACCTCTATGCTGGAGTGGAAATATCTAAAATAAAGTTTATATGTAGCTCATATTTAGATTTACCTAAAAGTAAGTAATAGAACCCAAACACCTACTCAACATACTAACAACCTATCAAGTATGGGAATGCCTTTATTTTACCTGCATAGAAAATTATTAAATTGTAAAAGACTCACAGAAGCCCATAATCAGATAAGAGGTTCCCAAACTTATTTGGCCTACTGCCCTCTTTTAAAAAAAATTACTTAGGCCCCGCCCTGGAAATCTACTTTCTTTAATCCTTTAACAGTATTTTAAAATTTTTCTGTCATTTCAAAAAAAAATACAAAACATATATATTAAATGATGCTTCTTAAATTTAATAATTTACTGTAAATTTGTGGCTTTTTTCCTGCATTGAAATTTTGATGACTCAGTATTGCAACATGTAACTATAGTATTGTAAACAAATCATTACACCCAGCATATTTGTACCAATGCATGCTGGACTTCACTACAATGTGCAACAAGCTCACCTGACAATACTTGCTTGTTAAGACCTGTCTGTGGACTTGATCATTAATTGGTTATAACTTGCATTTTGCATGTTTCTTTGGAAAATAATAGAATCACTATGACTTTAACTCTGTAACACAACAGATGAAACATGTACAAACTGTTTTTCAAATTTTTCTTTTCTTTACTTAAGCTCCCACTGCCCCCTTATTTTTATTCAATGCTTCCCAGTTGCACCTGAGGCTATTAGCAGGCTTGGTCCAGTGTCCCCCAGAGGGCAGTATTTCCCACTTTATGAACCTATACTAGAGAAATCCAAACCGCATTCAAATACCTCACCCCATAAGGTGAGGATACTTTGAGGGGCCTGCTGGCCCTTTCCAGCGGGCCTGCATTGCCTGAGGAATTCACAGCAATAGTGGTGTTGGGAAGTTCTAGATCTCTTCACAGAATCACCGAATTTCACAGTTGAAGGGGGTTCAGCAGCCATCTAGGTCTCTCCATGCATGAAAATCATCCCTACTATGATGTACCTGAGAAGTGGAGATCCAGCCTCTATTCAATGAGGAGGAACTCATCATCTCTTTAAAGGTATCTCATTCCACCTTTTTACAGCACAAATTGTCTGATGACATCTGGGCTACATTTTCTCATTGCAGCTTCCCCAAGTTGGTCTTGCTTCTGCCCTTTCAAGCTAAACAGAAAAAGTTAAATCCCTTCTCCATATTCCAGTCCTTCATATATTTGAAGATAGCAATTACACTCCCTGAGTCTTCTCTCCTTCAACCAGTTCTCATATGACATGGACTCAAGACCCTTTACCACTATGCCTGCTCTCCTCTGGACACTCTCCAGTTTATCAATGTCCTTTTTAAACTGTGGCACCCAGAAGAGAGCATAATACTGCAGATCAGGTCTGAAGATGGCAGAGTACAGTGGGATCATCACCTTTCTATTCCTAGAAGCTATGCTTTTCTTAACGCAGCTCAAAATTACATGAGCTGCTTTGCTGGCTACATCACCTTACTGATTCAGATTGAGATTGCGTTCCATTTAACACCCGCTAGATCTTTTCTCAGAATGACTGGTGTCTAACCATGCCTCCCCATTTTTATATTTGTGAAGCTGATTTTATTTTTTGTGACTAAATGCAAATCATTACATTTTTTTTTCCAAATTGAATTCCATTTCATTAGATTCAGCCTGTTAAGATCTTTGTGGATCTTGACTCTATCATCCAGTGTGTTAGCTGTCTCTTTTACCTGCATATCACCTACAAACTTGAGGACTGTCGTTGGTTTTGGTTGGGCCCTAATGCTGATAGCACTAAGACCTGAATGCTGTACACACTTCTAGAATGAAGAAGTACCCCAAAAGCTTTAACTAAGTGGGAGAAGAAAAACAAAGCTAAAGGGGAGGGAGGGAAGAATGGAACACACACACACAAAAAAACCCAAACAACACGTTATAAACTAGATGAACTAGCCCCAACAAGCCTCACATTCCAGATATGATTTAGAATGAACATTCTAAGAATTTTGTTGTTGTTTAATCATTTCAGTCATTTCTAGGGTTTTCTTGGCAGAGATACTGGAGTGGTTTGTCATTTTATTTTCCAGCTCATTTTACAGATGAGGAAACTGAAGCAAATAGGGTTAAGTGACTTGCCCAGTGTCACACAGCTAGTAAGTGTCTGAGGTCAAATTTGAACTCAGATCTTCCTGACTCCAGGTCCAGTGCTCTATCCATTGTGCTACTTAGTTGCCCTTGTTCTCAGAATACAATACTAATTATACCTTTACTGAAAATCATCAAAAGATACAAGAATTAAAGATAAGCAATACAAAATCAGAACCCAGTAACAGCAGACAGTCCATTCTTCCCTTTCACTCTCCCCCTTCTTTATCCCTTTCCTTCCTTCTCTTCTCCCTTTCCCCCCACAAAGAGGTGTATTTTATGCCTCAATAGCATCAGTTGTGGAAGATGAGTCACTTGCTGGATCAAAGAAGCAAAGATACTTTCTTCCTGTGATTACTTTTTATCCCCCCCCAAAGCTAGGTGCCCCATAAGTCCAAGAGTTGTTTAGGCAATTGTCAAAACAGGACCTTGGGTCTATATGTCTCTGGACATCTGGATGTTGCTTCTCCCTTAGTACAGTGGGTTTTGTTCAGACCCTGCTGCAAACACCAATAAGATCTGATTGCTTCATATAGAGGTAGAATGAGGTAATATTCCCAAGGCAGCTGAAAGAGTAGGACTTTAACTAGATGGGGACAGGAAAAAAAAGCCAAAGGAGGGAAGTCCAGAAAAACAGGATGGCAAACTAGGGGAAGGAGACAGCCTAGAGACATCTAGATCAAAGTCGTGTAGACCTTTTCTTAACAACTTCCCAAGCTACTCCAAGAGCTGACTTGGGATCCAGATTTTGGGAATAAAAACAATTCCGTGCAGGAGAGTGTCTTTGTTCCTCTGACCTAGTGAGACCCTCACCTTGTGTATGTTGCTGCTGTTGAGAGCTAGAATGAGCTTCTTTATGGGGGGGAGAGAGACATAGTGACAGAGATAGACAGACAAAGAGATAAACAGAGAAAGACACAGACACAGAGAGAGACAGAATCAGAGTGACAGAGAGAGCCAGAGAAAGGCACAGTGAAACAGAGAAAGGAAGAAAGGATGGAAGAGGGAAAAAGACAGAAAGGAACCAGAAAGAGAGAGACAGACGGACACACAGACAGACACATAGAGAGATATAGAGACAGAGACAGGAAGAAAGAGTCAGGCCATTCAATCAGTTCTGAAGTAATCTAATATCTTCTAATTCACCTCTTTCCATTTTCTACATGTGTGGTAGGAGATACTTTATCAAATGCTTTACTAAAGTCTGTCAACTATACAGCATTCCTCTTGTCCCCATAAATAAATAGATAAACAAATTAATGAAAAGATAGACAGATCAGTGATTAAGGTTAGTTGACATGACCTGTTCTTGAGGAAGCCATGCTTATTCTTTGCAATCACTACTTCCTTTTCTACATTTTCATGTATACTCTCCTTAATCATTCATTCTAGAATTTTCCCAGGAATCAAAATCAATATTTGAAGATAGTTTACAGACTCTATTTTATGAAAATTGGAACATTTTCACTTCTCCAGTCTTTTGGTACCTCTCCTGATTTTCATGATCTGAGGGAGTAATTCATCTGAGCAAGGTGACTTGAACTGATCAGGGGCAACTAAGTATTCTCTAATTGATCTTGAGTATCAGTTCCCGCTTAGTCATTTTCTGTTATTTCTCATGCAAGGGTCATTCTCCTTGGCAGAGAAAATAAGAAGAGTACAGCAGTTCTGTGTTCTCTCTGTTTTCAGTTTTAGTCATCCCCCCCACCCCATACAAAGGTCCTCTTCTTTCTGTGACCCTCCTTTTTCTCCCAATAGAGCTAAAAACCAAACAAATCAAATGTAGTACCCTTTTAATTGTTTTTAGTTTGCTGCCCCAAGGCTCAGCTCATTCTGAGATTCAGTACCTCTGGTAACTATCCTTGTTTGCATCTTCTGTATTTTCTTTTAAGGATTTAACTTTTAAGTCATGATTTTCCTGTACATCTACATCAGTCTCTTCAGATAAATCACATTTTCTTACTAATTTCACATCTTTTTCCTACTTCCCCCAGGGTTTTAGTATTTCTTCATTATTTCATTGACAATTTTCTTTCTCCAAGAAGCATGCTGCTGAAGAAATCTCACTCTAGGACACCAAATCCTGAATTCTCCAATACAGAGACAAATTGATGTGAGCTCTTGTTGCTGCCCAGAAAATTGTTCTCTGTCTAAAAGACTAGATTCCAGTATCTCCCTCACTAGGGAATTCAATTCAAAAATCCCCCTTCTTTACAGAGGAGAATGATTCAGACCTTGAACTCTATGGCCACATGCACTACAGAATCTAAGTCCTCACTATCCACCACATGCTCCTGGAAGAGGGAGGAGGGAGAAACCCTTTCCCTCAAGCCTAAAAGGGAGGTCATTTTAGTGCACTGTGTCGTGGAAGCTCAAGAGGGAGCAAAATAGAATCAGCTCAATTTTAGAGGAAGGGTGGCTCTTCTGATAACATTTTTGCCTTATTCATTCAGCTGCCAATTAACTTGTAGGCAAGTCCCTGGAACCAATAAGAGGAGTCTTCTGTGTTCTCTCCACAAGGCTTCAAGGTCCTATGTCTACTTCCATTGGAGATACCCCTTGAATTTTGGTGGCCAGAAGCTGCCCAGTTAACTTGGAGTTTACTGGCTAGATATTCCTTCCTTCCTTTTCTTTCATTCTTTTCTCAAAGACCAAACCTTAAATCCATCTCACTCTGGAGCTCATAGATTGGACACCACTTAATGGCCTTGTTTTGGGCACTTCTGCCTCAGAGGAATGTCAGTAGTAATCTCTAGTAACTGTTTCTCTTTTGGTCAGCAACCCTCAGGATCTTCCCATTCCAGTTTGATTTTTTCCCCTTAATTAAAGGGGAGAAAGCAGGGCAAGGCTAGTAAGTGTGTCAAGTGTCTGAGGCCGGATTTAAACTCGGGTCCTCCTGACTCCAGGTCTGGTGCTATATTCATTGTGCCTCCTAGCTGGCCACCTTACCCGACCCCTTGCCTCTATTCTTTTTTTTTTTTTAAAGCAACTGGGGTTAAGTAACTTGCCCAAGGTCACATGGCTAGGTTTTTGTTTGTGTGGGTTAAGTGTTTGAGGCCGGATCTGAACTCAGGTCCTTCTGACTCCAGGGCCCGCATTCTACTCACTGTGCCACCTAGCCGCACCCCCCCCCCCACCCCCCAACGCCTTGCCTCTATTCTTAAAGAGGTCTAGTCACTGAATGGGCTTACCTCACTCAAAGTGAGAACCTAAAAAAGGTCTTAGCCTGAAAGGGCCAGGGTCTCCCATTGCATCTTGGACCCTCTCTAGTCATCCTGATGAATATCTGGCCACTGGACACAGATGGTTCTGGAAGAGAAAGTGAGGCTGGTAACCTTGCACAGCCCTCCCGCACTCAAATCAAAGTCAACTACAAGTCATGCCATCATTTCTCTGATTCGTGGTCCTCGGAAACAAAGGACAAAAGCAGCAACCTTTGAATATAATTAAATGGGCTTCTCTAATTAGGGACTCACTTCCTTACCTCTCCTTACAGCAGCCACTGAAATCACCCAAACTGCAGAATTTAGGATCAATTCTGCTACTCTCCCATTAAAAGTTCCATAGCACTTTTGGTGAGGAAGTGCATTCTGAGTTATTTATACCAGTTACAGCAGGACCGTGTCTTTGAGACACGTTCCTTTATCACAGTGGACTTCTATAGCTTCAAGGAGATGAAGCATTTACAGGGAACACCTGTAGCCACTGAATCCTCTGCTTGCTGCTGCCTAGACCCATTCCAATGATAGTGGTAATTGATGGTGTCCATTGGAGTCAAGCAGTGCTTTTGCATAGTGTAAATCATCCCTCGTTCATTTCAGTTCAACAAGCATTTATTAAGCACCTGCTGCATGCTCTATTGCCTCAATGAGCTTGCATGTGGCCATAGGGTTCAAGGGCAGGATTACCGAATCACAGCCTCCTCTGTAGCGGACAGGGGGTTTTAAATTGAATTTTCTAGAACAAGCATCTATCCAGCAAGGTGGGCATATAGAGACAAAAACTGAAACAGCCCGGACCTCCACAGTAAGGGAAGACAACATGTATACCGTAGCTCTAGTGGAGTGGCATCAGCGGACAATAACAGAAGCCGGAAAATCCGCTGTCTACAGGCATTCGTTAGTCTCCTACTATGGGCACTTGCTAAACTCTGGAAGCTGGAGAGGCTGCATGCACTGTGGAATAGATGCGGCTTTATGTCGCCTCTCTGCCAATACATTGTAACAAGGCTAGGGGAAGCCAAGACAAGAGGTGCGCAGTGCGCATGTGTAACGGCGCCTCGACTGCTCCGCGTCGCCGCTCAGGACTCCTCCGTGCCGGCAGGGGGCGGTCAGCCCCATCCCGGCCCGGGCCGGCTCCTCCGCACCCTGGCCCTTCCTGCCCTCCTCCTTCCCCTCCCCCGTTCCGCCGCTTTCCTTTCGCCGCCTGCCCCGCCCCCGTTGCCCCTGGCGGCTCTTTGTTGACTTCCGGGAGCTGAGGCGCTCTCCCCCGCCGATGCCCGGAGCACCGCCATGGGGACTGTGGGGGCCGCCAGCGAGGAGGACGGGGCGCAGCCTTAGACCGTGCAGAGCCGCCCCCGACATGGGGGAGCCCGAGGAGCTGGTGCCCGGTGAGCATCGCCCCCACTCCGCCCGGGCCTCCCCTCCCCCGGCTCTCCGTTCCGCTCGGCGGGGAGCCCGGAGATGGCAGTTGGAGAGGGGTGGACGCAGGGAGCAGGGTCTGGTGTCGGGGATGGGATAAAGGCCCCGAGGCTGGAGACGTGGATGAGGCCCCGGGGGGGTGGGGGGGTCGAAGACAGTAAGCTCTGAGGCACGTCCATCCGCTGCAACTGTGAGGCCCTTTTGGGGAGCCCCCCAGTCCTCCCCCCCGGGAAGCATGACACCCTTTGGGACCAGCCCAGAGCCTCCCAGCTCTTTACCTGCCTCCCAGCGGTCCTTAAAGGACGTGTCCCGAGCCCCGAGTAAGCGATCCCTGTTCCGAGTTGGAGTGAGGCTGTGTAGCATCTATTCGGCACCTGCTGGATGCAGTGCGGGGATCCAGAGACAAAACAGAGAAACAGCCTCCGACGTCCAGAAGCTTGTGGTCTGTACCTGGGGAGACAGCACGTGCCCCGAGTAAACCCAAACATAAAAGAAATACCGCCTGGCTTTGGGAATGGGCACTGGGGAGCAGGAATAGCGGGGGTCATTGACTCAGGGTATTTCTCATTAGGATCTTATCAAACCCCGCCAGTTTTTGGTGAAGGTTGTAAGTTGTGTTTTTCGTGTGTGTGTGTGTGTGTGTGTGTGTGTGTGTGTGTGTGTGGACACACCCACACTATTAGTAGCATTAGTGGGATTGTGGGGGTTCTTCTCTTCCTTCTCTACACCCCCGCTCTTGCTGCTAGTATTGGGGGCCAAACACGTTTCAGAACTGCTTGCTAAGAGGGTGCGATATTCAGTCAGTGGCATAATTGATAACTTGTCAGTTGGATTATATCAGATGAAATACTGGGGATTGTAGTGAAGAGAGGGTTATGGAGGTGAGTGCACCTGATCTGGCCAGAGCCATGATCAGCAGGAAGCTGGGGTCTCATGCTGTGCACGTTAGTTTTCTTCTGGGAGGGATGGGAGAGATCTGTGCCAATGCCCTCGGTTTACAGACAGAAGTGCAAGTAATGCGATCAAGGTCATAAGGCCACCACTTCGCCTGCTGAGATTTTGGAAGAGTAGTTGGATTAGTAGACTGTCAAAATGGGAGGCCATATCTTTCTCTTTAGTCCTCTCTGAACTATCTGAGCAACCTCAACCCCTCTTGTATCTTGAGGTTCCCTTCTGTAAAGCAGACTTTGTGGTTCTCACTGACCTCGAGACTGTGGTAAATAAAACAATTTTTTGGCAAGGAAATTATTGAAAAATAGAATATTACTTTCCAGTCACAGTAGAGAAATGAGGCAGGTAGCTGGCTGGAGTGCCAGTCCTGGAGTCAGGAAGACTCATCTTCCTGAGTTCAAATCTGGCTTCAGATACTTATTAGCTGTGAGACCCTGGGCAAGTCACTTAACCTTGTTTGCCTCAGTTTCCTTATCTGTAAAATGAGCCAGAGAAGGAAATGACAAACCACTCTAATATCTTTGCCAAAATAACCCTAAATGGTGTCATGAGGAGTCATACATGACTGAAACAACTAAACAAAAACAGAAAGGAATAAAAATTGAAACTTGAAATCTATGTTTGAAATTACTTTGTTATTGAAAATTTCCTCATGCAGTAGCTTGTATTCTGTCCTCTGTCTTCAGGTTGATCTTTGTCCATTATCTTTGAAATGGACAAATCTTTGACTTCCCTAATCTCCTTTTCTTCCTTCTATTTTTATTTCTTGTTTCCTGTGTATTGGTGTCTCTTTTCTCTCCTCAGCCTTGCTTATGATTGGAGAGGTCCAGTCTTTTTATTCTGTTTAACTTTGGGATTAAATAGTAATCCACCATTTTATACGTACTTAACGCAAATTAACTGAAGGTTTAAAAATATTTAGGGTAATATAAGTTCAGATAGTGAAGAGGATTGGGGGAAAACATATATAACCACCTATTTTATTATTTAGCCAACAAGCATTTATTAATTTCTTACTTAGTTTACATTTAATATGTGCTTCTTATGGATATAAGGAAAGCTAAAACAAGTTCCTGCCCTTAATTGGGGTTGGGCAGACAACATTTGAAAAACTAGGTCAGTACAGCACAGAATAGATGGAAGATAGTTTCAGAGGGGGAGGCACTACTAGGACTTGGGGGGACTGGGAGAGTCCTCCTTGAAACATAAGGTAAAATTTGAACCGTTAGTCAGTCAGTAAGCATTTAATTAGTGCTTATTTTATGCCACGCACTATGCCAAGTACCGAGGATACAAAGAAAGGCAAAAGACAGTCAGTCCCTGTTTTCAGTGAACTGAGAGTATAATGGGGAAGATACCAGGAAAACAACTGTGTACAAATAAGATAATCACAGGATAAATTGGAGATAATCAGTAAATGGAAGGTGCTAATATTAAAGGGTATCAGGAAAGGCTTCTCATAGAAGGTAAGATTTTAGCTTGAATTTGAAGAAAGCCAGAGAAGCCAGGAGGAGTGGTATGGAAGGATGAAGTGTCTTATGCAGGAAACAACGAAGAGGCCAAAGTCATGTGATTAAAGAGCACATGGTAGGGAGTAAAGTATAATAAAATTGGACAGGTTTGAGGAGGCCAGGTTGTGAAGAGCTTTGCATGTGAGACAGAGAATGTATTTGATCCTAGAGGTAATAGGGGGTTACTGGAGTTTATTGGTTAAGGGTTGACATGGTTAGACCTGTAACTTAGGAAGACGGCTTTGACAGGGAGCAGCAGGTAGAGACTTGTGGCAGGTAGACCAACCAGCAAGCTGTTGTAATATTCCAGGCACGAGGATGCCAAGACCCGTGTGATTTGGGGTTCAAGTGTTAGAGGAGAGAAGGGGACATAAACAAGAAATGTTATGAAAGTAAAATCTGCAGGCATTGGATTGGATATGGTAAGTGAGAGGCAGTGATGAGTCAAGGATGACATGTCAAGGATGATGTCAAGGTTGAGAGTCTGGGTGCCAGGGAGGATAGTGTTACCTTTGACAATAATAGGGAAGCCCAGGAGGGAGGAGTATTTTGGGGAAAGATGAGTTTAGTTTTGGACATGTTGAGTTTGATATCAAAGGGACATCCAGTTTGAGATGTCTAATAGATTGCTTCATTACAAATCTGGAGGTAAGAGAGAAGTTAGGGCAAGATAAGCAGATCTGAGAATCACCAGCACAGAGGTAATTGAATCTGAGGGAGCTGTTGAGACAACCAAATAAAATAGTATAGAGGGAAAAAGGAAGAGGAACCAGAAGAGAGCCCTGGGAGACAGACACCTATCTTTAGAGGGCATGACAATAGATGAAGATACAGCAAAAGAGACAAAAGAATCAAGTGGGAGGAGAAACGGGAGAGATCCATGTGACAAAAACCTAGGGAAATGAGAACACCAGGAGAAGATGATTGGATGTTGTCAAAGGTCAGCAGAGATCAAGAAAGATGAGGATTTGGGGGGAAAATTCGATTTAGCAATTGTGAGATCATTAGTAACTTTGGAGAGAGTAGTTTTAGTTGAATAAGGTTAGAAGCCAGATTGTAGATAAGTTAACAGAGTGAGAGGAAAAGGAGTGGGGGAATTGATTATAGATATATAGACTTCTCAAAGAGTTTAGCTACAAAAGGGAGACGAGATCTTCATCAGTAACTAGTACAGATTGACAGAACAAGTGAGCATTTTTTGAAATGGAAGAGATATGGGCATTTTTGTAGTCAGTAGGAAAGCCACCAGTAGATAGGGGAAGAATGAAAATAAATGGGAAGGTGAGGATTATATATGGAAGAAGCAATCTGCTGAAGAAGATGGGATGGAATAGGGTCACTTGCACATGTGGAGGAGTTTGCCTTGGCAAGGGAAAGGGCAACCTCTTCACATGAGACGGGTAAAGAAGGAAGTAGTCACAGAAGACATCTGGGTGTTGTGAGATGAGAAGGGAAAAAGAGGGAGCTCTTGGCAAATGACCTCTTTTTTTTCCTTCAGTAAAATCCGAGGTAAGGTTTTTGGCAATGGGAGTAGGTTAGGGAGAGGGAGGCATGGGAATTTTGAGTAGGGATGTCAAGGTTTCGAAGAGCTGCTGTGGTGAGTGGATAGTGAGCTAATTGAGGAGTTATAAAAAGATTGCCTTGCCACGGTGAAGTCCCAGTTAAGTTTTTGTAAAAAAAAAAAAATTGTTGAGGACCCAGTCGATACAGTTTGGTATTTTTCTCCAGCTTTAATCAGTAGTATGTGTGTAGGAGTGAGGGCAGTGGATGGTAGGAGCCATTCAAGACTGAGGATTGCAGGGAGAGATTGTTAATATCTTAAGAAACAAGGGACTCGAGAAGAGAAAAATGTAGAGTTGAACTGGTTCACCAAAGTATATATGATACTTTGCTAGGGCAAGGATGATAACTTTGGAAAGGACTGAGAGGTTAAGGCATTGGAAAACAACAAGAACCACCACCATGTTTGAAATTGCAAGCCTTAGGGAGGGGTTAAATGACAATAGATTGTGATAGATAAGAGAATTTCAGAGTTCATGAATATTGAAACGAGGCTTTTGTGGGTGATGGCAAGATCTAGAGTATGACCATACTCACCATGGGTGAAGTGGAATGGAAGTCATGGGAAATACAGTAAAGGTGAGAAATTATAAGGTTGTGGTGTTTGAGGAAGGATCTGTGTGTATGTTGAAATCTCCTACTGTTAGGTAAGAGTTGAGGAGAGAAAGACTGAAGGTACTGAACATGTTGAGGAAAGAAGGAAAGCATCCTATAGATTAGTAGATAACCATTACCAGAATTTTCATTAGGTGGTAGATATGGATAGAGAGTCAACCTCAGAGGATGAGAGGCTACTGAGTGGTGATAGTAGGGGAAGAACCTGGATATGGTAATGGAGAACAAGGAGTATTCCAACTCCTCCATCTCAGCCAGTGAGTGGGGAGGTGGGGGTGAGGGAAAGAAAGTGCATTCAGTGCTAGGAAGGCTGAATAAGGGAGGCTTCATCAGGAGGAATGTCCAGAGAGTACAGTGGAAAGTCTAAGTAGCTTTAGAGTGGGACATTGGAAGGAAGGGTTGTTTTATGACACACTGAATGTTAACAATCAAGTCAGTGGTTACATTTATCAAGGAATCTTATATGATCTTAATGTTTGCACAAGAGACTATTTTGTTCTACTTAAATGCTTTCTTATTAGTTGTATGAAGGAAGATGTTGAATGTTGTACAAAATCCTTTATGAAAACTTGATTGTTTTCTTTTCATATTTGATGAGAAAGACCTGTTGGTCAATAGTTATTGATGTTAACTAGACACCTTATCTTTGGGGGGGGGTTTAATGTCATCCTTATTTTTCTCCATTTTCGTGTTTCTTTCCTCTAGTTAATGTATTGTAAAGGGATTCTTTAGTGCTGTCCAGGTAGTATTAACTACCAGCACAGATATCTTCAGTGTATGCTTGGTTTAGTGCAGTTGTTTTTCTCAATTTTACTGTCTTTAGAGCTTTCTTCTTAGTATAGTGCATCGGGCACTAAATTGTTAAAAGTCCAAAATTATGCTTCTTCCATCACTGATGATGAAAAATATAGAAATGTTGGCAGACTTGTTCCATTTTACTTCTGTTTTGTTTCCTACTGCTAGTATCATCCATATATGCTTTTGGTTGATATAGCTTATTTGATTCTCATATCAAAGATTTCTCTAGACCTATTTTTCCTTCCACTCCTTAGGATGATATCTGGTACAGGGTCCATCTGGAAATAGGATTCCCTTTAGATGGTGAGTCTCTTGACATGTTCCATTCATGGATGGTAATGTGCTGTGCTCATGAAGCCTAGAATATCCTAGGGCTTCCAGTGAGTTGACTTAGTAGCCAAAAGCAATTGGCTTAATAATCTATGCAGTAAAAACTAAGTGGCTAAATAATGCCTGTTGTCCAGATTGCAACAAGTAGCTGGATGGCAAGTCCTTTGAGTTAGTACAGGAGTACATATATTTGATATTGGTGTTACAGATGGACAGTGAGTTGGACCCAGAAATGAATTTGAAGGAAAGAATGGGAGGATTACATTTTAGAAATTATGTAATACTTTTATCTAGTTCAAGCTGATCCTTGGTGTAAAAGGGCATCTTTTCATTACCTACATTCTCCCAGAAATTCTGTATAGCTGAAATTTTAGGTGACCCAAGGAGCAATAGAGAGAGGTTCATGGTGGGTTCAAGCAGGATATAGTATATTTCCAGTGTTGAGACTATAATCAGAAAACACAGTAAGGAATATCACTAAAGAAATAAATGTAGTCAGGAAAGGAGGTAGGCTGGTGATGTGGTAAAAGTATGTAGCAGTTCTACTGTGAGAGTGCTGTGTTTTCAACCACAAAATGTAAACAAACAAACAAAAAAACCACAGAGGAAAGCTTCTAGCATTGTAGGAACGCCCATAGAAGAACACAGATAGAAATTTATAGAATGAAGAAAGTTATGAATGTGATCTATATTGTGGAGGGAATACTCAGTGGTCTATTAAAGCATTGCAAGGCGGGACTATTTTAGAGGAAGCAGATTATATCTAGTATCAACATTTTCTCATAGCCCTTTTGTTCATGTTACACAGAACATCAAGGTTTTGTGGAACATAATTTGGGAAATGCTAGAATAGAAACGGGCTACTGTTGCCTTTTGCAGGCTGTGTGTATGAATATGTGTGTAGTTGTTAGTGTTGTACTTCCTTTCCTGAAATGTGCAATCACAATGTGATCACTGCAAGGCTAGTGTGATCCCTTTTGGCTAGAGCCGTTAGAGCCATACAGTTCCTTTGCATTTCATGTCCCTGACTTTCCCAGTTTCTCCATATTAGAGGGACTATGGACATTTGTGAAATGTTACCTTGTCAGATATTAATACTAGCTATAGAAATTCTGTCATCTCTACTAATTAGTGTGTGAGGAAGGGGCTTCCTCTGTCAAAGGGCTTCATGACCAAATCCCCAAGATTGAGGCTTCACTGGTACCATAGGATAAAAACTGGGACAATGGTTATAAAAATTATCAAGTAATAGCTATTAAGCATCACATTCATGGTATTGTGTATTTGCTGGGGGTGGAGGTTGGGGAGAGATATAAAGATTATAAGATGTAGTCCCCTTTCTTGCATTCTACAACCTGGTTGGAGGGATTGAAACATATAAGTAACAAAATATTTTACAAGTTTGAAACAGTAATAGAAAGAGTGTCTTAGGGTAGCATGCGTCTGCCAAATGAATGACACAGATTATCATTAAAGCTCAGTAAAAAGGAGTGTTGTTTGAGACCAGAGAATTCAGGAGATGAGATGGGATGTGATCATGGTGAAGTCTTGGGTTAGTGAGTATGAAATCAGCTCACCAGAGACCCTTACTCTGTTAATAGGAAAATCAAACAAAGTGATCCATTAGTGGGGATAAGTTCTAGAGCAGAGGTTCCTAATCTTTTTTTGTATGTCATGGAATCCTTTGACAATGTAGTAAAACCTATTCTCAGAATGATGTTTTTAATGGCATAAAATAAAATACATAGGATTATAATGAAATCAGTTATATGAGATAATTCATAAAATAGTTATCTCTATATTTATATGTTTTTATACACACATATAACAAGTGTACATATGCACACATATATATGTTGGTGCCTGAAAAACAGTGTACTAACAAAAGATTGGTTTTTGTAGTATACTGACCCTCTTGAATTAGTCTATTTCTTATATCCTCCCTAATTCAATAATAATGAGGTCCTATACTTTGTTGAGAGTTGTAGTTCTGAGGACTATGGAGGTGGTGCTATTAAATGTTGACCTGATTCAATCATAGTTAGACTATTGTGTTGAGTGCTTGATACCACATTTTAGGAACAACTTTGATAAACTGGAGTAACCTGAAGAGAGCAACCAAGATGGTGAAAGACTGTCGTGTCCTGTGAGGGTCATTTGAAAGCATGAGAGATGCTTATCCAGCAGAAGAGAAGACTTGATGTGGAGTCAGATATTTGGAGATTGACACATAAAAGAGGAGATAGGCTCATTCTGTTTGACTTCATATGGTAGAATTAAGAGTATTCGGTGAAAGATTCCAGGAGATAAACTTAAGCTGGTTTTTAGGAAGAACTTCCTTAACCATGACAACCAACTATAACCAGCTTCATGGGATAGTGGGATCTCTTGTGCTTGGAAGTCTTCAAGAAAACTGAATTAAACACTTAGTACAGAGGAGATTCCTTTTGAGGGCCACTTTAGAATAGATGGCTTCTGAGATCCCTTCTAACTCTGAAATTCCCTGATTCTGTCAATATTAATAGATTTGTTCAAGAAAATAAATTTAACTCATTATTAAAAGAACAAAGATATAAATAATATCAGAGCAGAAGAAGCTAGGTGAGATAAGACCTGGATCTAAGTAGATTATTGAATTATTTTGTTTTTTTTTTTTTTATTTTGATGGACAACGTAGTATAAATTCTAAAATAGTAAATATTTATATTTAAAGATTCAGGTGCTGTTTTCACTTTTGGAAAAAGTAAGTTTGCAGAAAATATTCCCAGCAAATTCTGGTTAAAAAATGACATACCTGCATATCTATCATGTGGAGATGAACATACTGCTCTTATAACAGGTCAGTAAAACCCTGTATGGTGAAAATCAAATTTGGGAGGCCTATTTTATTGTATTTATACTGTTGTAACCTGCTTTTAGCAATGTGATGTATAAAAACCTAGAAAGAATAAGAGTGACTATTTACTTGACCAAAAGACTTACCAAAAATTTACTTTAATTGTAAGTTCCATTACTAAATTTAAAGTATGATTAATCTTACATACAATTTTATAAGAGTAGATCTGTTGGATTAGTAATGTCATCTCTGTATCATAAAAAAAACAAACCCGTTATTGTGTAGGAATAGAAGTTCTGTTGTGCCCCACATAATTTAAACACAAGTAGGTTTACAAAATAGCTTAATTAAAGGTAAGATACAGTGTAGTTTTTTCCAAGTATGGCTTACTTAAAAGTAGGTTATCTAACATTTTATGTTTAGGATGATCAGTTTTACTAATTTCCGCTTATTTTTCAGGAAATAATAAACTTTACATGTTTGGCAGCAACAACTGGGGCCAGTTAGGATTAGGATCAAAGACAACAATCAACAAGCCAACTTGTGTAAAAGGTTTGTTTGTTCTTTTATTCTTTGCCCATTTTACAAGTAGCTCACTAATAAACCATTAAAGCCCTCTTAGAGTCACTATACTAAATGTTTGCAGTTATTTTTGAAGTCCTATAAAATTCTTATGAAATTAGTTTTTAGTTTTGTCTTTAATTGTGCAGCATAATAAAAGTTTTAAGATTAACTTGGAAAAAATATTTTTTCCCTTTGTCGGGCCCTATGTGTTCATCAGTGTGGAGAACACCTGGTGAGGAAACTGTTGAGCACCTTACAGCCTAGGGAATTTGCTTGAGGCCCTGAAGGGTTCAATGACTGGATCAGGGTCACATGACTGAAATGGTTCCGAGACCAAAGTTGAACCCACTTTTTCCTGTCTGCCCATTATGCCATACTGTCTCTTACGACTTTAATGTTAATTACTATTTAGAATTTTAATGTATGTGGCATTCAGGAAGTTATGTTCTAGTGCCTCAAATTCAGATTGACCTTGATGAGGTGTTATTGTGAATGATGCTGAGACTGGAATCAGGAAGACCTTGCATCAGATATTTATTAGCTGTGAGACCCTGGGCAAGTCACTTTCTCTATCTCAGTTGGGGCTATTAATAGCACTTAACTCCCAGGGTTGTTGTGAAGATTAAATGAACTATTTGTAAAATCCTTAGCACAGTGCCTGGCATGTAATAGATACCATAGAGATGCCATCGTCATTATTTGCTGTTATCATTTTATCATCCTGATGATCAAAAGGGCTTTTTCCTTTTAGGTTTCACTGCTTTTTAAAATCTCTTATTTTGTAGAACTCCTTTCATCTGTTACCTTACTATAGACCTAGAGCTCTTGCTCGATAGAGATTTGACATCAGATTCTATGTAATTTCTAGTTATACATAATATATTTTCCTATATTATATATTATAAATTGATCTCACATGCTAAGACCTTTAGCTAGATATCAGTTACTCAACAAGCATTTATTAAGCACTTACTATGTTCCAGGCACTGTAATATATGGTCATATGTATTAAACTAAGAAACAGCTTAAAAGACTAATGGTGATAGGGGATTTTTTTTTAATAGTGGAAGTTCTAGTTTCAAATTTTAACCTTAATGTGAATTGTTTTTTATGTCAATCCATATTGAATATTATATATTAGTCAAAAAAGTGTAAACCCTTGAAGATACATAGTCAGTAATAGACATTATCTTTGTTATATCTCTTATGGTGTGATAGGGGAGAAAATAGGCCAATAGTAGCCTAAGTAGTTATAGACTTTAAAAAAATTACCATATTCTAATGACTAGATAAAGGGAAACTATTGGTTGAGGAGAAGATTAGATGATGGGTGTAGTCAAAAAACCAAACTTCTTTGAAGGATGAGGACTTTAAATTGAGATTGAAAGGGGAATGAACTGATACACACACACACACACACACACACACACACACACACACACACACACACACACGTATAATGAGTCTTAGAAAAGGTCTTAGAAACAGAAGAGAGAAATGTAAAGGACAGTCGTGTAGACTGACTTTTGAAACAAAAGTTACATATATATGTATTTACACACACACACAAACATGCACACATACATATAATCTAGGCAATAATATGAAAAATAGGAGGATGGTGGGAAGTTTTGAATGAATGAGGAAAAGAATGAAAATACATTCATTAGGGATCCGATGTGTACCAAGCACTGGGCTGAGTGGTAGAGGAATTGTTTTTAAAAGCTTAAACAGCCCTTGTTTTCAAAGAGCTTCTTCTTGAATTGGAGGAGACAGTGCCTAAAAGTAAAGTGAGCAACAGGGGTAAAGAGAAAGGCCACGAAGTCAGTTCTAAGGGTATAATAGTATGATCGATAGTAAATGTATTAGGCAGTTGAAGACAGCTGTCAGAAGTTTGTATTAGTGAAGAAGGTACTTGAAGTCATTGGTAGACTATGAGTAGTATAATGACATGATCAAAGTTATTTTTCTGTAAACAAAAATGAATTTTCATTTGTCAGAAGCAATTTAAATATTTTCATTACTTTTTTTAGCTTTAAAACCCGAAAAAGTAAAATTTGCTGCATGTGGAAGAAACCATACTTTGGTATACACAGGTACAGTCACATATATTATGCATAATTTCTTAGTGAAATCTGAGGGCTAAAGTCTGTATTTTTGTGGATTTGTAAAGTTTATGGATTTTGCATGCTCTCATAAATAAGCATTATGTACTTCAGATATAGTTTGAACATTTATTCAACATTGACTCTGTACAAGTCACTGCTTAAAAGTTTCTAAGTAAAAATGTTTGGTAGACTTAAATTGTCCTTTGGAAAAATTGTCAAAATGAATGTTTAGTAGGAGAATTCAAATAATTTCTAGGATTATTATTTATAAAATATCCATTTGAAGAAATTTATTGGACTTCTTTTGTTAAGGGTTGCCACCTTGCTGCATACACTAGGGCCAGTTGCTTCTGCCACACCTCCTTCTCTACTGCTCACAAGAACTACTCAGGAATTGATTATCAAGCACATGCTCAGCTATCCCTGCCTCGGAAATCTAGGGTTGCCTCTGGAAGTGGAATACCTTATTCAGAAGAAACAGAATGGGTTCAGAGGAGAGTGAGATAGCATTGTAGATTAAGAGGACATAGTCTTATGAAGTAATGCAGGGACTATTAGGGGAAAGGAAGTAGAAAGCAATTGTATGAAGATCAATGGAAGCAAAAATGGAAGTGACATTGTCAGGAGAGGACAGACTAGCTGGGAAAAAGAGGAAGTAGGTGAGGAGTTGGGGAAAGAGATGTGTGATACAGTAGTGATGAGGGACTTAACCTATCCATCCATTTACTGTAGTTTTGCCAAAAACAGAGCTGCTAGTATTTTTTTTTATTTGATGTAATGTTTATTTCATTTTTCAAAATGTGAAAGAACCAAGAAGGGGAAATTCTACTCAAGATCTGATTTTCATCAGCAGAGAGGAATTGGTTGCTGGAGCATAAATGATGGGAACCTTGGGAGGAAGTAACTACTCCATTTTAGAATTTGTGTAGAGAATGAGAGGAAATCTGGGAATAGTATAACATTTACCTTATTTTGGTAAAGGAGCTTTAAAGGGGTTCAGAGGAGTCCATTGACTCCTACAAGGAAAGTCAGCTGAGGAGGGGAGGTAAGTAAACAAGAATGAATTCCTGGAGACCCAAAGAAAAATAAAGCCAGTGGAAGACAAAGCATCCCATAGAGACCTATATGAATAATATGTAATTCACAACTAATTTAGACATGTACAGAAGATAGAAGCTAGGGAAGATAATCCAAAATTAATACAAAAGCAAGACACAGTTTTGCAAAAAAAATCTCAGTAATACTAAAGCTCAGAATAATTTGTAGATGGCAAGAAAAGCTTAACTTGGATATCAGCTTTCTTGCTACCATTTTTGTCCTGTCCTTTCTAGTCCAAAGATCATTCTCCATGACAAACAAACAAACAAAAAGCCCAACAAAATACAAAATAAAAGGTAAAAAAGCATAGTGGGTCTGCCTTCTTTCTGTTCATAGTTATCCCTTCCATTTAAGCAGTAGTTCTTTTCCCAGCTTCATCATTTTTACCTGACCCCATTACTTCTCATTGGAACTGTTGCAGTGGTCTCTTATTAAGTCTCCTAATGCAAGCCCTACTCCCCACCTAATCAATCCCCCTCACAGCCACTAGTGTGATTTTACTAAAGCACAGGTCTGATCAGATCAACACACACACATACACACACACACACACACACACACACACACACACACACACACACACACACACACACACGACTACCTATTATCTTTCAAAACAAATCTGAACCCTTTTGTTAACATTTTAATTTTTTCACAGCATAGCTTCTCCTTGTCTTTTCAGTCTTATACATAACTTCCCGTCCCACACTCTAATCTATCCATACTGACCAGTTGCTCTTCTGTACACAGTAACATTCCAATTCTGATCTTTAGGATTTTACAGAGAAGAAGGTCATTATCAAGACTACATCATGACAGATGAAGGCCATTTCTTTTTTTGACAGCTACTAAAGTAGTAGATGTTTACCTAGAATTTAATAAAGCAGTTGTTAAAACCTCTTATGTTCTTTTTTTTTTTTAAAGCAATTGGGGTTAAGTAACTTGCTCAAGGTTACACGGCTAGTCATTATTTATGCGTGGGTGCTCATTTTCTGAGGCCGGATCTGATTTCGGGTCATCCCAACTCCGAGGCCCACGCTCTTACTCACTGCGCCACCTAGCCGCCCCTTTAGGGCAATTGGGGTTAAGTAACTTGCCCAAGGTTACACGGCTAGGTTTTTTGTTTGTGTGGATTAAGTGTCAGAGGCCGGCTCCGAACTCAGGTCCTTCTGACTCCAGGGCCGGCGCTCTATTCACTGCGCCACCTAGCCGCCTTATGTTCTTTTTTTAATAGTATTTTCCCCCAATTACATGTCAAGACAATTTTTAGCATTCATTTTTACAAGATTTTGAATTCCAAATTTTTCCCTCCCTCCCTTTCGTTCCCTCCCCTCTTCTGAAAATGGTAGCTAATTTTATATAGCTTATACACATGCTATCATTTGTGACATATTTCCTTATTAGTCACATTTCTAAAAGATAAAACAGATCAAAAGGGAAAAAACATGAAAAAGAATAAAGTAAGTGAAAAAATGTTTTGATCTTCAGTCAGAGTCCGTTAGTTCTTTATCTGGATGTAGATAGCATTTTCCTTTCTGAGTCCTTTGTACTTGTCTTGGATTATTGTGTTGCTGAGAAGAGCTAAGTCATTCATAGTTGACCATCAGACAATGTTGCTAATACTATGTACATTGTTTTCCCAGTTCTGCTCATTTCACTTCGCAATAGTTTACACAAGTCTTTCCAGGTTTCTCTAAAATCTTCCTGTTCATCATTTCTTATGAAACAGTAGTATTCCATTACATTCATAAACCACAGCATGTTCAGCTATTCCCCAATTGATGGACATCCCCTCAGTTTCCAACATTTTACCATCACAAAAAGGCTGCTATAAATATTTTTGCACATGTAGGTATTTTCCCCTTTTTGATGGGTGATCTCCTTGGGATACAGACCTACTAGTGGTATTGCTGGATCAAAGGGTATGCTCAGTTTGGTTGCCCTTTGGGCATAGTTCCAAATTGCTCTCCAGATGGTTGGATTAGTTCACAGCTCCACCAACAGTGCCTTAGTGTGCCAGTTTTCCTACATCTCCAACAATTATCATTTTCCTTTTTTATTATTATTATTAGCCTATCTGATAAGTGTGAGGTAGTACCTCGAAGTTGTTTTAATTTACATTTCTCTAATCAAAAGTGATTTAGAGCACTTTTTCCTATGCCTGTAGAGAGCTTTGATTTCTTCATCTGAAAACTGCCTGTTTATTTGACCATTTATCAGTTGGGAAATGTTTTGTATTCTTATAAATTTGACTAGTTGTCTATATATTTGAGAAATGAGGCCTTTATCAGAGATACTTGCTATAAAGATTGTTCCCTAGCTTTCTGCTTTCCTTCTAATCTTGTCTGCATTGGTTTTGTTTGTAAAAAAAGTTTCTACTTTAATATAGTCAAAATTATCTATTTTACATTTTGTGATGCTCTCTGTCTCTTGTTTAGTCATGAATTCTTCCCTTCCCCATAGATCTGTCAGGTAAACTATTCATTGCTCTTCTAATTTGCTTCTGGTGTCACCTTTTAAATTTAGATCATGTATCTATTTTGACCATACCTTAGTATATGGTGTGAGATGTTGTTCTATAACTAGTTTGTGTCCTTTTGTTTTCCAGTTTTGCCAACAGTTTTTGTCAGATAGTGAGTTCATATACCAAAGGCTGGGGTTTGGGGATTTGTCAAACACTGGGTTACTTTGGTCATTGACTACTGTGTCTTGTGTACTTAATCTATTCCACTGATCCACCACTCTGTATTTCTTATCCACTACCAGATAGTTTTGATCATTACTGCTTTATAATGTAATGTGAGATCTAGTATTGTTAGACCATCTTCCTTTGTATTTTTTCATTAATTCCCGTGATATTTTTGACCTTTTATTTTTCCAGTTGAATTTTGTTGTTATTTTTTCTAGTCCTATCAAATAATTTTTTGGTAGTTTTATTGGTATGACACTGAATAAGTAAATTAGTTTAGGCAGAATTCTTTTTTATTATATTGGCTCTGCCTACCCATGAGAAATTGATTTTTTTCCAATTATTTAGATTCAACTTTATTTGTGGGAAAAGTCTTTAGAAATTGTGTTCATATAATTCCTGGGTTTGTCTTGGCAGGTAGACTTCCAAATATTTCATATTGTTTACCATTATTTTGAATGGAATTTTTCTGTCTATCTCTTGTTGCTGGGCTTTGTTGGTTATATAAAGGAATGCTGATGATTTGTGTGGGTTTATCTTATATCCTGCAACTCTGCTAAAATTGTTAATTATTTCAGGTAGTTTTTTAGTTGATTCTCTAGAGTTCTCTAAATATACCATTATAGGGGTGGCTAGGTGGCGCAGTGAGTAAGAGCTCCGGCCTCGGAGTTGGGATGACCGGGGATCGAATCTGGCCTCAGAAAATGAGCACCCACACATAAATAATGACTAGCCGTGTAACCTTGAGCAAGTTACTTAACCCCAATTGCTTTAAAAATAAAAAAAAAATTTTAAAAATTTAAAAATTAAATATACCATTATATCATCTGCAAAGAGTGATAATTTTATTTCTTCATTGCCTATTCTAATTCCTTTGATTTCTTTTTTTGTCTCTGTAGCTAACATTTCTAGTGCTATATTGAATGATAGTGGTGATGATGGGCATCCTTGCTTCACCTCTGATCTTATTGGGGAGGCTTCTACCTTATCCCCATTACAGATAATGCTTGCTGATGGTTTTAGATAGATATTGCTTATCATTTTAGGGCTACTCTCTTTATTCCTGTGCTCTCTTGTGTTCTTGTGGAAAAGATGGATAGATGTGAGCTTATATGTATAATCCAGTAGATTCTGAACCTGTTCAGTGTCATGAATGGTTCCATGTCAGGGTTGTGACTCAGGGAGCTGTGCATGACCCTGTGCTGTTTAGCATTTTTATGAGTTACTTAGATAAAGACATAAATGATATACTCATGAACTTTGCAGATGAATCAAAGCTGATAGGGGATAGATAAACATACTTTACGTCATCTTCTGGATTCAAGAAGTTTGGACTGGCTGAATCATTAGGCTTATTCTAATAAGATAAAATTTAGTAGCTATAAATATAAAATATTAGAATTACACTTTTGCACATTTTAAACTAGATGTCCAATAGTCATCTCAACCTCAACATATCCAGACTTCCTTCCTCCCTCCCCAAAACTTCCCAGGTTCCATTGAAATCATCTTTTTCCTGCTTGTCACTCAGATTCATATCTAATCAACTTCTAGGTCTTGTCTTTTCTACCGCACAACATCTCTAATATACATCTCCTTCCCTCTGCACACAAAGTCACCACCCTGGTTCAGGTCATCCCTCTCATCGGAAGTATTGGAATAGTTCAGTCTCTGACTCAAGACTGTCCCTGTTCTAGTTCCTACATAGTGTTGAGGCAATTCTCTTAAAGTGCAAGCCTGATCATGTCAGTCATGTCACTTTAACAAACGTTACTAACCTAATTGTTACCTCCTGGGTTAAATATAATCTCTTTTTGATATTTAAAGCTCTTCACAATTTGATCTTTTTTTACTTTTCTGGTCTTCTTACATGATTTCCTCCCATGTACCCTGTAGTTCAGCCATGTTGACTTGCTTGATTGTGTACTAGGCCTCATGTTCATGCTTACAAAGATCATTGATAGAAGTAGGATTATTGAGCTTACATAAGACTTCGAGGATACTTCTAGTTTTCTAGTATTTGAAGGCCTGTCGTGTGTAAGATGGATTAGACTTACTCCATTCAATCTCAGAGAGTGGAAGTAGGAGTATTAGACTTAGAAGTTGCAGGGCAACAAATTTTGTCTTGATGTCAGGAAAAACTTGCAAAAAAATTAGAGCTAACCAAGAATATAATGGGCTGCTTCAGGAGCAGTTGTGGTTTCTTCCTAATGAGAGTTATCCCTTTCACACAGAGGTTATGATATAGACAGAATTATTTGGGGAGGAATGGGTTGCTCCCTGAGTTTCTTCTAACTCAGATATTTTGAAACTCTTAAGTTGTTCAATGATCAGTTCTTGCTTAGCACTCCTTAGGTTTCACTCTGGGAAGTAAGCAACTGACCACCAGTGTGTACACTAACGTGCCAAATAGGAAGGATACATGACAGGTTCATTTAAAAAGAATGACAGACCATTCTTTTATGTGAAAATGGTAATGGTGAAACCTGGGATTTTGAATGATTTTTTATTTGTATTTAATAGCCAGTGAAATCTTGTGGTCAGGATTGTTACTTTTGTCTTTTGTTTCCCCAATTTAGTAGCTTGTATATAGTAGGTGATTTATAAATGTTTGTTGAATTGAATTAATTTTTTTCATCCAAGATTTCTGAATATACATCAAAGTAAAAAATATTCTGATCATTCTTGGTGTTGTGTGGCATTTTCTTTCTATTTTTCCTCATTAATTTTTGTTGGTTATTTGGTACAAACTTGCATTACCAAGTGTCACTGATATATACAGAATGAAATAAAGCTCCATTAATTTAGATATAACTACATTGGAATTTGTTTGACAGTTAGGACATAACTGGGGTGATGTTTGTCTTTGTATCATTATAAAAAAGATTTCTAAGCAAAATAATAATAAAAAGATAATAAAGGAATTATAGCAGATTTCCCAGAAATTGTTTGCAGCATTCTAAAAATACATGAATTTGCACTACAAAGAACTAAAGGATTTTTATTAATAATAGAACAATTGGTTTCAAATTGACCCTACCTAAACGTATGGACATGAAAATTTGCACATTTAAAGCAATAGAATCATATCTTCTTTAAATATTGAAGAATCTATATGACATCAGACTTTTGTTTTTGTGATTATTCACAATTATTTTCATGTAATTTATCTCATCTTTATTAATATGCATTTTTATCTCAGTTAAAATAGGTATGGAACTAGAAAACAATAAAAATATATTTAAATATTCTACAGTTTGGACTTGAATTCAGGTATTTAATTCTTCATCCTTTGTATTCAAGATGAATAGAATTCAGTTTTACTAAGAAAATACATGCCATTCCAGTTTTACATTCCAACTGCTAGTTAACATAGGAATTTACCAAATTAATCTCAGATAAACATTCCCTCAGTTGTATTTTCTTACTTCTGTTATCAAAGCAATTTGTTGAATAAATAAGTGTTCATTTTTAACTTTGTTAACTAAAGAAATTTTAGTTATAAGCCAAACTTTTTAAAAAATGTATTATTGCCATAGTAAGGATGCACATACAGTACTTATATGTTCTTTTCTCTGTGCAGAAGAAGGGAATGTATATGCAGCTGGAGGTAATAGTGAAGGGCAGTTGGGACTTGGTGACACTGAAGAAAGAACTACTTTTCACTTAGTCAGTTTTTTTACATCCCAGTACAAGATTAAACAACTCTCTGCTGGATCCAACACTTCAGCTGCACTAACTGGTAAGTCTCATGGACCACTAAATATAGAGATCCTCACTGTCCCAGTGAATCTCCTCAACGTCTCTGAAAACAAACCCCAAACCCTTGTGGGGTTGTTTCTTCTTTCTCAAAGGAAACATCCTATATTTTGATTATAGCTTGGGTAGACCTTCTAAGATTTTTTTAATTTGCCATTTTGAAATCTTAAGATTTCTTTCTTTTTTGTTTCAGCTAGGACTGTCAAATACCTACTAAACTGAAGACATCATTTCTGTTCTCTTTTATTTCATAGGCTACTTGTATTTTCCAAGTAGTTGAAAATACAGATTGTGGTCATAAAATTGGTTAGACTAATTTCATAGGTAACTTCTTTGGAATTAGGAGAAGGTCTCATACACATAGATGTTTCTATTTAATTTTTTTTATTTGAAAAAAATGTAAAAGTCTTAACACTTTCTGAAATACAGAAACTTCTTTTAAGGCGATAACTTAATCTTCTCTTTTAGGCAACAACATTTTAACGACATGGTCTATACAGATGTAATTAAATAGTCTTCTTTGAAACATACATTTTTAGTTCAAAGTATTATATTTACCAGTACTTTGGTTTTTGTGTATGTTTAGAATGTGTATACCACTGAATGTGAGTAACAAGTGGGGTAATCAGATATACAGTAGTTTCTTTTCTCCTTTCTTTAGGATGAGCTCGTTTTAAAGGTTAAGAATATCACTTCCATAATGTATTTAAAGAGCAAGAATAGCATAAACCCCTTTCAGCAGAGAGCCCCTCCTGAAAGAATATAGTTTTAGCTATTAGTTCAGTTGCAGGTATACTTTTCTGAAGAGAAGAAGACACATTCTGCTTAAAGTCATTCGTGTAAGGAAAAGGCAGCCGTAAGGACAAGAGCATCCATCTTGTTACTAGGTTAAAAATATGCATGTGATGTCATGTATAGTAAATGTTCTGTCAATCTATGTAAGCACTTATGTATAGAAATTTAAATCCTAAATAGAAGTTACTCTAAATATTAAGCTTAACTATGTCTCAGTGACATTTTTTTTTTCCCTCTGGGAATTATTGATTATGCAGAGCACATAGGAAATGTTTAGTTGCTTATTGGCACACTGTTTTAAGCCTTTTTTTCTTGTCTTTGCATTTTTAGAGGATGGGGACCTTTTTATGTGGGGTGACAATTCTGAAGGGCAAATTGGTCTAGCAGATGAAACTAATGTGTGTGTCCCTTGTCAAGTGGTCATTGGAAAACCCATCTCCTGGATCTCTTGTGGATATTACCATTCAGCCTTTGTAACTAGTAAGATATTTATTTTCCATTTTACTAATGTAAACAAACTAATTATAACTTGGGAAGATTTCTATATAGCATGATAATTATGCTTATAATGAAATATCTTAAAAATCTTTATGTTATTACATTTACTTTGTAAATGTGGCATGTATTTGGGAAAAATTAACATTGTTATGTTGCAGGCTTTTTATAATATTAGTTCTTTAACTTTGTGGACCATTTTAGACAAAAACCCCCATGAACCTTACTTCTTCCCCCATTTTTCATTCATTGTTATCTTTCCTTCCAAAAAAGAAACAATTTCAGTCAATCCAAAGAGTATGAATTACCCTTGTCTCTTGTCTGTCTAACCTTTATCACCCATTGCTGTGAAAGGAAGTATATTATAATGGAAAAGGACAACAAACAATGAGATTTCATCCATACTGGTCTGGAACACAGAAGAGGAGGATCCCTTTACCAATGTAGGCTGGGACTGTCTCTTTAAATTAGAGTCTTAGGTAATTACCTACAACATGGAGAAGGTAAATAACTTGGCCCAGAGTCATGCAGTCCTTATGTGTTAGAGGCAGGACTTGAACCCAGACATGCTTCACTTCAAGGTGAGCCCTTCACCATAGCACAGCAGAAAATATTTTTAGCAATATTTAGTTAGCAGAAATCTTGCCTTTGTTTTCGATAAAAAAGAAAATGCATACATGCATGTATACATGTGTATTTAATATACATGCTTATGAATCTTTTACATATATGTATGTATTTAGCAAAAATAAGTGCTTTAATTTAGACTTTGAAAATTAATTTATTCCTTAGTTTCTGTGGGTATTAGGTGGGAGTCAAGAGTACTCATTGGACATATCTGTACTGGGCTGGGACTCATACAGACTTTGGCTACTCTGTTACACAACCCCATGTAACTTTCTGGATCACATGCATAAGTAGTCTCCCTTGTTATTTTATTTGATTCAGTAATTTCTAAGTTGAATAGGACCCTTCAGTATAATAGTACATAATTTGCACATTTAAATATAGATTTGAAAGAAAAAGCAGCATAATCCTGAATAAAAGGAAGGGGCAGCAGGATGAAGTAGAACGAGCCCTGGATTTGGAGTCAGAGGACCCGGGTACAGATTCTGCCTTTCTCAGCCTTAGTCTGTGTGACTTTGGTCAAGTCTCTTTATCTCTATGGGCCTTAGTGCCCTTGTATGCAAAATAAGGAAGTTGGACTTGATCTCCAAAGGTACAGTGACATTGTTCTTCTTCAGAAGGTTTTTGCTTAACACTTTGAGTTCCTCTTTTAGATGTCAGGGCTCAGCAACTTGGCTTATAATCTACACATGGAAAATGGTAAAAAGCCAGATAATACTTGAAATACTAATTTTCTCAGGTTTTCTGCTAATGTTTTAATAGAAGGGGCGGCTAGGTGGCTCAGTGAGTAGAGTGCTGGCCCTGGAGTCAGAAGGACCTGAGTTCGGATCCGGCCTCAGACACTTAACACACACAAACAAAAAAACCTAGCCGTGTGACCTTGGGCAAGTTACTTAACCCCAATTGCCCTCCAAAAAGAAAAAAAATGTTTTAATAGAATACTATTTTTCTAAATAACTATTATGAAATATAGCACCTACAAGTTTGTTTTTTTAAATCCATGTAAGAAAAAAAAATATAAGAAGGATGATCTCAAAAGAACATAAATTTGAGCTGAATTAAAAGTTTTCCAAATGTGGAGCAGGATGCTACTAATATATGTTGTTACAATGAAAGGGGGGAAGGAAACTTTTAAAAAGGTATCAGTAGCAAGGTCCTGTATTATCTCCAGCTAAGTAGCATGAACTTAACTTTCAAACTTGTAATGGACTTCTAAATAGTAAGTGACATTGATCTTTGGCAGAAAGTTTAAACTTTTAACTGTTTACATTTTATGTGCTTTTAGTCAAATAAAGAAAAACAATGCAGTAAAAATCTGAGCTATCTAGAGTATACATGTCTCATATAGATCACGTGTTTGCTTGAAGCCCTCCATTGAGGCCATATCTTCAGATGGCCTGTTCCACTAAGGAATCGCCCTTGTTAGAAAGGTTTTCTTTACATCAAGCCTAAATTTCCCTCTGTACTCATTCTCCTTAGTTCCTCCTTCTGGGGTCAAGCAGAATAAATCTGTTCTTTCTCTCTTTTGCCCCCCCCCCACCATCCT
The DNA here is from genome assembly GCA_011680675.1 of Gymnobelideus leadbeateri. NCBI lineage: Eukaryota > Metazoa > Chordata > Mammalia > Diprotodontia > Petauridae > Gymnobelideus > Gymnobelideus leadbeateri. The sequence goes on from WOXC01007610.1 coordinate 746,080, forward strand.
TTAAGCCTTTCTTTCTCGAGGCTCTACAACCCTTCTTCTAATTCATCATTATCTGGCATGTTCTTGAGACCGTGGGGAAACACTCCAGTTTTTCAGTGTTCTTCCTAAAATGTGATACACCTGGACTGAATGCAGGGGTCCAGATTTGATCAGAATAAGCCAAAGTAGAATGGGACAGTTACCTCCTTGAACCTGGATACTCTCTTGATGAACACCATAATAAGCTAGAGTATTTTATAGTGTTTTTTAGTTTAAATCACCTACCTTCATAGCCTTCCTGAAATTCTACTTCCAAAAAAGTTACAAATGAATGAAATTTGAGGATTGTCCTCATCTAGAACAACCAACAAACTGTCTCCTCTACACGTCAGTAAATTTTTAAAAAGAAATATACAAAACAAGGAATGTTTGTGATTTTTTTCTGTTATGAGCATCTTGAGAACAAATAGCATGTCATTTTTACTTGGTGAGTCACCTAATGTTTATACATATTACATGTCCACTTATGTGGATATATACTCACATAGGATGTAATGATTTTGTGGGTTACTGAAATAAAAATGTATCAAAGAAAAATTCATTCTTAATCCCTTTTTAAATTGCTCAGTTAAATTAAAAAGGTTCGTATTTTGAGAAGCACTGTTGAACATATGAACATGGCCCTAGTTTAGGACCCATACTTGAAAGAAAATGATCCGATCTATTAACTTTTTGATGAATTACTAATTAATTAATTACTCTCCTTCATCTTCCGCAGCAGAGGGTGAACTGTACACATTTGGAGAACCAGAGAATGGAAAGTTAGGTCTGTCACCTAAGCAACTGAAAGATCATAGAATTCCCCAGTTGGTTCTTGGAATTCCTGGGAAGGTTAATCAGGTGGCTTGTGGCGGAGGGCATACGGTAGCTTTAACAGGTTGGTACCCAAAATAATTTTGGATTGATTTCACCTTTTTTTTTCCTGTTTTGGTAAACAAGAAACATGTACTTTTGATAAGCTAGAATAACTTTAGACTTTCAGGTGATCTCTAATATGTCTTCTAGTCTATTGTAATAAAAATCCTTTTGTATTCTCTGTGGGTAAAATCGCTCTTGTTGCTTGTGTAAAATGGTTAAAAGATATAGGAAAAAAGTAAAACTACTGCCATTTTGAGTATCAGTGTAACCATAACTGTACATAAATTTGATGTGGGCTGTTTTATGGCCTAGTTTTTCAGAGGCAAAATTGTTTTAAATGCTTTTTTAAAAAATTCAATGTGTTTCTATACATAATCTATATTACAGATCTTCACTTTTATCCCCACTTAATATATAATGATTATTACTTTTCTTTCTATAATTTCTTTCTTTGGAGAAGCTCTATGTCTGTATGGTAGTAATCTTAGAACTGCTTAATATTTGTCCATGTTAAACTTGCTTTGTAGTCTTCAGATGAAGGATGCTTTGGAACTCAGTAGTATCTTTCCTCTTATATTTAACATATAGGAAACATTCATTTAATCATTTTATGGAGCTTACACAAAAAACATTTGAAGAAATGTCATGTCATGGCTGTATGTTTGGTTTTAAAAACATGATCAAAATGTTTAAAATTTTTCTTCTTTCTATTATGTTTTTGTTTAGGAATTTACTTAGTAAGATTTTGTCACCTTTTTTGCTTTAAAATCAGTACACTTTTTTTTTGTCCACGTGTTTACCCTTTGACAAAGGAACAGAATTCTTGAACCCTTTCAGAATTGGATTTATTAATCCAAATTTTATTGGATGAAGTAAAAGATTCCACTTTTTTGAAGTTCATTAACTTTCAGTTAGTAGATTGATATAATAAAGGTCACTTGTGTATCTTGTAAGAGTTAATGCAGCTTCTGAAGTAACTTTATACTTTTCTTGGGTTATTTACCAAACTGCATGTAGCCTGTTATTTTAAATTGAACTTAAAATTGAACAGGAGAAGAGGTTGAATTTTGGAAAATTACATAATTCTTTTCGTCATAGCACACTTTCTCTCTGAAATCAAAGCCCATTAAGAATTTTTACCAATTTGCAAATATTACCAATGTCCTAGTTATGAAAGTTAGGGAATAGTGTAAGATCTTTAAAGAATTAAAGGTGAGAATTATCTAGAAGACAGTGGTGAAGCACATGATGGACACAAACAGGCTGCAGTACATTATAAGTGAAGAAATTATGTGAGAGAAGCATGTAAAGTCTGTCTTCAGAGAAATTTTTGACCAAAAGTGAAAGGTTTTCCATTGGTGTCTGTGTAATATTTCAAGAAGGCAAGAAAGCCCTCCATAGCCTGGATAACCTTTCTTTGATGGATTTATAGAATGGTGTGCACAAGAGCAGCACAGGATGAGCAGACATGGTGGGTTGCTTTTTAAAGGAACATGAACAGGAAAGGAAATAATTGGGGTAAAGCGTGATTTTTCTTGTTTTTTGTTATATCACATTCTAGTTTATTCTTTCATTTTTTTGCCCTTGTTGGAATAACCTTTAATGATTTAAATTAGTAGTCCTTTTTTAAAAAGTAATTTCAAAAATTTAAATAAATTTTCTTTTAAAAGTAAATTGTCTCTTGTTTTTGTGTCACCTACATTTCACGATATTGACCTGACCTCCTTTGTCCCTCTACCAGAAAGCTATCCCTTATAACAAAAAAGTAGAAGGGGGAAAAAGGAAGCCAGGTAGATGTCCTCTCATATTTGTTCTTTTGTACTAACCTTGGTCATTATAATTTCACAACATCTTAGTTTCAGTTATTTTTTTAGTTTATTCTTTCCACTTTTATTTTAATGATTGTGTATGTTGTTTTCTTGGTTCTGTTTACTTCACTTTGAATCTATTCAAAACTTCCCATGCTTCTCTGTATACATCATATTCATTGTTTCATCATAAAGCGTGGTATTATGACATTTTCTGTACCACAGCTTGTTTAGCCATTCTTCATTTCATGAGCATCAGTCCACTTTGGTTGCAGTTCATTACTGCTACCTGTATTTGTGTGTGTTGTCGCTGTCAGTAGAAGGTAAGTCCTTAAGGGCTCAAGTATTAAATATATATCACCTTTCAATTGAAAAGTGACCACTTGAAAATAGGAATTACATTACTGAAAATGAAGTCACTTGTAAATCTTAGAGGTCTTGAGAAAAGAAACTTTTTTTCTGAATCATTAGCCTAAAAGAACGAGCCTGGACTCGGTGATCTTGGAGATGCTTCCCAGCTTTGTTTTTTCTGTATTTTTTAAAATTCCATAGTAACATTATTTTAAAATGTTTGTGTTTTTTATTAAGATAATATAATATCTTAGGAGCATCATAATATAGTGGAAATCCTAGCTTTTTTATATTGGCAGTGTGACCCTGGGTAGGTGCCAGCTTGCATTGGTAGAGGGAATTTAATTACCTGGAAGTTCCTATGTCAGTGAAATTACAGGTCCAGTCACTATCTGTATCACATATTGTAATAATACACTAAAATAATTATGGAGGTAGTTTTTATTTAAAATAAATGTAAAATATATACATATGCATATGTATGTGTATATATGTATGTATAAATATATATGAGAATGATATTATCAAAGAAAAGTGAGCCCATAATAAAGGGCTACATTTACAAGAAGTTTTATATTTATAGCTCCTCTTATTCTCAGATAAGTACAAATTATTACAGATTTCCTGCTAAAATGTTAGACAATATCAGACCCATGTCCTTGGTATTCCAAAATTTGATGCTTTTACTTTTTCTTCCAGATTCCCTTTGTCATTGAAAATTTTAACTCGGATATTCTTTTGAATGCATTTCTAAAAGTAATACTTAATATTTTTATAAAAAATTGAATGTTTATAATAATTCATTTTAAGTTATAACATTGATTGTTCTTATTTAAAGCTATTTAAATTTTAAAAAGAATTTTTTGTTCCTTTCCACTTTCAGAGGAAGAAGTATATACATTTGGCCTTGGACAGTTTGGTCAATTAGGTCTTGGCACTTTTATATTTGAAACTTCAGAACCAAAGGTTATTAAACATCTTCAGAATCAGAAAATACATTATATTGCATGTGGGGAAAACCATACAGCTTTAATATCAGGTAAGGATTCAATGTAACAATATATTTTTTACCTTAACACTATAATAAAATGAGTAACACTGAAATGTTTCGATATAATTGTTCACAGGAATCATGACTGAGACAAATACAATTTTCAAGAAACACTTTTATAGTATCTTGCTATTAAATATTTTAGTTACAAGAGCACTCAATCTTTTTCCTATTTTATTTAACATAGTATATTTTAAATATACATATACAAGCATATACAAGAGGGAGGAAAGCATACTAGAAATAGAATTGAACTTAGGAGTCAGAAGATCTGTGGCTTACCTCCAAGTGACACTTCCTTCATAAAATTTCCTGTGTTCCTCTCTATTATTAATAACCTTTTGGCTCAGACCCCCAAACAGTACTTTAGTTTGTATCTTTCTAATGGACTTATAGCACATTATATGTTGTAGTACTATCTCTTGGCATCTTTCCCCTTTACTAGACTGTTGGCTCCATGAATTTGGGGCTCATGTCTTGTCTAAACTTTTGGTCTCTCCCAGTTCTTATTTTATAGTGTACGATAGGCCCTTAATGCTTATTAAATTGAAATTCATTGAACTCAAAACAAGCAATTAAAAAAAAATCAGTCCACATGCACCATTTTGCTGCCTCTGCTCATCATGGTGTGGCCCTGGGTTGCCAAAGTATACTGTCTGCTTACTAACATATTTTGAACATCTATGTGTGTGGCACTGTGCTAATAAGCTCTGGGATTCAGATAGCGGTCCCTGCCCTCAAGCAGGTCACAATCTAAGTTTGGAGACAGCATCTAAACAGCTATGTACAAACAAGCCATATACGGGGTAAATTGGTGGTAATCTCAAAGGGAAGCAGTATGATTAAGGAGAACTGGGAAAAGCTTCTTGCAGAAAGTAAGACTTTAGCTGAAACTTGAGGGAATCCCAGAGGCAGACATGAGGAGAGAGTTACATGTAGGAGGATGTGTCAGTGAAAATGCTCAGTCAGGAAAAATCATGTGCAAGGAACTGAAAAGAGGCCAGTGTCACAAGATCACAGGGTATATAGTGGGGAGAAGTGTAAGGTTTAAAGAAGACTGGGAAGGTAAGAATTGGATAGGTTATGGAAGACTTTAAAAACTGAACAGAGGATTTTGTATGTGATCCCCAGGCTGAGAGCCACTGGTGTTCAATAGGAGGTCACATGATTAGATTTATACATTAGGAAAATAGAGTTGATGGCTAAGTGGACAACGTATGGGGTGAGGAGGGGGCAGGGAGAGTCAGAATTTCAAGAAATAAAAAGATGAAAGGGAAGGAAATAAACTCATGCATATGTTTGTTCATGAGTTCTGATAGATTCTACCAAGTGGAAAGGCTTGAAATTCAAGGAGGGACAGTAAGATATTATATATCTTATTGAGGGACCAGTCTCACTAAGTTTGGAGAGGTTCATCACCAGACTGGCTATAGAGATGGATGTGTTGGCCAGAACAATTCTTTTTTAAAAAATTTACAATCTTATTAATACTTTTTTCCATCCTCGCCGTTTCCTGACTTACACCTCCTCTCAAAAGAACTTACCTTTTGAACAAAGTACAATTAAGTAAAACAAGCTAACACATCAGTGATTTCTGGGAGTGTTTGTCTCATTCCATACCTTGGGTCCACTGCCTTTACTGAGTGGGAGCAGATATGTGTATATGCCATCATCATTCCTCTAGGGTCAAGATTGGTCAGTGTGCTGGAATGAGTATAATGTCTATCTTTTATATGAATCCCTTCTTCTTTATTCCAGTTTCTAAGACCCCAATTCAGGTTTACATTATCTCTTACTTAGACTATAGGAATACCTTTTTACAGGTGGTCTTGTCTCTACTTTCTCCCATTCCAATTCATTTTTCATCTACTACCAGAATATTTTTTTCTTACACATAGATCTGGTTAAGTCACTCCTTTATTCAGAATTCTTTCTTGACTCTCTTTTACCTCACAAGTGAAACTTACATTTCCTTCCCAGTAGGCAAGGCCACCTATAACTTGGCATCACTTACTTTTTCCAGCTTAACCTTATATAATTCCTCACTGCATGGTCAATGCTCACACCAAATTTGGATAACTCTGCCCCTCAAATAATAGCCATTGCACACTTGCTCAGGCTGTATTCGCCTTTATTGAAATGCTGTCTGTTCCCATCAACTCAAATCACACTTCATCTAAGAAGACTTCCTCATTATCCTCCAGATGGCAATGACTTTTCCTCCCAGACCTCATGTCACACTTTGTAACTCTCTAATGAAATCATTTGGAACATGTAGAGCTACAGTAGAGGACTGTGGAGGATAAAGGAGACTTGAAGATTGTGCTGTTTTAAGATACAAGAGGAAATAGGTAGCCCACAGAGTGATAGAAATGTAGGAAAAAAGACTACCTCCTCCATCAGGGTCTGGAAGATCCTGGCCTAGCCCCTTGTGATCATCCCCTGAGTAAGCCTAAAGAATAAGAAAAGGCAGTCTCAGAGAAGAAGGTGGAGCCCAGGAGAGTGGAACAGGAAAAGATATAGAGTAAGTACAGCTACAGTGACCTTTGAGAATGCTCCAGCTGATCCCTGTTCTCTCTTCTGGACCATGGATCTTATCCAACCCTGTTCTAACAGGGGAAGTGACAAAATGGCACTGGGCTGCCAGACAGGAAAATACTGATGGCTAGAAGAGTGTTGACAGCAAGGGTACTATAGAAAAATCTTCTGGGTAACTAGTAAATATAGATAATAGCAGATGGAGGAAAAATATATTTTAAAAAAGAGACATCTCAATGGAGAAGTACAATGTAAATTCAGTTACAATCTCTTGAAGGGGATGAAGATAATACAACATATTTGACAAGGTCCCCTGAAACAACAGCATAATAACTCAGCCCCAAGAATGGTATGCAAAAGCAGTGAAAGCAATAATAAGGGCAAAAATTAGAGATTTTAAAGAGATTTCAGTATTCTGGTACCTGAATGAATCAAACCAGTCCAGCATTTATTAAGTATCTACTGTGTGGCAAGTACTGGGGAATACAAAGAGATAAAACAATTGCTGCCCTTAAAGAGCTTACTTTTATTCATTGTTGGTGAAATTGTGAACTGATCCAACCATTTTGGAGAGCAGTCTTGAATTGTGCCCCAAAACTGTTGAACTACCTATACCCTTTGACCCAGCAACCACTACTAGGCCTATTTGTTCTTTTTAAAAAATATTTATTTATATTTAGTTTTCAGCATTCATTTCCATAAGATTTTAGGTCCCAAATTTTCTCCCCCACACTAAGAGGGTGTGTGGTCTGATATAGGTTCTAAATATGCATTCATATTAAACATATTTTCACATTAGCCATGTTGTAAAGAAGAATTAGAAAAAATGGGAGGAACCACAAGAAAGTAGAAACCCCCTGCCAAAAAAAAAAAAGAGATAGCAAATAGTATGCTTCAATCTTCGTTCAGACTTCATAGTTCTTTTTCTGGATGTGGGATAGCATTTTCCATCATGAGTCTTTTGGAGTTGTCTTAGATCCTTGCATTGCTAAAAAGAGGTAAATTGGTCAGAGTCATTGCACAATGTTGCTCTTACTGTATACAGTGTTCTCCTGGTTCTGCTAACTTCACTCAGCATCAGTTCATATAAATCTTACCAGGTTTTTCTAGAATCCTCCTGCTCATCATTTCTTATAGCACAATAGTATTTATATTTATATACCAACACTTGTTCAGCTGTTCCCCAATTGATGAGCATCCCCTTAATTTCCAGTTCTTAGCCACCACAAAAAGCTGCTACAAATATTTTTGTATGTATGGGTCCTTTTCACATTTTTATGATCTCTTTGAAATATAGTACTAGGTCTTTTTCTCAAGATGATTAAGAAAAAAGGAAAAGAGCCTATATGTTCTAAAATATTTATAGCAGCTCTCTTTGTGGGGTAAAGAACTGAACTTGGAGGGATGCCCATCAGTTGGAAAATGGATGAACAAGTTGTGGTATATAATTGTGATGGAATACTACTATGCTATAAAAAATTATAAGTTCAATGATCTTCGAAAAACATAGAAATATTTGCATGAAATTATGAAGAGCAAAGTGAGCAGAACCAAGAGATATACAGTAATAGTAATATATTTTTTGTTTTAGGTTTTTTTAATTTTTATTATTTTCTTATTTTATTTTTTAAATTAAATTTTATGTGTATTTTTAGTTTACATCATTCATTTCCACAAGATTTTGAGTTATAAATATTCTTCCCATCTTTCGAAACCCTGCCCACCACCCCAAATCAGTGATCCCACTATATACTCCCTCCCCCAATCGGCTCTCTCCTATATCCTCTGCCATGCCCCCTCTGGCTATCCAGCAGAGCATGGATCTCTATTACCCAGTGCTTATATATCTTATTTCCCAGCTCCATGTAAAAATTATTAAAAATATTTTTTTTAACATTTGATTTTAAAACTTTGAATTCCAGATTCTTTCTTTTCTTCTCTCATCACCACCCTTACTGGAAAGATAAACAATTCAATATAGGTTGTACATGTGTAGCTACGCAAAACATGCCCATAGTGGATATATTGTGAAAGACTGACTATATTTCCCTCCATCCTATTCCACCCCCCATTTGTTCTGTTCTCTACTTTGGCCCTGTCCCTTTTCAAAAGTGTGTGCTTCCAACTTCCCTCCCCCCACAAACTGCCCTCCCTTTAATCATCCACCCTCTCATTCCCTTCCCCCTTACTCTCCTGTAGGGTGAGATACCCTATTTAGTGTGTATGTCATTCCCTCCCTAAGCCAAATTCAATGAAAGTAAGGTTGACTCATTCCCTTTTACCTGCCTGTTCTTCCCCTTGTCTCTTCAATATAAATAAATAGTTTCCCCTTGCCTCTTCCATATGAGATAATTTACCCCATTCTGTCTCTCCTCATCTCCTCTCATTATATTCCTCTCACCTCATTTCACCTTTTAAGTATCATTCTTTCCTATTCAATTGGTCCTGTGCCCTCTGTCTATGTATACCTGTATACATATACACACACTCACATATAGGAATGTAAATAGTTCATATTCGTATATATCCTTATGATTTCTTTTCCCTGTTTACCTTCTCATTCTTCTCTTGCTTTTTGTATCTGAATGTCAGATTTTGTATTCAACTCTGGTTTTTTCATCAAGAATGCTTGAAAGTCCTCCGTTTCATTGCATGACCATATTTTCCCCTGAAACATGATACTCAGTTTTGCTGGGTAGGTGATTCTTGGTTTTAATCCCAGCACCTTTGACCTCAAGAATATCATATTTTCTAAGCCCTTTTATCCCTCAGTGTAGAAGCTGTCAGATTCTGTGTTATCCTGATTATGTTTCCACAATATTCAAACTATTTGCACATGGTTGCTTGTAATATTTTCTACTTAATCTAGGAATTCTGAAACCTGGCTATAATATTCATAGGAGTTTTCTTTTGGGGATCTTTTTTTTTTCAGTTAAACTTTATGTTTCTTTTTGGTTTACATCATTCATTTCCACAAGAATTTAAGTTACAAATTTTCTTCCCATTTTTCTCCTACTCACCACCCCAAAACAGTGATCACACTGAATACCCCCTCTCCCAATCTGCTCTCTCCTATATTCTCCTCCATCCCCCCTCTGACTTTTCAGTATGGCAAGATGGATCTCTATGCCCCACTGCCTCTATATTTTATTTCCCAGTTCCATGTAAAATAATAATAATAATAACAACAACAATAATAATAATAATTTTAATTGATTTTAAAACTTTAAATTCCAGATTCATTCCCTTCCTCTCTTGTCGCCCACCCTTACTGGGAAGATAAGCAATTCAATATAGGTTGTACATGTGTAGCTATGCAAAATATTTACATAGTGACTATATTGTGAAAGACTGACTATATTTCCCTCCATCCTATCCTGTCCCCCACTCGTTCTACTTTTTCTACTTTGATCCTGTACCTTTTCAAAAGTGTGTGCTTCCAATTTCCCTCCCCCTGAACCTGCCCTCCCTTCCATCATCCTCTCTTTCTTTTTTTTTAATCAAATGCTTTATTTACTTATAGTTTACATCATTCATTTCCTCAAGATTTTGAGTTACAAATTTTCTCCCCTTTTTTCCCCTACCCACTACCCCAAAATAGCCATCCTACTGGATATCCCTCCTTCCATTCTGCTCTCTCCCATATCTTCTCCCATATCCCCTCTGACTTTCCAGGAACAGGGCACAGTGGATTTCTCTGCCCTTTACCTGTTTGTCTTATTTCCCAGTTACATTTAAATAATATTAATAATAGTATAATATAATATAGTTTTTAAACATTTGATTTTAAGACCTTGAATTCCATATTCATTCCCTTCCTCCCTTGTCACCCACCCTTACTAGGAAGATAAGCAGTTCAGTATATGTTGTGCATGTGTAGCTATGCAAAACATTACCATAGTAGATATATTGTAAAAGACTGACTGTATTTCCCTCTCTCCTATCCCACTTCCCACTTGCTCTATTCTCTACTTTGATCCTGTCCTTTTTCAAAAGTGGGTGCTTCCAACTTCCTTCCCCCCCAGCCTACCCTCCCTTCCATCATCCCTCCTCTCATCGCCTTCCCCCCTCACCTGTAGGTTGTGATACCATATTTAGTGTATATATCATTCTCTCCCTAACCCAAATTCAATGAGAATAAGGTTGACCCATTCCCTTTTGCCTTCCTGTTCTTCTCCTCCATTGTAAGTTTTCCCTTGCTTCTTCTATATGAGATAATTTACCCCATTCTATCTCTCCCCGTCTCCTCTCATTATATTCCTCTCTCACCTCTTCATTTCACCTTTTAAGTATCATCCCTTCCTATTAAATAGGTCTTGTGCCCTCTATCTATGTATACCTGTACACATATATACACACACTCAAATATGGATTCATACAACCATATACCCTGCTATATAGACATATATATGTATGTATACACACACACATGCATATATATATATATATGAAACACATACATTTCTATTCCCTTCAACTATTCTCATACTGAGAAAAGTTTTATCAGTTACAATTATCATTTTTCCATGTAGGGATATAAATAGCTCAACTTTGATAAGTTCCTTTTGATTTCTTTTCCCTGTTTACCTTCTCATGCTTCTCTTGCTTCTTGTATCTGAATGTCAGATTGTCTGTTCAACTCTGGTTTTTTCATTAAGAATGCTTGAAAGTCCTCTATTCCACTGAATGACCATATTTTCCCCTGAAACATGATACTCAGTTTTGCTGGGTAGGTGATTTATGGTTTTAATCCTAGTTCCTTTGACCTCTGCAATATCATATTCCAAGCCTTTCGATTCCTCAGTGTAGAAGCTGCCAGATCCTGTGTTATCCTGATTGTGTTTCCACAATATTCAAATTGTTTCTTCCTGGGTGCTTGTGATATTTTCTCCTTGATCTGGGAATTCTGGAACCTGGCTGTAATATTCCTAGGAGTTTTCTTTTTGGTATCTTTTTCAGGAGGTGATGGGTGGATTCTTTCAACCTCTATTTTGCCCTCTGGTTCTAAAAACATCAGGGCAGTTTTCCTTGAGAATTTCTTGAAGGATGATTTCTAAGTTCGTTTTCTAATCATGGCTTTTAGGTAGTCCAATAATTTTAAAATTCTCTCTCCTAGATCTATTTTCCAGGTCAGTGGTTTCTCAAATGAGATATTTCAGATTGTCTTCTATTTTTTCATTTGTTTGGATCTGTTTAATAGTGTCTTCATTTCTCATGAAGTCACTAGCTTCCATTTGCTCCATTCTAATTCTGAAGGAATGATTCTCTTCAGTGAGCTTTTGAGATTCTTTTTCTGGAAAATTTGGCTTTATGGGGCATTCTTCTCCTCATTGACTTTTTGAGCCTCTTTTGACATTTGAGTTAGTCTATTTTTCAAGGTGTTATTTTCTTCAGTCAGTTTGTTGACTCTCATTTCATAATTTTCTTGCATCGTTCTCATTTCTCTTCCCAATTTTTCTTCCACTTCTCTTATTTGGTTTTCAAAATCCTTCTCAAGCTCCTCTATGGACTGTAACCAGCTTGTATTTTTCTTGGAAGCTTTTGGTGTAGGACTTCTGACTTCACTGTCTTCCTCCTTCCATGCTTTGGTACTTTTTGTCCCCAAAATAGGAGTATAAAGTTGGGTTGCTCTGTTTGCTTTGCTTCCTTTACCTGCTCATATTGCCACTCAGTTACTTGACTTTTGGACTTTTTGCCACAGTAGGACTGTGCTACCAGAAAGGGGAGCTTCGTACCAAATGCTGGGGTTTTCTCAGCTGCCAAAGGTATTAGTTGGGTGCCCTCTCTGAAGCCTCCACCAGCTCTGGCTCCTGGTCATGCACCCCAGTACCTCCATCCTAGACAGCAATCCAAATCCAAGCAGGTTAAAGCAAGAGCAATTACCCCTTGGAATGATCACTTGGTCCCCCTATAATCTGCAGGCCAGGAGTTCTACAGCAGCCATGTGGCAGCAGCCGCTATGCCTCAGTGGGCAAAGGCCAGACCACACTCCCAGACCCTCTGTTCCCAAAGTCCACACTGACCTCTCACTTTGTCTTGCTTTTATGGGTTGATAATTCTGGAAACTGCCACAGCTTCTGGTGATCCACTCTTCCGAAACCGCGACTGGTCAAGGCACCCTAAAGCTAAAACCATGGGCTCACATGTGGCTGGGCTTTGTTCCCCGTGTGCAGTAATGGACCCTTCCTGTCTGTCTTCCCTGCTGCCTTCAGTAGGAGATTTGTTTCTCTCTGTCACTTTGTGGGTTCTGTGGCCCTAAAGTTTTTTAGTCATTTTTTATAGGTATTTGAGGTGGTTATGGGGGGAGCATACAGAGTTTTCCTGTTTCTAAGCTGCCATCTTGGCTCCGCCCCCTAGGCCATTCTGCAGTATAGTTTTAAGAAAGACTTTGGATGAGTAAGTTATTTTGACTATTATAAATAACCAAATTAAGTATAAAGGACATATGAAGAAAGATGCTATCTACATCTGAAGAAAAAACTCATAAATAAAAGTATGTATAGAATAATTACATACACACACACACACACACACATATATCCCCCTATTTTGCTTCTAATGGTAGCCATCTCTAGGGTGGGGTAGAAGGAGGGTAGGAAAAAAAAAGAAATTTACATGATAATTTTGTTGTATATTTTAAAGGAATAGCAAGTTGTGTATAATAGATTTTCAGTTTCAATATAATTATCTTTTTTATTGTACTATGTTATGGAAATGCTTATTCCATAAAAATGTATTGATGTAATTTTAAAAATGGAAAAGAAATGCAAAATATACAAAGTAAAGGTTAGATAATTTCTATCAGGATGCACTAGCAGCTTGGGAGATGTGGAAATGATGTGTTCTTCAAGTCAGACTCTTAGGAAGTCAGGTTGTCTAGGAGACATAGATGAGGAAAGAATGCATTCCAAGTATGGAGGGGATCTTGTACAAAGACACAGAAATGGGAGATGGTATGTCATGTTTTAGGAAAAGCAAGAAGGCCATGGTATTTGACTGGAGAAGAGTTCCTGTTTGAGGAGTAATATGTAATAAGGTAGAGATTGATTGTGAAGGGCTTTAAAAGCCAACCAGAACTGTTTTTATTTGATTCTAGAGGTTAAATAGGAACAAACTGCAGTTTATTGAGTAGGGCAGTGACATGGTCTGACTTATGTTTTAGGAATATCATTTTGACATCTATCTGGGAAATGGATTAGAAAGGAGAAAGACCTGATAGGCCTCATGAATTGTCCAGGCGGGAGGTGATCGGGGCCTGTGTTAGAAGGGAGAGAAGGCATGAGAGATATTGTATAGTTAGAATCAACAAAACTTGGAAGTTGATTAGACTTGTGAGGTAAGGGAGAATAAGGAGATAAGGATGATTCTAAAGTTGCAAACCTGGGAAATTAGAAGGACCATGATGCCATGAAAAGAAGGAAAGAAGAGTTTGGGAGGAGAGACAGTGAGTTCTGTTAAGGACATGTGCTTGCAATGCCTTTAAAACATCTAGTTTCAAAAGTCTTTACATATACACACACATATATATGTGTATATACATATGTATGTATGTATGTGTCTATGTATGTACATAGTCATAACAGTGGTATTTGTGGAACAAAGATGTGGAGGAAGAAAAGGGGTCCACCAATGAGGTAATGGATGAAGATGAATGAAAAGAATACAATGCTTTTGTGCAATAAGAAACAACAAAAATGAATTCAGGGAAACTTGAGAAGAGTCTTATGAATTAATATAGATCAAAATAAACAGAATCTAAAGAGTAACATTCACAATGAATAAAAGATTATAAATGTAAGGATTGATCATTAAAAGAAAGTTGAACTATGAGCCAACTGAAAAATCAGTAAAGATCCTGAAAAGCAGATAACAATACATGCTTCCTTCCTTCCCCTAAATGGGGTCACTGTTTTGAGTATTTCTGTTTTAATTGTTTTTCTTTGTTACAAAGGAAGTTTCATTGAGGGAGGAGTTATTTTCATTGGAAATTTATTATGATATAAAGACAAGAAACAAAGAAAATGTTTTTTTAAACAATTAAAAATAACCATCCTAACCTTCTAAATCCTAACATTTGCTGCTGTTGTTGTTTTTTCAAGCAATTGGGGTTAAGTAACTTGCCCAAGGTTATATGGCCAGTTATTTTTGTGTGGGTGTTAAGTATCTGAGGCTGGAACTGATCAAGGGTCCTCCTGACTCTGGGGCTGGGGCTCTTACTCACTGTGCCACCTAGCCACCCCTGTTGTTTTTCTTTCTAGGAATGCTTAAAATGCCTCTTTTAAAAAAATTGAACATTCCTCTTTTTTCATTGATGATTGAGCTCAGGTTTGCAATGTATATTACCTGGCTTACACCTTGAGCTCCTTTGCTCTTTGGATCATATTATTCCTTTCATTCTTGCCATTTGCAGCAGATGCAAAATAGTTTGTTACTTGCATTTCCTTTTCTTTATCCTGATTGCTTAGAGAGTTTGTTGTTTGTCATTGGAATTGTTAAGTTCAACTGCTGTATATGTAGGAGTTGTAGTATAAGATGTTTTTGTTGTTTATGTTCTGGGAGGTGATCTGTGATCACTTTGATTTTGGCACTTTGTTTTCTGTGTTGAAAAGTTCTTGGTAGTATTTTGTTTTGTTTTGTTTTGTTTTTGCTTTTTGGAGGGCTGTTGGGGTTAAGTGACTTGTCCAAGGTCATATGGCTAGTCTTTGTGTTGTGTCTGAGGCCGGGTTTGAACCCAGGTCCTCCTGACTCCAGGGCCCGTCTTTATTCACTGCGCCACCTGGCTGCCCCTTGGTGTTTTCTTGTATTATTTCTTGATATTTTTTTAACTTGTGTTCTTCTGGGAGGCCTGTAATCCTTCTACTGTCTCTTCATGTTCTGTCTTTTAAATCATCATGTGTTGCTGTTCTGGAGATCATGATTTCTTTAACCTTATCACTTTTTGTTTCTCTTCTTTCAGACTCTCCTTTACTTCTGTGTATTTGCTTTTCCAAAAAGTCACTCTCGTTTCTTTGTTGAGACTTGCCGTGATGGGTTCAAGTTTTTCTGTTTTGTCAGTTGTTTCTTCTGTGTGGGTCATAAATTCTGCTTTCACAATTCTCATTTTTCTTTTAAATCATCCAGAAGCACACTGCTCCTTATTCCATGTTTTCTTGGGAATCCATAGGCTCTTCTACCTCACCAAATGCTGGTTCATTTCCATTTGATTTGTAATGCATCAAGAATCTTTACCTGATTTGGAGGCCATACTCCTTTCTGTTATCAGTATTTTCTCTCTTGGTTTATCTGCCTATGCTCTGGATCATTTGCTGAGTTTTATTCTTCCTGAATTATTTGACTGGGTCAGTCTTTTTTCTCTGTATAGTCCCCTTTTCTCTTTCTGACTCCTTCCCCTTTGGTTGTGGCTTCCCTGAGGACTGGACGTCAAAGTTGTCTGGCTTATGTTCTTCCTACATGAGGCAATTCACATTTCCCTGGCCTCCCTCTATTCCACAGGTACGTTCTGGAGGAACAGAAACCACTCTAGGTGGCTCTTAGGCTCTTTGCTTTAGGCAGGCCTGATAGATTCTGGCATAGACACTATGGTGTCATGTCCCAGTTATATATATAGTACAGATTGCTGCTGTGCTGGACTCTCAGCCATAACAAACTTTTGGTTTTCCACAGCACTAGGAGGTGGTAGGGGATAGAATTTTTTCTGTTGCAAGCTAGTGTGCAGCCCTTCCAGAACATGAGTAGTGAAGGATAGGGTTAAGGGCTAAGAAAGTCTGTTAAGGGCTAGGGATTAGCCTTTCTCTGGGGTTAGTTTATAGGTTCTTTACTATGTCAGGATTCTTGGTGTTCTAGATTATGGAGAAAAGTGACATTGCTTTATCCTTTGCACATAATTCCTGTTTTGGAGAGATTTGAGAGGTCATGAGGCTTGGAGAAAATGTCTGTCCTTCATCTTGTTGATCTTATGATCTAGAAGTTCACAATGGTTGGGTTGGAGGGAACATCAAGGAATGAAGTGAGGGAGAAAACGAGGAAGGAGGAAAGATATACAAGGAAAATAAACATCACATCAGACAAGAAGACAGTAAAGGATCACTTAAATATTTTCTTAACAAATTAGTGTTGCTGCTGCTGTTATTGTAGGAAAGCCAAGAAGAAGATTGTATGGAGCTTTTCCCAGTCTAATTAAACTTGTGCTCTTTCTTCCTGGTCCTCTGCCCTCTTCTCTTCACCTCATTCCCTTATTCCCATTTTGCCTAATGTTTTCTTTACTGAACCTTCTACCTTTTTAAAGCTTTATATTATTTTTTGATGAACTAAAATTTATTCTGTCCCTCCTACCTTTTCGTCAGTGAAAATTGATGGAAAAAAGGGGTGGTGATGGAATAAAATGCTTGTAGCACACAGGTAGAATCTTAAATCCCATTCCCACATTGGCCATGGCCAAAAATGTCTCAGTCTGCACCCTCATTCTATCATCTTGTTATCAGGAGATGGGTAGAGTGCTTCATCATTTGCCCTCTGAAATCATGATCAAGTTGTTGCATTGATCAGAATTTTAAGTCTTTCAGAGTTGATTGTCTCAGTCATGGTTCTCTTGGTTCTATTCACTGTATTCTTATCAGTTCATACAAATCTCCAAAACCCCATTTCTTCACCTCATTCACATTCCTACCACAAAAATAATTTTTCTTAGTTACATTAAACCCTCCGTAAATCATCTAGTGACTTCACTCATGCAATAATTCCTTAAAAATAATAGTTATGGGGCGGGTAGGTGGTGCAGTGAGTAGAGGGTCAGCCCTGGAGTCAGAAGGACCTGAGTTCGGATTCGGCCTCAGACACTTAACGCACACACAAACAAAAACCTAGCCATGTGACCTTGGGCAAGTTACTTAACCCTAACTGCCCTAATAATAATAATAGGTATGAAGTAATTATTCATTTTTTGAGCCTCATACTAAACTTCAAGGCCTTCATCCAGGAATACAAACTAGCCTATCGGTCCACTCATTAATCCTCTTTTGTCTATTTTTTCGCCTTAAGTAAGACTTTTTTTTTAATGCTTCTGTATGTAAATCTCTTGCTCACAGCCTTTGTTAACTTTTCCTATTGCTAGAATAATGCACCTTCCTTAACACATTACCATTTTTCTTGAAAGTTACTTTTCCATATGAATTATTACTGTTGATAGAACTAATACATTTGAAATAAAGTTTTATCTCTTTGCTATAGCAGTCTATGATTATTTTGATGGTAAAGATTATTAAGTTCAGATTATTAGAGAAGTTAAAAATATTATTTATATATATATTTGTATATATGCTTTTAAAATAAGGAGGGAAGATTTTTAAAATCTTGAGAAGTAACACAGAAAGGTTCATCACAGAAAGGTTCATCACACATAGGTTGGAAACTTGGTAATGAGTTCTTTGGCCAAGACAACCCATGAAGCAAAAAATATTTACAATGTGTTCCACAGCTTCACCGTAACCCCTTTTCCATTTCAGCAATGATGGTAGCGCATATGAGAAAAGGAATTGGGAGAATCTGAATATCAGCTTTTAGATCATTTAGAAACATTAACTTACTTAGCTTTTAGTACTCTTTTTCCAATGACCATTGAGTTGGCAAAGCACAAGAGGGGAACTTGATCATATCTTTATTGAAAGAAGATATAAGGAAATTGCAATTAAATGTAAGAATGGCTTGCATATTGTTAGAGAGGCAAATAAAGTAATTAACAGAGTTGGTTTTATTTTAGAGGCAACAAGAAATGAAATTTCATGGTATACTTGGTCATCTTGCACTGCATGGCATATGATTAGCATAAGCAAACCATCACCAGGATGTTAATTATGAATTTGTGTAAGGAGAATACAGGAAAATTTAAACAGTTTAATAAGATCCTCTATATTAAATTAATATATACTTTAATACATAATGATTTGGTTGCAAAGTAGGCATAGGGGAGAACAGTAAAAACAATCTTGGAAAATACTGTTCAGGATCAACAGATAAAAGAAACCAGAAGTTTGTAGATTATGTATTGGTGTGGTAAAAGTAGAATGTGTGCCAGATTTGGAATAAGAGGATTTGAGTTCAAATCTCAGCTCTGCCACTTGTTATCTGTGTGACCTTGGGCAGAATACTTCATTACTTTTACCCTTACTTTCCTCAGCTTCAAAATGAGGAGATTTTCCATCTCTAGATCTCTGGTACTATATATGTATACATAATCTCCTATATTTATTGATATAATTATATAATAATATCTATATAAAGTGAATATGTGCCATATGTACTTCATTGCTACTAGTCCTAATAATATACACAATATCATATATAACTATACTTTGGTTTTATGTACTTTTGAATGCAATTTTCTAGTCATCCATTTATTTCCTAAGTAGAAGATCATCATTTCATAACCATGTTTGTATAAATTCAGTACTGTATTTGGGGAACAAAAACCTATAATTGAAATATTCATTGGTACGTTGTAGTAGGTGTGGCTGTCCTAGAAACAGCATCTACATAAGAAAATATTCTGACACTTGTTAATATTTCAGATACAGGCCATATGTATACTTTTGGAGATGGTCGACATGGAAAATTAGGACTTGGACAGGAAAATTTTACTAATCAATTTGTACCTACGTTGTGCTCTAATTTTTTGAAATTTGTAGTCCGTCTGGTAAGGATATAACATTTCCTTGTTTGGATGTTCATATTATATTTTGCCTGCTAGAAATTCATGAAAAATGTTTCATTTTTAAGATGAAACAGTCTTGAACTTTTATATTAATTACAGTTTTAAGTTTTCTAAAAGCCATTTTTTTCAGTCATCTCTGCCCTGAAAAATTATCTCCTTCAATTTCCTTCTCTAGCTTTTCTTCAGTTTTCTTCTTTATTTTGTTTTTATGCAGTCTTTTATTTCAAGTCTGATATTAATGAGACCCTTAAATGCTATAAGGTAGTAATTCTGAAAATAAGTCCTAATCATATTCATTCAACTTGTATTTATTAAGTACCTATTTTGTACACAGCACTGTGTATGGTACTGGGAAGAATTATTGTTTTTACAGTATTTTACAGGAAAAATGTAGCTACTGGTTTTCACTTTTCCAACTTCTATTTACCTGATGATGTTCATGATAATAATCTGGTGCTATAATAAGGATTCATTTATTCTAAAAGGTTTACAAGTTACTTCCCTCATAATATCCTGTGAGATAGTTTAAGTATTATTATCTATTTTATAGATGAGGAAGCTGAGGATTATAGGTGTTAAGTGGATTGCCCAAGGATACACAGCTAGTAAAGCCCAAGAGCTAGGACTCAAGCCCAGGTCTTTAAAGATCTCTTTACCCACTACACTATGAGACCTCACCACTGTCTTAGGTAGTCTTACTTTTTTAATAGACTCAGTGGCACTCCAAAACACAGTGTTCACCTATTTAGACCAATACTGCAATGTAGAACAGAGGTGTTTCAAATAGAAACAGGGCCACTAATCCATACATAAGATTACCTGTGGACAACACATTGATTTAACTTTGGGTTGGGGGTGGGTGGGAGGGAAGCTGTTTGACATCTTTGGTGCAGAGCACTTAAAAGTGCTAAAAATCTGTGTTGTCAGGAACATTCACACATAGTCACACACACATTCTCTCTCTCTCTCTCTCTCTCTCTCTCTCTCTCTCTCTCTCTCTCTTTCCCCCCTCCCTCCTTCCTTCCCTCCCTCTCTCTTCCCGCAATAGTAATCAAGTCCAAAGAATAAGGTCTTAATATAAAGTATTTGCTAAGGACTGGAAACCTAATTGCCAAAAGAGATGTTATTTTTTCCTGTTATTTTTTCCCTTGATTCTTCTTCTGCCAGTATTTAAGAAATTAGTTTTCCAAAAACTTGAAATTACTGAAACTATTTTAAAATTACTTTTCATTTTCTTATTTCTTAAGAGAAGTAGCATTTGCCAAGTAGTTTGCCAGTTTTGTTTTTCATAATATATTTATACTAGTCAAAATAAAATAATGGGGTTAGTACTGTTCTCTGCTTTAAATTACAGTGATTAAAGTATGTTTTGACAAGAGAGGCTCTTATTAAGTAACATTTTAACTGAAAGCTACTTTTAAATTTATTTCCATTTGAAGATGGCATAAGTTAACTTAGTCTGTATTTTTGCTCCAGGTTGCTTGTGGTGGATGCCACATGCTAGTTTTTGCTACTCCAAGGCTAAACAAATCCGAAGAAATTATGGAAGAAAAAGTAAACGATAGTGGCTTGACTATAGTTTCTTCCCTTGGTGATGATCAGCCTTCAGGAAACACCTTGCAGAGAACATTATCTGCAAGGTCACGGAGAAGAGAAAGGGTAGCTATTGCACCTTCTATTTCTAATGGCTACTTAGTAATTTAGAGAAAACTTAAGAAAAATACTTTTAAAAGATCATTAAAATACTGTCAGAACTCTCAATTTAAACTTGTTAGCTTAGAATGCTTGTGATTTATGTTGTCAAAAATTAGCTTTTAAAATTTTAAGTATTTGATTCGCTTGTGAGATAAAAAGGCAGCATATTCAAAATGATCATTGGGAAAACTTTTATTAGTGACATAATTATGATGTAAAAAAGCATATTTATGGAAGCCAGCCTGGTATCCTGAGAGCAAAACATCCACATTCAGAAATATTATTCAATATATGACTATAAACTTTGTGATTCTCTTACTTTTAATCACACTTTTCATGTGATTTAGTTTTTTTGTTCTGTTCCATAAGCAACATAATATTTTTATGTGAGATTTATTTTGGTAGAAGAAAACTTACTTTGCCAGTTCAGGCAGCTAGATGGCACAGTGGATAGAGCACTAGGCCTGGAGTCAGGAAGACCTGAGTTCTAATCTTGTAGTAGACACTTACTACCTGTGTGACCCTGGGCTAGTCACTTAATCTCTGCTTCAGTTTTCTCAACTTTAAAATGAGACTAACAGTAGCACCACCTATCTCCCAGGGTGGTTGTAAGGATCCAGTGAAATGCTCCATAGAAAGTGCTTAGTACGGTGCCTCGAACATAGTAAGTGCTCTAAGAATGCTTCTTCCTTTCCCTTTCCAGAACATGTCAGCCCTGACTCTTCAACTTGTAGATTTCCGGAGTCCTCTGGGGCCCTGAAAGGTTCAGTGACTTGTCCAAAGTCACAAAGCCAGGATGTGTCACTCAGGACTGGAACATGAGTGTTCCTGACTCTGAGGCCAATTCTTTGTCTACTATACCACAGTGTTATTAACTCAAATTATAAATAACAAAAGAACTATGGAGTTTTTTGTGAGTTAAGGAATTCTCTTAAATTGTTCACCTAAGTCAGCATTAATGACACCTTAGTAGTGTCAGGAAGCATTTTTTAAATGCCTGCTATGTGCCAGACTCTCGGCTAAGTAAGTGTTTGGGATTCAAAGAATGGTAAAAACAGGCCCAACTCTGAATGAGCTCACTTTCTAATGGAGAAGGCAGCATTCATGTATATGGGGCAAATTGGAGGTAAGCTCAGAGAGAACAGTAAGAACGGCAAAAGATTCTTTTGGTCCAGTTTTAGTCCCTGATTGGGAGCTCTTAAATCAGTAAACTACTTCCTCTGTGCTAGGCACTGTGCTAAGCCGTGAGAATACAAACACTGTCAGAAAGAAAGACAGCCCCAGCTCTAAAAGAGCTTGCATTTTAATGGGGAAAGATGGCATGTAAAAGGAAGCTGAAGAGCATTTTGGTGGGAGAATAACTAAAGGATATGTTAGAGGATGTATAAAGTTCCACCTGGAGAGGAATGATGCTCTAAATACTCTTTGGTAAAGGTTTTATATTTTTTTTCCAAGAAAAAAATAGTGTGGAAAATTGGAAATGATGTTTTTATAGAATTAAAAACCCAACATTTTTGCCACATCAAAGTCCTGCATTTTGAAATTTTAGATATATTAAGATTGAAAGGAACAGCCCCTCCAAAAAGAAAGGAAAAGAACAGCTCAAGAAATTTTTTTTACATTTTCAGGGACCATTGAAACGTGAACATTGTGAAATAGTGTCAGCTTTTTTCTTTCATATTTTTGGCAAATGCAGTAAATTAATATTAAATATGAAATTCAGTGCTTGATCAGTCTCATTAACAGTCTTATTTTCATTTTTATTTTGAAGGAAAATTCACCAGAACAGCATGGTCGAATGATAAGAACTCTACCCCCACTGGAAGTTCCTTTCAAACAACCAGTTCATGATGCCTCCAGTACAGTCCCTCTCAGGTTCTCTGTAAACAATTATCCTGATGCAAACACAAGAAATGAAAATGACAACTTACAGTTAGCTGAAGCAGGTGATATTTAGTATTATGTCTTCTCATGAAAAAGTTGTTGTTTTTTTCCCTTAAAACTCTTCCTATCATGTTTTAATTTACCGAATGGTTAAATTGTTCATTTCCTAACCCATCATAGACTCAACAACTAGAAAGAGCCACTAGGAACCATAATAATACCAGCTACCTCAGGTGTATATTCTTAAGATATTATACTCCATCCTTAACTACCATAGATCTACTGTAAATAATTTAATTTATAGACTTACAAAAGTGTGTTCATGCATATCTGACACTGGCGCCTGGATATTAGGTAAGGAACCAGGAATAGGGGTCGAGAAGACACTTGATGAACCAGACAGCTGTTAATGGTTAGGGCAGGCAACAAGACTGTAATCCAGAGATACAGTCTGGGATAAGGATCAGGAACCCAGCAAGGAAATGTGTGAAAACTCTTTCAGGTGATGCACGTTGACAATTGCTCTAACTTTTCATCTTAGAGGTTTGCCTGGGGCCTAGAGATTTACCCATGATCAAAGGACTATTAAATGTTCAAGATTGGACTTAAACCTTGCTCTTCCTGAGTTCATTCTAAGGCCAACCCTTAGTATACTTCTTGGTATTTATTTTTATATTATGAATATAAATAAAGAATAAAAGAAGTTTATGGCTTCCAAGGAAGTTGTTCTACCTGCCTCTTCTGCTTCAATTCAGTATAGATATTGGGGCATATGAAGTTCTGTGTAATTTTGATGCTTTGATAATTCTAAAGCACAAATCTGACCATATTATTCCCATATTCAAGAAGGTCCAGTGGTTCCTAGTTGTTTCTGTGATAAAATACAAATTCCTCTACAGATTGTTCTTGCTTTATGTAAGTGAACCATTCCTCAGACCTCTGCATAAAGCAATTTTTACCTAATGTGAGTTTGCTTCTACCCATCTACTTAATCTTTATAACAAAGGGCATACACAAAATAATACCCTAAGTGGGGGTCTCTAAGACAAAGGGTAAACACATTTTAATCAGTTTTTTAAAGCATAATTGTAAATTCTTTTCCTAAGTGGTTGGACCAAGTCACAGATCCATCAGTAGTATCTTAATATAGAATTCTTCTTGTAGCCCTTCCAACACATTTACTATATTAATTTTTTATCAGCTTTATCAATTTGTTGGTATGATGAAACCACAAAGTTGTAATGATTTGGATTTCTCTTGTTAGATATATGGAAAAATCTTCCATATGATTGTAAGTAGTTTACAGTTTTTCTGAGAACTCTTTGTTTATATCCTTTGACTACTTGTCCGTTGGAAAATGGTTTTTGGTCTTGTATATATTTGTTAATCCCCTCTATATATCTTGGATATCAAATGCATATTAAGAGATATTTGGTGTGAAGACTCTTCCCCTCAGTGACAGTTTCCCTTCTTATCCAAGCTGTTTATATTTTCTTCTTACAAAAGCTCTTTAATGTAATTGAAAGTATTGATTCTATCTTTTGTGATTTCATATTCTTTATTTGGTTAAAAAAAATCCCTTAGGGGTGGCTAGGTGGCGCAGTGAGTAGAGTGCCAGCCCTGGAGTCAAAAGGACCTGAGTTCGGATCCGGCCTCAGACACTCAACACACACAAACAAAAACCTAGCCGTGTGACCTTGGGCAAGTTACTTAACCCCAGTTGCCCTCCAAAAAGCAAAAAAAAAAAAAATTCCCTTAAGCATAGTTGTGAAAAGGCACCTACTTCTGTTTGAAAAAATTATTTTTTTATTCTGACTTTAACAAACATCAAATATAGTGAGCATATCTATTCATGTTGTAGAATAGAAGGAGGAGATTTCAAGTGAAACTGATTTTTCTATTATGTAGAGCCTGCTTTGCTCTTCCATTTTTTCTCTAATTTTTTTGCCTTTGATTCTTGTGGCTAAAGATTTTTAATTATTGCCTGGAGCATAATTTTTCTTTTTGAAGTTTTTAGATTTGAATGGTAGGTTGAAGATAACTGCTCTGATTTCTTGCCAGTTATATAGCCTCTTCCTTCTGGTCTCTTCTGATTCTACTCTTATTTTTAATAACTTCACATTTTTCTTCCATAATTCCTCATCTTTCTTTTAACCACAAGGGCTTTCCCCTAAATTTAGATCCCCCACAGCTCTTCCCTTGCCTTATCTGATCTCTCTGCACAAACTGCTTTACTTTTCTTGACCACTCTCATGTCATTCACTACTTCTTTGATAATCTGAAAAACTCTGTATGTATAACCCCCAAGATATTTCCCTATATCTGCCCTTTTCCCTGAGACCCAGTCACACATATTTCCAACTGCCTGCTGGATATTTCTATGTTAGTGTCTTACCAACAAAACCTAAAGATTCATTATTGTAGGATCTTCTTATGATGTATATAAAGATGTATATTTTCTTATAATACTTTAACTGCAACTGCTCCCTTTCCTTTTAGAAATGCAAATAAATTGGTATTACTTGCACGAAAACAGATATTTATACATACTTATATATATTACATTTTTTTTCATCCTCTCCTAAAGAATGTTGTGTTAGCATTCATGTGTAGAATCCAAAGGGGAAATGTCAGAAGCACCTTCATCAAAGGGTCTTTGCTCTTTAGAGAACAACCCATCAGGAAGCTAGGTAGCACAGTGAATAGACCACCCATCCTAGAGTCAGGAGGGAGGACTTTATTTCAAATTCGGCCTCAGACACTTTAATAGCTGTGTGACTTTGGGCAAGTCACTTAACCCCAATTTCCCTGCCTTCCCCTCTCCAAAAAGAAAAGAAAGAGAACAACTCAAACCCATCCTTCTGGCGATGGGAAATTAACAGGCATCTCTCTATAGGAAGACTCATGCCCCTATTAATCGTTTACTATCCTGTGCAAATATATAGTTTTAATTTCTTCTCATTTCAGTTTGTTTTAGCTCCTAAGACTCATTTAGAAAGTCTCAGTCTCCCTAAGTAAAGCTTCATAAATAAGTGCTCACCTGCCCCAGTAGACCCATAGCTCCTGGGATCATAGGTAAAATGATCCTCTGTAGCCACTTTCTTTGTAGACTTCAGGTAGATTAGGATGGTGATTGGGTGCAGGGAAGAAACATTTTAATCCTTTGCTTCTTCTCTTCCTCAACCAATTGCAGCACTCCAAGATCCCGAAGTATAAATCTGGAAGGGTAAGATAACAGATACCACCAATCATTATCCTGGAAATTTCTCCCACTGCTACCCTTAGTCCCCACCAAAAAAGGAGGGCGCATTTCTAACACACGTGAGAAAGGGGACCTTGCCTATACAAAACAGAAAAGCTAGGAAGCCACCTTTGGGGCCACCATGCCACGGTCCTAGTTTACGTTGATTTTTCTTGCTCTTATGTGTGTATTTGTATTTTAGTGTTTGTGTATGTGTCTTCTTCACTCCGTCACACTCGCTCAGATCTTTGATGTAATCAGTTTTGATGATTCCCCTCCAACAGTGTAGATCACAATTCATTCATTCCTGACCATCCCTTGTGACTCTTATCCGTGTCTTCCCCTAAGTTCATTAAACTAGCTGAAAGCTTTCCTTGTCCTACCATTCAAGAGTACTTTTACCTGTTATTCCTTACCCCCCACCTCTTTTCTTCCTACCACACATTTTAATGACACTTTTTGCTCTTGTTTTTCAATGAATCTTTTGTTATATTTGCAACCTGCTCACTCCCACCATATGCCTCTTCATCTCCTTCTGCATCTTTCAGTTCTTCAGGGCTAGTGGTATTCCAAACCTTACTGTCATACAGCATTGTTGGTAGAGTATTGGTGTGAAAATATTTCTTAGAGAAGTGTGGAGTCATAAAAAGAGCTTTGTAATTTCCTTAAGTCATCAAATCCACTCTCTCCTGATTTATTCTGGGTCTAGTGCATTTATATACTCTGTGCCAGATGTATGTGCCAGGTAGTCCATTCATCTCTGTGTCATAATCTAGGCAATAGACAATCTTTATCCATTTGTTCTTTCTATGTGGATGGTCAAGTCAATCTCTTTTGAGTAGTCACAAATTTATTTCAAGAGCTTCTGCATATTCTGGAGCTGGACACAAATACAATGCCATCCACTGACAAGAGCATATGGAGTATCTCACTGTCTGTAGGGAATACCTCTTGAACTTGGACCCTGCACTGGATCTCCTCCTTCACAGTGCTGAAATCCTTTGGCAAGCATACAATCTCCCTATTTTATGCCTTTCTTCATGCTTATGATCAGAGAGTCATCATGCAGTTATTTTGGTTACCTTTGAAAGCATCTTGAATGTTGATGCATTGATATTGATGCATGATTGAGAGAAACTTCGTTGGAAGACAGCCTTTAAGACAGCATTGGGCTCTATTGAATCAAATGCTTTTTCATAATCAATAAATAGGAAACCCAGTAGAATGTCCTGTTGCTATATTTTTCAGTCATTTACAATATAATAAAGATGCAGTCTACTTAAAAATATATTGCTTGCAAAAAACTGCATATTCCCTTTTAATGCTCTCATTAAAGATATCTTTGATTTGTGTATAAAAGATTTTGTATAGGCAGTAAAATAGATATACAGATTGGTAGTTACTGATGTTCTTTATTACTTTTTTTTGTTTTAATAAGGTTTGAGATTTTTTTACATGTTTAATATCTTTCCCTTCTTGTGAAATGATCCTTCAAAAATCATAAAACTGTCATTTCCTCTACCAGTTATGTCGATGTATACTAGGTCTAATTTGGTTGTTTTTCTTGCCTCTATTCTCTTTCATTCTATTTTTAGTCTCTTCATAAGGGCATCAAGGAATATGACATTAGCATCCGTATGTGATGGTCCTTGATCATGAAAACATTTTGTTATAAATCTTTTTAAAGATTTTTTTTCTATTTCTTTTCTTGTTTTTCTTCCATTTTCATCTTTAAATGACCTTTCTTAACTGGAGATTTTGGCAATCTTTTAAAAAACTATATTGATATAATAATAATTACTGCCATGTATGTAGTTCCTTAAGACCTACAAAATATCTATACAATCCTGTGAGGTACATATATAATGATTATTATCCTCAATTTCTATTAAAAGGACAGAGACTACTGCCCAGGGACACCAATAAGGATGCAGGTAAAGATTCAAATTCAGGTCTTCTTGACTCAAGTCTTCTGCTGTTGCCAATTATTCTCAGAGTTCAGGAACTGTTTCATTTTTCATTTTTATATCTATAGCACTTATGCATAGTAAACTCTTAATAAATGTGTGTCCAGTTAAATTGAAAATAGACTTGAAAAAATTTATCTTTGAATATGGGTTATGTTCAATTTCTTTAGTATCTATAGTCAAGTTCCTTTGAAATAAAGTTCCTTTAAAAAAAAGTCTAGCTCACATTCTGAAGAATAAATCCAATTAAAGATGCATGTTTTCTTTTATACTTTGCCAATTTCACTTTTAATAATTTTATTTTATTTTCAAGATGAACCAGTTGAAGAGAAAGAAAAAAATAGTTCTTCAGCAGAAGAGTCAGAACCTGATAATGAGCAGAAAAGTCTTGGAGACACTACTGATGTTCTGAATATGGTAATAATTCTATTGGGGCATATTAAGCATTGAGGTGCACAGGAAATTCAGTTTAATTTCAGCTAGCATTTATTGAGCATTTACTATGTGTCTGATGAGAAGCTGGTTGTCTTTATTGATGAACATAGGTGATAGAACAGACAGAGCGCAGGGCTTGTATTCAGGAAAATCTGAATTTGAATCCTGCCTCAGACATTGATATGTGACCCTGGGCAAGACCTTTAACCTCTCATCCTCAATTTCCTTATTTGTAAAATGGGGCTTATAATAGTATTGCTGTTAACTGATTATTTACAAGATTGTTGGGAAACTCAAATGAGATAATATGTAAAATGCTTTGCAGACCTTAAAATGCCATTATGAACATCAGCACACCCTTGAGGATATATTGGTGTTCTTTTGAATCCAGAAATGGTTCAGAAGCTCAAAATTGTTTGTTAATATTGAGTTAATTTTCATTTGTGTTCTTCAACAAAGTTAAAAGAAGGTCAACAATTTCTGAACCTCAGTTTTACCTTTAAGATGAGAGCATTGGATTTAATGACCTTTGGGTATCGGTTCAAAGGCTTTTGTCCATTGTCCTGGGGAATTTTTGGAATGAGCCTGTGGTTCCATTGGTATAAGAAGGAGAGGAAAGTTCTACCAAAGCAGATCGGCAACTATTCTGGAACTTAGTTACCTGGAGCCCTGAGGGCTGGAGTGACTTGCCCAGAGTATGAGTCTTGACTTGAGCAAGACTTGAGAGTTAGGTCTTCCTGACTCCAGGACTATTTGTTGAGCCATAACACCATATGCCCTTTCCTATGAATAGTGTTTATTATATTATAAACTGTGTGACAAGAAATATAATTTCTTAGACTGAGAAGTTAGGAATTGTTATTATGGTCCTTGATTTTCTATCAACCTCAAAGTCCCTTAAAGTTGAAAAAAATATATGATTAACAAGAAATGGTGTCAAATAAATAATTTGAATTCCTGGTCTCATTTATAAGAAAAAGATTAAAACTTTTGATTAGCTTAATTAGGAAATTATTTGTGAGAACTGAATGATATCCATTGAGCATTGTCTTTACTGTAGACAAAATAAAATAGTTTAGTTCTACCACTGAGGCTGCCCCACCAACTTGTATACACATTCAAAGGCTGGGAGTGCCTACTACTCTCAGTGTTCCAAGTTCTAACTGAAGGGCTGGTTTTCTAATATTTTCACTCATTTGGTGTGCTTCCAATTAATAGTCATTAGACTCTCTCACAAATATCCACAGAAGAGTGGGCTTAAATTTTAGAGTAGAATGGTGGTTAGGGCATCCATATGGAATACCTAGATGGCAAAAGGGTAACCCAGAACTTCTAGTGCCTTAGGCTTAGAAGTCCTTTGAGTTGACAGTTGGCAGTCTTCTTTGGTGAAGGGATTATACTCAAAAGCTACCTTCTTCAGGTGTCTGCCTTTCCATATCAATGTGTTTTCAGTGTATTACTGTGCTCCTGGTGTGGTTACTTGAGAGAGAGAGAGACAAGAACAAAGACTGGCTTTCTCTCCTTCCTCCAAGAGCAGTTCTTTCTCAGAAACCTGGCTCCAACTGGAATCTTCAACTCCAACTCTTGAAGTTGAAGTACTTTATCGACCATTGACTGGTCAACTCCTTACTGACTTGTTTTTATACATAGAAGTATCACAAGATCTTCCTTGTGTAGCATCTTCTGGCATCAGCCAACAGCAAAATCCCTATAATCCTTTCAAATTGATTAAAGGTTTATTTACACATTGTATTGAGGTTGTAGGAAAATTCTTTAATACTTAATTTGCTCTGTTAATTGATTGATTGATTCAGTTGAGCTGTATGGAGCTTTCTTTTATTGTATTATTTAAGGTTGTAGTGGAGTTCCCACCCTTAAAATAGGATAAAACTTATAATTTTATTACAAAGTGAAAATTTGTATCACTGCCTTAACAAGGTATCCAGTTTCAGAAGATAGGTAAATAATATTGCTCAAAAAATACCTTAAAAGGGGGCAGCTAGGTAGTGCAGTGAATAGAGCACCAGCCCTGGAGGCAGGAGGACCTGAGTTCAAATCCAGCCTCAAGACACATAACACTTACTAGCCATGTGACCTTGGGCAAGTCACTTAACCCCAATTGCCCTGTCTTCCCCCCTCCAAAAAGCAAAAAAAAATTTTTTTATACCTTAAAAGCAATCTTAGAAGCTTATACTTTAGGATCAAGATGTGGGGATTTCTACCAGGTCTCTCCAAGTCATTAATTCAGTTGGAAACCCCCTTGGTCCACAAGAAGTGGTAGACACTGATTCTGTTTAACTTTCTAGAGGAAGAAGCACACAGGGCAGGACAAAGCTGGCCAGAAGGGAAAGACTTTCCCTATCTGAGAGAAAAGGGACAGGAACATCACCCTCTGACTTTGCTCTGGGAAGGAGACACCGGTTGGGCCCCTGCACTCCCCAGTTAGAGAAGACAGAAGACATCTAGCTTTGAGGGTGCCCAAAGGTGAAGATGAAAACAAAAGACAAGTAACTGGAGACACAAGAGAAAGGCCAAAAACCAAATTTCAGGGGATAAAGCTGAGGTAAACCCAGGTCCCATTCAGATAAAGAGAGGTTTAATAAAGACATAGTTTTGTTGTTGTTCGTTTGTTTCAGTCATGTCTGACTTTTTGTCAGACCATTTATGATTTTCTTATTAAAGATACTGGAATGGTTTGCCATTTCGTTCTTTGTTTTATAGATGAGGAACTGAGTCGAACTGGGTTAAATGATTTTCCTTGGGTCATGCAAGGTAGTAGGTGTCTGAGGTCAGATTTGCACTCAGGAAAATGTATCTTCCTGACTTCAGCTCCAGCACTCTATCACTGCTCTATCAACCTGCTCAAAAACTCAGTATAAGTGAATAAAATTACTGAAAGAGCTCACACTTTTATGACCATATATACTGTGGGAAAAAATGAACCAAAATTCCATAGGCATAAAGGAAATTATTCAAACTAGTCTGAGGCTATTGAACTGCAGCCAAAGGGGAAAAAAAATCCAGAGGAGTTCCAAAGGGAAATGAAACTTTTAAAGAAGATATTAGGGATACAGTTAAATCAGAAGTCAGAATTCTCAGTACAGAACTGAAATACGTATATAAATTAAATAGAAGTCACAATGGGGAATCTTGTCAAAGGATTAGAGGCCCTGTGAAAAATTAACACATCTCTATAACATAGAGAATCGGAAGAAAATTTGTCAAAGAAGAAGCAAAAGGAAACAACTTTAAAACAACGCGTGAATTTTATATAAGCAAATGTGGCTGATTTTGAAAATAGGATATACAGAAAGAACTTAAAGATTATAGATCTCCCAAAAAGAACATTGAAATTTTTAAAAAATCCTAACGTGGGAGGAAATGATAAAAGACTATAACTTTTGAAGATAGTACAAAACAAAGCAAAAGATTACTCAAAACCATAAGGTGGTCATATTGAAATCCTAAAGCATGTAGTGGTTAAATTTCACAATTTCAATAATAAAGAAAATTTTCAAGCTTGCTGGCAAAGTAAAATTTACAATTTCAAGATTGACCAACTTGGAAAATACCATTTGCTTAAAGGTATAGCAAAAAACAAAACAGTACCAACATGTGCCAAATGACATGGTATCTAAATTCATAAATTCATAAAGGTAAACTGAATTCCAAATAGATGCAGATAATTATAGAACACAATAATTAATAGAATTTTTGTTCTCAAATATGAATAATAAAAAGATAAAATTTTAATAAATAAGATAAAACTGAAAAATAAAAACATTATAGAAATAAATAGAAACTTTAGTTGAAAAACTTAATGGTATTAAAGAATTCATACCTCTTAGCAACATGGGGTACTTTAAAAAATAGACTATGTGCTAGGGTACAAAGAAATTATTAAAGAACACTAAGAAGCAGATATATAATAGTGTATAAATTACTTGGGACAAGCAACAATTTTAATGTATTTTCTCTTTGTGATAGTAATAGTCTGCATGTGTGTGTGCCTCCACTGACACTATGATAACTCAGAATACCTGACCTTGACCAGATAAACTGATTAAGTTGGTTTCTTTATCTTTAGTTCTCTATTAGTTCAGTGCTAGATTTCATGTCATAACCACATATAAGTGATCCCTTTTGTTATCCTTTAGTTCTGGTTCTTTTTAAGAATAAATATTGCCCCAAGGAAATGTGTAAAAGTTATAGCTCTTTAAGAGCACATTTCAGTGATGAGATATTGCAGCAGTTGTTGGTGTGTAGAAGTTAAGCATTTCAAAGATCATTCAAACCCATAATGAAATAGTAAGTGCTACTGAAGAGCAAAGGAAAGTGTAGTCAAAAATGGAAAACAGTGCTAAGAATTTATAGAAAATTGCATTAAAATAACCTAATTAAATCCTCAGAAAACAAGCAAAAACTATCAGAAGTACCTGACAGCTAAAAATTTGTTATTGATTCCTCTATAGTGTGGAGGGGGCTCCTTGAAGTTGAAAGAACATCAAGGAAAACAGTTAAGCAAAAAAAAGAGCTATTAACTGGCTGTGAAGAAAATACACTTGTCATAAGCAAGATAATACAAAGTCTTAAAAATTAAGCAGTATAATTTTTACTGGTGAAAAAACTTTTTCATTCAAGGCTAAACTAGAACCTATGTGAGAAGTCTATGTGAGCTAGTAAATCTGTGTATCTTGATCAGAATGCAAAACATCTACCCCTAAAAATATTTTACAACTCTGCTAAATATATTAATATGCAGAGAAGCAGAATTGTTCTGAAATTAGAGAAACCCCCATATGGAAACAGAATAGTGTAACATGGCCTTACATCGTATTAGACATCACAAAAAGTAAAGAAATTCTTCCAAGAGATGCTTCAGTCCTCTGAGAACTCGGTTAATTTAAACCCATTGAAAACCCATGGGCTATAATCAAGGCTAGTCTTGGGAAAATGGACTGATCATCATATGCTTACCATCCACTGTGATAAAACAGTTCCAGAGTATGTGTCAAAGTCTTGTGAACTCAATGTTATATCATGTTGAATAATTTTTTTACAAAAAAGCATAACACATTAAAACTTTTTAAAGATGTAAAAATCTTTAAGGTTTTTATAGTCTGTCAATAAAATTAATTATTTTCCTTTGCTCCAGTTATTTTGCACACCATTGTTACTAAATAAATCCTTTAGAGATCAAAACATAATAAAAATAGTAATAAAAAGAGGGAAGACAATCAAAAGATGGAAAACATACTTAGATCAAGAAAATAATGATAATTTGAATTATGAGAGAGTAAGAAAACAAATCAGAGAAACATTAACTGTGAAAGAAAATGAAAGCGATGAGGCATTATACCAAAATTTCTGAGGTGTGACTAAAGCAGTCCTCAGAGGAAAAATTCAAACTTTCTTCCCTTCTAATGCCTCATAGGGCATAAAAGTGACCCCGGATTTTCAAAGGATATAACAAGGGAAGGTAAGCTCTGCTTCTAGCCATGCTGGCTTTGAGTATGGCCACAGTAACAGACTTGAAGTCTGTTTTCTGAGCAC
This sequence comes from Gymnobelideus leadbeateri, assembly GCA_011680675.1. Taxonomy (NCBI): domain Eukaryota; kingdom Metazoa; phylum Chordata; class Mammalia; order Diprotodontia; family Petauridae; genus Gymnobelideus; species Gymnobelideus leadbeateri. Next base: position 780,206 of record WOXC01007610.1, read on the forward strand.
CAGTCAAACTAAGTATAGAGAGATCTGTTACGAATTGGCTGGCCACATGAGTTTGTTTTTGGGTCACAGCAGCTAAGGAAATGAAAATATAAGATGATCCTCATTCTTCTATAGATCCTTTCCATTTTTATAGTGCTAGTGGTCAGAGTAGTGGGGTAGGAGGCAGAGGGTGCTAAGGATCACAAAGTTTTTAGACCACTGACAGATTTAATTTGACTCTTAGTACTCTAAATGTACCCTAGTTCAAAACCTCCAAAACATATATTAACAAAATAGGAAAAAAATAGTGTTAATGATTAGAGGATGCAATTTTAAAACTAGAAAATAAGTATACCCCAAATAAGCTAAAATTATCTTAAGCTTCATCAGGAATAGCAGTGTTTATGTTGGATAAGACCTCAAAGTCCACCTAGTTCAATTATGAATCCACTTTCTAACATATCCAAATGTGTAGTCATGCTGCAGCTTTTGCTTTAAGAATTATAGTATGGGGCCGCTAGGTGGCGCAGTGAGTGGGGTGTCGGCCCTAGAGTCAGAAGGACCTGAGTTCGGATCCGACCTCAGACACTTAACGCACACACAAACAAAAACCTAGCCGTGTGACCTTGGGCAAGTTTCTTAACCCCAATTGCCCTCCAAAAAGCAAAAAAAAAAAAAAATTATAGTATGAGAGAAGCCAAGGAAGTCCATCCTATGTTTGGATAGCTCTAATAGGAAGTTTTTCCTTACATTCCACCCTGACCTTAACCTAGGAAAAGAAAGTCTAAGACTTGACTCGATTTGATTTAAGGGGGAATATAACAGAAGCCCAGAAAATCTAGATCAAGCACCAAATCCTGAAATACTAGAACTGAGAAGCACCTTTCAAGTTTCCTCGGTAACACTTTTATTTCTCTTTTTAGAGCATTTGTGTATGGGTCTTGGGCAGTTGTGAAAGTATTTAAGCACCAGGATAACAACCTCGAGTCAGTGAATTCTGTTATCTGCTTGTGTGTTAACAGTAAAAGTCTTACATCTCTGGCCCCTTTAAAGCCCCATATAATTCTCAAGTTACCAACCTCATCTTCTCAGAAGAATACCAACTAGTTTTACTATTGACCTAAGTAAAATGTAAAAGTAAGCTTGTTGCAAAAAAAAAAATGAGATAACATACCAAAGCAAAGAACAAATGACCTTAGGTTTATCTGATTGATATATTAAGTTAGCTAAGCTATTTCTTTCCTTTATTAGTGTGGTTGATTGAGAGTGAATTATATTTATTGAACTAGTATATGTCATTTTTATCAATGCAACTTTTTATAGCAGATATTTTTGTTCATTTCAGACACATATGATGAGCCTGAATTCCACTGATCAATCTTTAAGGTTGTCACCGATTCAAAAACAAAAGGTAAAGTACTAAGTGCTATTTAATGATAGTGCTTGTCAGCATCTATTTAGAAAATAACCATTTTTCTTTACTCATTTCTTGGAAGATTTCAACAAAGGTAAATATTTACCTGTGTTTCAGAACATGTTCACATTTTAAAATTATATTGACCACTTAGTATCTTTCCTGTTCAGGATTATTGTCTTGTTCTTTTTTTTTTTTTTTGCCATGACACTGTGACCATAAAGCAGTAAGATGACATTGTGGCATTTGATGACGTAGTAGCTCTGGGTATAACACTTGCACAATGTTGTTGTGAGGAAAACTAAATCTTAAAGCTCTTTACACAAATGTGAATATGTTTGTTGTTATATTGACTTGAATGACTTTGGGTATTATTTCACCTCTTTTATCCTCATTTTCTCATGTATATGATAGAATTGGGCCAGAGAAAATGTTTCTTAATTGTTAGTCAGTGGTCTAGGACTACTGTACCTCAGTAAATTTTTATGAGTTCATAAACTTTTTTAAATTTTAATTCTTAAAACCTATATACTTAGAAAATGTGGTCCTCACTCACTTTTTCTTGCTCTTCTCACCTTTGCTCCCTTGTGAGAGTTTGTATCATGACTTTGAAGGTCCTTGCTAGAGAATTTTAATATTTTACCATTCCATGGAATGGTTTGAACTGGAAAGTACTAACTAGAAAATCTTGTAAAACCAAGCTGCTATGATGATAATAATTGCTCCAATGACAGAGTTTAATTTGAGCTATGATTATGGGAATATCTTTGATAATATGATCTTTAAAAGAAATAAATCTTTAAAATTTACAAAGAGAAAACATATGGATTGCCAGATTAGTAAATTAAAGAGATTAAATGAGTACACAAAACATGTTCTATATATAAATGATGAGGAAAGATTAAAGATTAAAATACTGGAGGATTTTCTATTAATCTTTATTGTAGACATTTAAGAATTAGAGGGAAAACTGAGAGCTTAGATATAGAAAACATATTTACTAATTAATAATTGAAAAAAATTATCTATAAACTTTTGTTATTAAAAGAAAGATCTTGAGAATTTGGAATAAAATATAGGAAATTTTTGTTATTCATCATGGATGTTTTCCTGAGGATCACATAAATGACAAACTTTATGAGTAGTAGACAAGGAAGATTTCTTGAACTGTTCACACCTTGTTAGATATAATAGTACAGAAAGTAAGGTGGGTCCCAAGTAGACCTCTGGTGTCTTTGTCACTGTGTCTGCTCTCTGCTCTCAGACTCTGGGACTCGTGTGTGTGTGTGTGTGTGTGTGTGTGTGTGTGTGTGTGTGTGTGTGTGTGTGTGTATCAGAGAGAAATAAGAGAGAGGAAAATTTCTTTCCCAGTTTGGATCATTTTTTTAAAAATTTATTAATTAATGGAGTATGAATTGGTAAAGTTAATACTATGGTATGAGCCTGTGATTTCATTTATGTAGAAAGGCTTCCTGGTGAGGAAGCTACCTCTTTCATTGCAGATCAGCACTTGTTCTGTTCTTTATAGTAGTTTCCAGAAGTTACCTGGATCATTTGCAGGTTAAGTGACTTGCCCAGGGTCGTGAGGCCAATGTGTGTCAGAGGCAGGGGTCTATTTAGGTTACACCATGGTCAAGACCAGTTTTTACACCACTTCATTCTGCCTGTTGTGTAAGATGATTTAATTAAATAACCTAATCTCTATAGGATCATAGTTCTAGAGAAGGAAGAAGCATCAAATTGCATTTGCAGCTTATCCAGCCTCCTCATTTTACAGTTCAGGAAATCAAGGTCCAGGTTGATTGAAGCAACCTGTGCCCAGTTGCATAGGCAGTAAATGTCAGATCAAGGTGGAATTTGAACCTGTGTCCTCTGAATCCCAAATTAGTGCTCTTTCCATTGAATGTCAGAAGCTCCTTTTTATAGTGGGTTAAGAGACAACTTTTCTATCTGAAATACCTGGGTTTAATTTGTTTGTCTAACACATTATAGCTACATGACCATGGATGAGCAAGTCACCCCTCAGTGACCCAGGAATAACATGAAGGTTATGTTATAGATGAGTTGCATTTATGGGTGAGGTTTCCACACTGGGAATTCTCTAAACTGATGAAATCATAAGTCTGATCCAACAGAGAAATTGCCCACAATAAAACTGGTAAAGAGGGCCAGCCAAAACTTTTTAAATGAGTAGAAAATTATGTCAGAGAGATAATTCATTTTTGTCTGGTATAATTTGGAAAAAAATTCCATTTGAAACCTCCTTTGTCCTATGATATTTTCTTTCCATTAGATCATTATTTTTTAAAATTTATTTCTCCTTTCATGCTTTTATTCATTTTCTTTTTAATAAAAAATGTGACACTGAAAAATGAGAAAGATGGAAAGATTAAAATGCATGTTTTATGATAGTGTTCTAGATTTTCTAGTTCTTTTAAAAAACAGTCTATAGATTCAAAGTCTAAAAGAATAGATGGAGATTTAGAAGAGCATCATTAATGAAAAAACCAAAACAGAAATGTAAAAAGTGTTAAAGGGGGATGCAGGTACATCATAGTATATTAAAATGTGGTAAATTAGATCTACCACAAACTTAATGAGCACACATTATGAAAATGGAGAAAAGAACTGTCTAGTGAAATTTAAAATTTTTATTTTACTAGTGAAAAGTCTAAAAATGTAAAACCTAAACAGAATCTTAGAGTAGATAAGCTATTTTTATCAGTTAGAGTTGTATGATAACCAATTCATCAAATTTACAGAGTCTTGAAACAACCAAGAAAGAGAAACTTGAATATTTTACTGAAAGCAATTCTGAGACTGAATGTGAAAAAGTTAGTGGAGTTGAAGAGGCAGCAGAAACAAGCAAAGAGAGGCAGACACAAGATGAGTCTTTAGAGGAAGAGATGCTTATGAAGGAAGCAACAGTAGCGCAGTCACTGTCAGCTAAGTATGTAAATAGTGACCCAGCCCAGTTTGTACCAAAAGCAAGCCCTGTTGAAGAAATTTCAAAGAAAGAGACACTTAAAAGTGAAGATGAGTTAATAAATGCTGATGAGGGCTCTTGTCACAAAGTAGTGGAGGAAGAAAGTGATGAAGTAAATATTCTGAAGAATTTAGAAACAATAGAAATTGCTTCTGACAATGAAATAGAGCAAGACACAAGTCAACAGCTAGAAATAGGTCTGAAGGATGAAGGGAAGGGAGGAGAGAACTTAGAAAGTAATGATAATGAATCCTCTCATGGTCCACAGGAGCAAGACAAAAAGGAAGAACTACCCCAGAATGACCATAGTGAGAGAAATGAAATTAAAATTAAAGATGAAGAAAATGGAGGCTTTGTTGAAGAACTTTTAAATGAGAAACAAGATAAAAGCTCTGACAATGGAAAAGAATCTGTAGAAGAGCCAGAAAGTAACAAGGAGGGTGAAATTGATAGTGAACTGGAGGTAGTTGAGAATTTTAAGCAGTCTCAGTTAAATGAGGAATGTTATAATGAAGAAAAAGAAGATAGTAGAAAGATAGATGACCAGCTCTATAACCTAGAAGGTAGTAAGCAAGAGATTGAGGAACAGGTTGAAGAGAAAAAAATAGAAGTAAATGGCAAAGATAATGGTGGAGATGGCCAAGTGATAGAGATGCACGAAGGAGAAAAGATGGTGGAGGGAGGGGAGGAAGAGGCAGAAGCAGAGGCAGAAGAGGAAGAAGAACCTGAAGAAGCTTTGGTTTCCGTAGATGAGGAAAATATGGCTATAAATGAAGCAGAAGAGGAAGAAGCAGAGCAAGAGACAGGTGAAGGAGAGGAAAATGCAGAGGTGAGTGAAGTAGAGGGAGATCAGTGGGGAATAGAAGAAGAAGATGAGCTGGAAACTACTGAAAGCAGAGATGAAAAAGTATGTGAGGAAGAGGGCCCTGAAGTCAACAAAGGACCAGAGTGGGGAAAGAAGGAGGAGGAAGAAGAGGAGAAGGAAGAGAGAGATAAGAGAAAGATAGGGAGTCTGGAAGAGGAAGAGAGTTGGCAGGGAGAGGAAGAGCACTGGGATAAAAGAGGAGTAGAAGATAAATTTAAGGAAAATGAGGAAGAAGTGGGGGAAGAGGAGGAAGAAGAGGCAGAGAGAGGAGAGGAGGAGGACATAGAGGAAGAGGAGGTGGGAGAAGAGGAAGAGGAGGTGGGGGAAGAGGAGAAAAAAGAGGTGGAGAAAGAGGAGGAGGATGTAGAGGAAGCTGAGGAGGAGGAGGTAGAGAAAACTGAGGAGGAAGGGGAAGAGGAAAGGGAAGCAGAGGGGGAAGAGGAAGGGGAAGCAGAGGGAGAAGAAGGGGAAGCAGAGGTAGAAGAGGCAAGGGAAGAAGAAGGGGAAGGGGAGGGGGAAGAGGAAGGGGAAGTGGAGGGGGAAGAGGAAGGGGAAGCAGAGGGGGAAGAGGAAGGGGAAGCGGAGGGGGAAGAGGAAGGGGAAGCGGAGGAGGAAGAGGAAAGGGAAGAGGAGGGGGAAGAAGAAGAGGAAGATGGTGAAAGCGGGGGTGAAAAAGAAGACAATGAAGAGGAGGGAAAGGGTAAAAGTGAGGAAGAGAAAAAGGTGAGTCAAATAAAAGGAAATATAAAGTATGACAAAGATAAAATATACCAAAGAAACTCTAGTACCAAACCAGAGATGAAACAAAGTGATATACAGAGGTCTAAAATGAAATCACAGTCAAAGCAACATTTAGTGAATGGGTTATCAGATTCAAAAAAATTTTGGAATAATGTACTTCCTCATTACCTGACATTGAGGTAATGGATTTGAAATTCTGATTTAATATTATACTATTCTGCCAAAAAAGTTTAGAATTTAGTTTTTATTAACCAAGTCCTTAATACAATGGTAATTAAATGGATTGCATTATTATTGCTGGTGCCAACTTGGGGCATTAGTAGGTTTTATAAATTAATTAGATAATTTATAATATTATTTATCTTTTATGTAAACTTGTAACATAAAGATGGTATTAAGTAGGTAACTATCCTTAGGAGAAATTTAGAAAATGATTTCTAAAATTGATAAGTATTTGCATATATAAATTATAATAATTTATAAGAATATATCTTAAGGATTCAAAATATTTTATAAATGTCTATGAAAACCTTACCTCAACAAATTTAATACCCTAGATTTCAATTTGAGACTTGTCTACCATGTTGATTGAACTTACGAGAATATAAATTATAACTATAACTGACATACATATTTATATAAATTAAAACTTTTACTGATAAGGCAGGTTATAAAGAAACAGTGCTATCATTTTATTTTCTTACACATATACATGTTTCCATTTTATAAAATCATTTAATTTTTTTTTTATTTTAGAAAAGTCACAGTTATTTCATTCCTTAATACTAATCAGCAAATCATCTTTAGAATATACTTTTTCCAATGAAACACAGATTAATTAAGATTTGTGTTCTTCCACTTAAGGACATAATACTTTGCACCAAGAAAATAAAAAATAATCCTCATTTTATTAGTTATAATAGAAGTGCACAGTACCTTCAAGAAATGGTTGACTAGGGATAAATTTATTTGAATTGGGGGCGGCTAGGTGGCGCAGTGAGTAAGAGCGCCGGCCTCGGAGTTGGGATGACCCGAGATCGAATCCGGCCTCAGAAAATGAGCACCCACACACAAATAATGACTAGCTGTGTAACCTTGAGCAAGTTACTTAACCCCAATTGCTTTTAAAAAAAAAATTTATTTGAATTGGTTATTTTCTGAGAAGTGTCACCAAACTGGTTTGAATTCGTCCTTGGTTTTAAAGAAATAATTTCTCTAAATGGTTAACATTTTAAATAATGTTAATTTTCCATAAATTATTATTATTTTAATTGGGCAAAGTAAAGATCTTTTGCTCTTTTGTGTTCTCTAACTTTCCAAACATCTGTACTGTACTTCATTCTCTGTTTGTTGTGTGTTCTCGTATATTCTTCATTGACTCTCCTGTATTCTTCATTTTTATCTGTTTTTCGTTGGAATGTTTCAAATAAAATACTTGATTAAATTGCCTAATTAGTGCTTTTTTTTTAAAAAAAAAGGCTAATTTATATATTCACTTTTAGGTAAGTAACACACTAGTTATTTTCATTTTTCCTTAGATGAACCAGTGTATATAACATGACTCAGGTTATTTAATCTTCATTTACTCTCAGTTCTTTTTAATATCGCTTTTCCTGTTTCTTCCATATTTTATCTGAGAGGAATTCTTGCTCTTTAATTAATAGGAATTGTTGTGGAGAGTGGGCTTCCTTTGAACTTAGTGTAGTGCTTTCTGTGCATGAATCTTTAAAAATTAGGATAGAAGGAATATGTGAATAATAATATGGGAGAAAGATTAAGGGAAAAAGCAAAGGAACATTCCCAGAAGCAAAATTATAAATTTTGACTGTTACATGTATAAAAATCACTTCCATCTTTTCTAAGTTGAGTTAAAATAACACATAGAAGAAATTCTGTAACTATAAACTGGTTTATGTTTATCTGTATTTTGAATATAACACATTGAACATTGAGTAACCAGATTATGTAGTAGTTTTTAAAATAGTGTCGCATGCCATAATCATTAAATAAGATGAATGACAAATTTGAGTTCTACCAAAGGAAAACCACTGGATGGGTATATAACTGAATAGAACCCATCCTCGGTTGATAGAAGTGAATTTATACCAGCTTCCCTTTGGTTCATTCCCACCACAATCACTATAAACTAAACAATGAATATTTACATGAGCAGGAATGTTGTAGGAAGATCGCTGAGTCTGGAATATAGTCTCAACTTTGACTCTTAACTAACACAGATCACTTAATTTGTCTCGGTGTCAGTTTTCTCATTTGTAAAATGAAGTTGGGACAAGATTATTTCTAATGCCTCTTCTAACTCAAATATGTTATGATTCTTTAGGAAAAGTGTTAGTTTATCATTTGGTAAACTGGTTTTTTAAAAAAGTAGCATTTATTATTCCCTTGATACTAATCTTCAGTTTATTAACATTTCCCCTTCAGCCTCCCTTCTCCAACATCCCTAAACCTCGTTTATCCTTCCTCCCTCAAGTTTCCAGGTAAAAACAGTCAGTATGCTTTTATTAAGCTCCTACTGTGTGACAAGCACTGTTCTAAAGTTCTAGGTGTACAAAGAGAAGCAGAAGATGTTCTCAGCTCTCAGGGAGCACACTGTGTCAAGGGGATAAATCAGAGATAATATCAGAGAGAAGGCAGTAGCAGTAAGGGAGATTAAGAAAGACTTGCAGAGGGTAGAATTTTAGCTTGGATTTGAATGAAACCAGGGGAATCCAGGAGGCAGAGATGAGAAGGGAAGATAGTTCTTCCTGTCTAGTCATGGGAGACAAATGGTGAAAATGTAGTCTCTGGTATAAGGAACAGCAAGAAGGCAGTGTCACTGGGTCACAGATTGCATGGGGTTGGATACGATGTAAGAAGACTGGAGAAGTAGGAGGGGTCAGGTTGTGAAGGACTTTGAACACAAAGGATTTTATCTTTGATCACAGGTAAGAGAACCACTAGAGTTTATTGAATGAGGGAGAGAGGTGACATGGTCAGATCCTTGCTTTAGGAAAATAACTTTGACAGTTGAGTGGAGGATAGACTAGAGGAAGGCAGACCAACCAGAAGACTATTGCAATATTCCAGGTGTGAAGTTTTGGGGCCTGAACCAAGGTGGTGACTGTGTTGGAGGAGAAAAGAAGATGTAGGCAAGAGATGTTTAAAAAAAATCAACAGGAGTTGGCAATAAATTGGGAACTGGAAGAAAGTGAGGATAAAACCCCCAAGACATTTATGGGCCTGGTGACTAGGAGGATGCTTGGTACCATTAACAGTGATGGAAAAGTTCAGGAGGGAGCAATGTTGAGAGGGGAGAGATAATGACTTCAGTTTTGGAAATGTTGAATTTAACATGTGTCTCAACCTCTTTGCGATATCCAATAGAAAACTGAAGCTAGGAGCCTAGAGGTGAGAAGAGGGTCATCAGCATGGCAATGGTAATTGAATCCATGGTAGCTGATAATAGCATTAAGTGAAATAGAGAAGTAAAATACAATGAGTGGACCACCCAGAACAGAGACCTGGAATAATCTACTGTTAACCAAATGTGATCTGAACAAAGTGGGTCAGGAAAAGCAAGACAGTATCATGGAAGACAGGAGTGTCTTAAGGGGAAGAGAATGGTTGGCAGTGTCAGAGGCAATAGGGAGGTCAAAAGGATAACTCTTGAGAAAAGGCCCTCAGGTTTGGCCACTGAGAAATCCTTGATGCCACCTGTCACTTTCCTAAAGTAATCTTGGTTAACTGAATTTGAATAATAGATCTTCTACCTAAAGTTTTTACTGTATTTGGTCAATAATGAGTACCTTAGGAGCTAGTAGTAATGTGACATTATATAGCAAGTATTGAGTAAGAGCTTCATCCTGAGAACCGTGCAACCAAGGATTTTAGGATAAGTCATGAAAAGCGGCTACAGAAGGCATGTGCTCCCCAGCAACAAGATTAGAGGTGAGTGAGGCTGGAAGTATTTTAGATCAGTAATATATTGGTTTTCAGGACTATACCTACAGAATCAAAGTTCTTCTTTTTATATCCACTCTTAATTATAATGAGGAGACCTTGATTTTATAGGTATGGTTCTGAAAAATCAAATTTTTATCAGAAGGAAGAGGTTTATGGATATTCCTTACACATAATAAGAAAATAGATATCTTAAAGAATTAGTACAAAGCTTGGTAATGAATGAGCCAGTTTTATAAATCACAATTCTGGCATAATGATAAAAATGTAAAAATCTGGAGAATTTGGGAGAAAATCCTATATATTTTGGAGGATACAGCTTATTATACACATACATACAGATACACACATAAACACAACTATTGTTTAAGCAGGAGGAAGTGCTTTTTAATATAAGTATAAAATATATGCTAAATAGAAAATCTTTATACTTTTTATTATTTATTCTAAATGATCTTGTGAAAGTTAAAACTAATAGCTAACTTTAATGTAGTGCTTTAATATGTTCTAAGCACTGTGCTTGAATGCTTTACAGTTATCTTATTTGATCCTCATAACAACCCTGGGAGGTAGGTGCTATTATTATGAAGAAACTGGTGCAAATGGAGGTTAGTTAACTTGCCCAGGGTCACATAGCTAGTGTCTGAAGCTAGATTTGAATAATAACAAGTTCTTATGAATGGATACATGTTTATGTATTCATAGAATGTGTTTTCCTTTTTATAAACCAGTTGCTCCCTTGCCACTGAGAAAAGCTGTTGTTCCCAAACCACCAGTTTCCTGGGAAATTACTGAACAATGATAGTGTAGTATTAGACAAGCTCTTTGTAGCTGAACACCTGTTGCCTCAAGTGCAGAGAACTCAACCAATGCTGGAATTGCCATTTCTGTGTTCTCTCACTTCATACTTGTAGAAAGAAAGACCAGAAGCAGGTGGTGACAAGGAATCTGCCTTTAAAATTTTAACAGCACACTCTTATAGTGGCACAGAAAAGTCCCATATGCAGTTCACGTGGCATTTGCAGGTCTGGAATAGGAATCCCCCGGAGAAGAAGAGTGGTGATAAAGATGAGAAATATATTGAATTTGGAGTCCAAGAACCTATGTTAGAATTTCCAGTTCTGCTGCTTACTGGCTGTGTGCCCTGGGACAAAAGCCTTTTGAGGCTCAGCCTTCTCATTTTGAAGGGTTAGATTAAAAGGCTTGTAAGATCCCTTCTCGCTCTAAATTTGTAGTCCTATAATTTGTTTTTAGCTAAAAATTGCATAGCAGAGCTACAAAAGGAATAACAGTGAAAAGTTGGCCTATTTAAAAATGGCATTTCCCAAATACAGTAGAGCTTCAGATAACATATAGATTCACATATAGCATAGAGTACATGTCTCTCCAAACATACAAGTAAAAGCCTTACCACAGCAAGGATGATTTGCCATACAAGGTAGCTACTTTATAGGAAGAATAGCCATCAAATCACCTAGAAATTCAAAGGAGACAAAATCCAAGACAGGAGGAAATAGTTATAGCAACAGCATCTAATTTTTATATGCACATGACCAAAATATTGGTAACAAGTAAAAAATGAAATTAGATCTCTTTACGGGTTTTGCTGAGACTTTTGCTGGAATAAAATTGTTACTGGAATATGGCTCAAGAAAGTTAATACCTTATTCAGAAGGATCAGGACAGGTAAAGTAAGGGATGGAATGGCATTATATTATATTATATTATATTATATTATATTATATTATATTATATTATATTATATTATATTATATTATATTAATAGGATCTACTCAAGGGAGGAAATGAGTTCAGCAGAGGCAGAAAGAAGTGATGTTGTTGGAATACATATCAACAGGAATAAATGCTTGGAAAGCAGCTCATAAGTCTAGCATGAAGCCATGATACAGTAGTGATAGAGGACTTCAGATAACTGGATTACTACTGAAACCACCTTTTGGCTAAGTGAAAAGCTAATTACTTGTTGGCGTTTCCTTAATGACAGTTTTGTCCTTTAAAATGTGAAAGAAACAGTGAGGAGAATTGCTATTTTGGACCCAGTCGTTGCAATAAGGAAGAACTGATTGCTGAAGGAGAAATGATGGGAATCTTGGGGAAGGAAAGGAAGTAACAACTCTATCTTAGAATTTATGATAGGAAAGGAAAAGAACATTGGATATAGTCTGACATGTGCCTTAGATTTACAGAGCTACATGCCATGATGCAGAGAAGGTATAGTATTTGGATTTATAAAGCCCTAGGCTTGAACTCTGCTTCAGAAGGTTACTGAATTGTAGCTATGCAATCAGGGTTGTCACTTAACTCCTCCATCTCAGTTTACTTATATGTAAAATTAGTATAATTGCACCTCACAGGGTTTTTGAGAGGGTCAGATAAAATGATGAATGTTAAGTGTTTTGCATACCTTAAATTGCTATGTAATCACCAACTATTATTTCAAAGAAATTATAGGTAGTATCTATTCTCCCAAATGTTAGGCTATTTTTGTAGTTAAAAAGGAGAACTCGGTGATAGTGTTTTATAAGATGAGTTGGAAGGAGGGAGGGAGGAATTCCAGGATACAGCATACGTAATATAAAAGATAAATAAAAATTATTTTTAAAAGAATTTTAACAATAACTTGCATAAAGCCATGCTTATTTAATTTGCACATGATACAAAGCTACAGTAATATAGCTAACACCTTAAATGACAGAGTCGGGATCCCAAAAGATCTTGACAGGTTACAACCAGTCTAACATTGGACCAAATCAAGTAACCTAAAATGTAATAGGGATAAATATCAAGTCTTACTCTTGTTTCAAATATTAAACTTTACAAATAAAAGATGAGAGCAGCATAGCTGAAAAAAGTCTAGGGTTTTGGTGAACTCTCAGCTTGATAGGAGTCAGTAATATGGTAGAGGCTCAGCTAGCCTGATGGCTAGAGTGCTGGGCCTGCAGTCAGGAAGACTCCTCTCCCTAGGTTCAAATCTGGCCTCAGACACTTGGTAGCTGTGTGACGCTGGGTAAGTCACTTAATAATTTTGCCTTAGTTTCCTCCTCTGTAAACTGAGCTGAACTAGAAAATGGCAAACTACTCCAGTATCTTTGCCAAGAAAACCCCAAATGAGGTTATGAAGAGTCAGGCACGATGGAACAACAGTATGATAGAGTGGTCAATAACTTTTATGGGAACAGAGGTTTCACAAGACTAGGGAGGTGATGGCCTCACTGTTTGCTGTCCTCTTCAGACTGACTTTGGTAATCTGTATTTATCTCTAGGTGTCACATTTTAGAAAGGGCATTGATAAGTTATAAAATGACCAGAAAATGGCAAAAAGCCTATAAATCATTAAGCATGAAAATCATGTAAAAGAATTGGGGTTGTTTAACTTAGAGGGAAAACAGGGATGGACCATGAAAGCCTTTTCAAGTATTTGCAGATCTCTGGTGTGGAGGAAGGATTATATTTGTTATACTAAGCCCCAAAGGTCAGAACCAGTAAGAGGGAATGGTGATTGAAGAGGCAGAATGTAAGGAAAAACCTAACAGCAAAACTTAAAATTATCAACCTTTAGGTGCTGGTAGGTTTCCTTTCACTAGAGATCTTCATTTAGTTGCTGTATGGTTATGTTATGAAGTTCATTAAATGAAGGTTATGTAGTGAAATTAGTGACCTACTACAAAAGTAAAAATCTGAGCATTTTGTAATTTATTACTTGTTTTTCAAAGAAGTAGAGTCTGCTAGAAGACTGGGTAATTTGATGTCTGCCTATCCTTGGGGAAATGATGGGAAAATGTCTGCATACATAGTTTTGATTAATAAATTAACATCAGCTTAGGAAGTGAGGTCTGTAGTACAGTGTTACAGGATTCTGTCCTTAGGCTTGTTTTATTCATAATACTTTTGCTAATTGTTTATGAAAGAATCAGGATCCATAACTCTGGAGTATTGGAGCCAGTATAGTAAAATGAGATTTGGTAGGGATAAATGTAAATACTTGGGTTAGTTTTTTTAAGAACTGTGCAAGGAGTAAGGGAAATTTGACTCTATAGTGGCTCACCTGAGAAGGATTTGGGCCTGCTTTAATAGAAATTAGTATCCAGAACAAGAAAGGTGGTAGTCCCACTGACCTCACCAGATCTGAATTCCTATAACTGTACATTTAATTTTTTTAAATGGACACAGGTAAACAGAAAGTTGGAATGAGTATAATGGACTCGGGAGAAAGGTTTAAGAAAGGAGAATATTGTAGTTATCAGATATCAGGACTGGCATGTGAAAGACAACTCTGCTTGTTGACAATAAGTAGAACTAAGGCCCCAAAAATTATAAAGATTTCAAATATAAGGAAGAACTTTGTTTCAGATGAGAGTTGGACTAAAATCTCTCTAATGGCGAGCAAAATAGGATTTTTTTTGCTGTTTTTCTGGATTGATTTTAGATAATTAAGTGCCTTTGAGCTTCACCTTTGATTATATCAAGAGTTTTTGATTGGAAACAATATGTATACATTGTATTGCTCTTAATAGGCCTAAGGAAGTTTGAAGATCTCCCCTGCCCTTAATAGGCCAATTGCAATTACATGGGAGCCCATTGTGTGAGGAGCTTGCAAAAGGGGTGGAACTGGAAGGAACAGAGCTAGGAGCCAGCAGAACTGAGAGAATGTTCCACACTAGCTTTGTGACCCCGGGCCAGTCATTTAACCCCAACTACCTCCAAAAATAAAATAAATAGTAACAAACAAGGATTTCAAGTTGCTTCTACTTTCTCTTAGTTGGCAAAATATGCCCGAAAGTAAGCTGAATATTATTTTCCCTCAGACAGAAACTACTCAGGTTGAAATCTTCTGAAGTTCTTAAAGAATGGTAAATGATTATGATATACCTTAGCTTTAGCTCTTTTAACCTATGTTTTTTCTAACATTTTACTGTAGTTGCTTTAATTAGAATGCAGTAGTAGATTCCCTCACTCTTACTTAGCTAACAATATAATTAGCTTGATTAGCCTTATGTAAAGCCATTCAAAGTGGCATATGCTTTTTTGATTATTTTTATTAAGGCTTCCGAAGTTGATTGAATATCTTTTAGGGCCATACACTGATGAATTTGGGGCTTCTACAGTCACTGTAGCTGCTTGAGATTTGTCTATAGGCTAATTAGAGCTTTACTATATAAAAGTATGCTTTTCCTTTCCTTAAATCTTTCATTTCACACATGCAAAGAGGAAATTATTATGCTTTCTTCTTTTTAATAGATTTATTGTTATCTTTTATTGTTATTTAAATTTTCCTTTATATCTTTTCTCATCTCCTTCCCAGAGAAACATTCATTACCACAAAGAATTTTTTTAAGAATAGGAGGAAGGTAAAAATTTTTTTAGCAAAATTGATAATATGCTATTATTTTGCATATATTGATATATAGTTGTAAATTTATTTTTATTTATATTTGCATATATTATATTTATATTGATTATATGCAATATTCTATACTTGTTAATTCCCGTCTCCTTTGTAAAAGATTTGGGGACACACCATTATTTTCAAACTGTCCACTGAATGCTTTGTTTGTTGAATTTTAAGTCAAAACACATTTGTAGCTTAGTCAAGGAATTACTGGGAAACTTGATAACAAAAGTTACGATACTAAACAAAGAAAAAGTAGTGAACCAAATATTGTACGCATGAACTTTAAGGGAAAAAATTGATTAGGTAATAAGAGATTGTGTAAAACCATAGATTTATCATATCTACACCTTATGTTCAACAAAGTATATAATTTGAAAAGTTAGGAAAAAAATATAATTAATCCTTTACTTAGCAATAGTAAGTCTTAACCAAAAAATGGACTTCAAAAGAAAAATAAAATCATACTTTAAGGGTGATTTAAAAAAAAACATTAGTTATTTCTAATTCAAAGATATTGAGGGGTTATTAAGCAGTAGTCCATCAGTCAAGTTTTCTGGTTGTCTTTCTTCTTGGCTTGATGCTGATTTAAATGAATAAAGATCAATCTTTTAAAATATGTTTCTGTGTCTTAATCTGAGGTAGGTAGTGGGGGAGGTATCTATACCTCGCCTCTTCTTTATGGATATCACTCAGTTGGTACTTGGCTTGATATCTCTTAAGGAGAAAAGTATATTTAATGTATAGAAAATATGATCATGGCATGGCAAAAAGCCTTTGAAGTTTTATAATCTTTAAAGATTTTTTAAAAAGAATTTATGACAAGTTTAAGTGCTTTATTGATTTCTTTCATTTTGCCTAAATGGACACAAATCTCAGGAATCCTAGGGAAAATGTTTAAATGCAGCAGTTTGCTTTCATACATGAGGTAAGTTCATATAGTGTGAGAATTGTGTGACATTTTATTTTCTTTTACTTTAGTGCTAGAATAAATGTAATAGGAAATATTGCTAGACAGTAGAAATCATGTAGGACAGATAATGTAAAAAATTACTTTTTTAAAAGGCAAGAATGAAAACTTTGTCTGAGTATTCATTTTGTCACAGGATCAAGAAGAGTTAGATGAAGAAAAAGCAACACTAGAAACAGATGACAGAAGCACAGTCGATAATTTAAATGAACCTACAGATGAAGAGAGTAATGAAATACAAAAGGAGGAAGAGGAGATAAAACCAGAGAGCCACAAGGAGGCAGAAATAGAAGGAACCAGTGACACCATGGCTGAAACCACTGAGAAGGTATTTTGTAAGAACAGGTTACAAATCCCTTTGTAGTAGCTTGGCTATCAAAGAATTTGACTTGGGTTTAGCTTTTATAGGTAATCTTGATGTAACTCTAATAACAGAATTTGTTCTTAAGTGGCTACTATTCTGGCAAAGGAAAATAGTCTTTCTCTGTAAAGTGTTCTGTTGGGATTTTTTAACTTTTTAAACTATCAGCTTTTAAGAAAAATGCAGAGATAAGTATCATCCCAAATAACCCAGATTTGCCTCTGTTAACCTTCTAGCCATTGGCCCTAGCCCTCTCCTCTGGTGCCAAGCAGGATAAGTTAATTCTTCTTCTGTGTGGCAGTCCTTCAAATATTAAAGATGTAGCTATTGTTTCTCCCTGAACCTTCATTTTTGGTTAACTTCAGTTGATCCTCATTGGTTAACTTGTTTCTGGCCAAAAACCTCAACATTTAACTTACCATTTATAGATATTCCAAAAACTGTGTAATTTTTTTTTGCATCCTTTGCCCTCACACATCACCAGATCACGTCAGAGGCAGTAGGGAGCTGCACAGAACTGGGCCTGCATTTTTTTGTTTTATGAGTTGGTTTCATGGCCAAAGAAACCATCAGCAGTTGGTTACTATGAGTGATGAGCTTTTCATTCTAGCTAGATAGGTTTCTGGACCATGATTATCACAAGAGAGTATCAAATAAGAGTAGACTTCCCGTTGTGAGCAAGGCAGAACACATGGGCTTTATACCTCTCTTTGTAAAAAGTACTTTTTCAAGCTCATGTGGAGAAACATGGTTCTTCATAAAGATAAATGATCTGTTCATGTAGCTGGGCTAACCTTACATTTTAAGCAGCAGGTACCAATGTGATCTGTTTTCAAGGATAATGAAAAATATCCCTGATTCCCCAAATACCTTTCCTAATGACTTGCTGAAGCCTGAAATTGCACAGAGGTTGGTCCCTCTAAAATAAAGATATTCCTAAGAGAGAACTTGATCATATCCCTATTTGAAAACTATTAGGTTCTCTTCTAAAAATAAATTTTGATAGATGAATACAGTAGGCTTCTCAAAGAGGTGAGCAGAAGAGGTCATGGGAGAAAAAGACCCAAAGGTAGACATTTGGAGCCACCTCTATCATCACCACTGCCTAACAGGCAGCATGGACAAGTGGCAAAAATAACTGAATTTGGGAACAGAAGACCTTAATTCTAATGCCAGTCCTGCTATTTCCCATTTCTCTTCTGTTAAACTTATGTCATCTTTTTAAGCTTCACTTACTTATAAGATGGTGATAATATTATTTAAACTAGCTGTCTCAAAGGGATGTTGTGAGGAAAATGCTTTGTAAATTTAAGACCATCATCATCATCATCAACAACATGCACCATTTTCTCTGGGATTGGTCCTGACTAGGGTTTTATGCTATTTTTGAACTTCGCAGTACAGAATCAAAGAGCCTAAACTTGACACCTTTTTGTTTTTGTCTCCTACAAATAAAAAAAAACCCCAAAATTAGCTAATAAATATTCATAACACTGTTTTGCTTGACATCTTGTATCCTTTTGTCCAGCATGGTATAGTGGAACTGTGCTTAAGATCAGAAGGTACAGAATGAAGTCCCAGCTTTAACACTAATTAACTGTGTGACATTTGGGGGAGCTACTTGTCTTTCTCAACTTCAGGTTCTTCATTGGTAAAATTAGGAGATTGAATTAATCTTTTGTCTAATTATCTTCAGTTTGGTCTTCTAAGTATGACATTCTCTGATTCTGAAATCATTAAATTCATAATTTTTTATAATAGAAAATTCTGTTTATTAGGACTTGCAATACTTACCACCTTATGCTAAAAGAGAGCTTGTCTTAGAACTCATAAATGGGTCTTTAATTTCTTCTAATACACTCAGTCACAAAATGTATTAAAACTATAAAACATCAGTAGTCGTTGATACCATTTGGCATAGTAATATGATAAAGATATGTCATTTGTGGCACATTAAAAACAGTGGATTTGAATTCAGAGTAGGTGCCTTTGAATCCCAGTTCTGCCTATTGATGCCTGATTGACCTGGGGTAAATTACTTCACCTTTCTGGGCCTCAGTTGAGGGGGATAAACTAGATGGCCCCTGAGTTCCTTTCCAGCTCTAAATCTGCAACTCTGTGGACCAGTGTACCCACTCATGTTTAAGCATCTCTGCCAAGAAGGATAGTCATACAGAACAAGTTTCTAAACATGAAATAAAATAATAGCAAAGTAATAAATAGCAAACAATAAATGTTTTTGTTGATACATAGCAGATATTTGATTTTATGATTTACTCTTCATTTATAGGAAGAAGAAAAAGTTGAGCAAGGTGAACAAGTCATTCAGGAATGCAGTGAAAATCAGAAAGGTAAACATTTTTTCTTTTAAAAATTAAACTGAAAAAGTTAGACTTTCAAAGAAAGCACGTGATAGCATGTATTGCAGATGTGCCAGGGTTTTATACTTTTCACATTGACCAGCTTACTTAATCCTCACAACTGGAAGGTAAAACAAGTTATATTTCATACATGACAAAACCTGAGGGTCACTGGGACTCATTAAGAAAATCTACATGCTTTCTTAATTATCTCCCTTCCTATCTTGGGTCTCAGCTCTCAGACTAACTGGATTCTGCCTATTCTACCAATTCCAAGGCTATTCTCCTTGGCAGAGAAAATAAGAATTCAGAATGTCTGTTTTTTCTCCATCTCTTAGGTCATCAGCCTCTCCCCCCAGCCAAGAAGTTTTCTTATCCCTAATATGAGCCTCTTTCTTCTTCTTCTGTTTTTGTTTTTTTTTTTTTGTTTGTTTTTGCTTTTTGGAGGGCAATTGGGGTTAAGTAACTTGCCCAAGGTCACATGGCTAGGTTTTTTTTTTGTTTGTGTATGTAAAATGTCTGAGGTCGGATCCAAACTCAGGTCCTTCTGACTCCAGGGCTGATGCTCTACTCACTGCGCCACCTAGCCGCCCCAAAAATTCCCTTTTTTTTTTTCAAGCAATTGGGGTTAAGTAACTTGCGCAAAATTACACGGCTAGTCATTATATATGTGTGGGTGCTCATTTTCTGAGGCCAGATTCGATCCCAGCTCCGAGGCCGGCGCTCTTACTCACTGCGCCACCTAGCCACCTCAAGCCTCTTTCTTCTTATAACTAAAAAACTATCTCATCTCTTTCTAAGCTTTGATGCTTCTGACACTATTGTTTCAGAATTCTGCCATGCTTTTTCCTTTATACTTTATTACTTGTCCTTGCTTTTTATTTAACTCATGAATATATCACTCTTTCTTTCTCAGCATGCATCTTAGAGTTGAAAAACCATCAAAAATGTACTTTAAATTGTTTAATGTTTTGAATTAAAAGAAATTGAAGCAATGAGTCATAAGTACAATTGAAATATCCATATAGGTTCCCACCTAGGTAAAGTTCACTATTAACTTACATGTAAATCAGAACACCTGTAATCTATTTCTCCTTGAAGTGCAAACAGTTCATTTATCAAAAAGACTTTTCTGGTGTTTTTTATTTATATTTAACATTAGCTTCTGAAGCAAATTTTGGACAATTGTCTGCTATCTATATGTTCTTTCAGATTAGTATTTTGCCATCATTAAACATTAACCTGTTTAAACATACTTAATCATGAATCATAGATTCTTAAATTCAGCAAAGAACTTAGAGGTCCAACTTTTTCACCATGCAGGAATTCCCCCACAATTTCCTACCTTTCCTCTTGAACATTTAGAGTAACAGGGAGCTTACTCCCTTACAAGGCACCCAGTTTCATTCTTAAGTCTAAATGTTAAAATGTTTTCTGTTAAATTGAGTCTCCTTGTAACTTTTGCCCATAAGCGCTAGCTCTGTCCTTTGAAACGATATAGAATTAATATACTACCTTTCCATATGTCAGCTATTTGAAGGCAGATATAATGTCACACAAGATCTGGAAAGCAAAGAATACATTTTTTTTTGCTTTTTGGGGGGGGGGGAGGAAGTTGTGGTTAAATGACTTGCCTAAGGTCACACGGCTAGTTTTTGTATTAAGTGTCTGAGGCTGGATTTGAACTCAGTCCTCCTGACTCCAGGATCGATGCTCACTGTGCCACCTCGCTACCCCAAAGAATACATTTTTCTTATTTGTTACCTACCAGGCTCTGTGCTAGGGTCTGGGGATACAGCTGCATGAAACAAGGCTAACGGTGGAGGAGGTGGGAAGGGAGGGGAAGAGGAGTTAGAGGAACAAGGATGAATCTAAGTGTATAACAGTAAATATGAAGAGATTAAATGCAGAGTCTTACTGCTGTTTAGTTCTTTCAGGCATTTCCAACTTTTTCTTGCTACTTTTGGAGTTTTCTTGCCAAAGATACTGGAGTAATTTGTCATTTTCTTGTCTAGATCATTTTACAGATGAGGAGACTGAGTCAAATAGGGTCAGTGACTTGCCCAGGGTCACACAGTTAGTAAGTGCCTAAGTCCTGATTTGAACTTAGGTCTTCCTGACTCCAGGCCTGGCACTCTGTCCACTGCACCACCCAGCTGCTCCAGACACAAAGTGGTTAGATTAAAAAGAGTCTGAGAAGAAGGAGCCCAAGAATAGAGGCAGTCTGAGGACTTCACAGAGAAGGGGGTGAAGGAGAACTAAAGCTGCCAGCCCTTGAGCAGTCACATCTGTCCACTTTACGAAGAAACTGAATCACACAGGAATCATGGCACAGCAAGGATTCAGACCCAGGCACTCAGACATCACATCTCAGTATTCTCTCTGCTGTACCATTGTTGTCTTTTCTCCAGCCTAAATTCCCCCAGTTCTTGAAAATTATCCCCTAAGAGCATGATTTCAGGTTCTGTCACTCTTTTTCGATAGTACTCCCCCACGGTGCCAGGCCTGCAGTCAGGGAGACCCATCTTTGTGAGTTCAGATGTGGCCTCAGGCACTAACTAACTCACTGTGATCTTGGGCAAGTCACTTAACCCTGTTTGCCTTAGTTTCCTTTTCTGTAAAATGAGCTGGAGAAGGAAATGGCAAACCATTATAGTGTCTGCCAAGAAAACCCCAAATGGGGTCACAAAGAATTGGACACAACTGAAATGAGTAACCAGCAAGAGACCTTTGCCCAGGCACACTCTATAGTTTGTCAACATCTCATTTATATATGGTGTTCCAGAAGTGAGCACAATTTTCCACCTGTGGACTCACCAGTGCCAAGTATTATTAGCAGTTTTTTGAATCATCATCTCAAAGTCAGATCTTGGTTGTTTTCAATGGAAATATTAGGTTCTTGCTTCTTTGTAGTAATCAGAAATATGTTTCTAAAGGCATAATTCTGTTTTAGGAAACACAAATGAACGTATGCCACGGAATTCAGAAGTCCAGGAGTATTTTATAGTAGTACCGAACAGATTTCTTAAAAAATCACGAACGGTAAGTGAAATTAATTTCTATTTTGTTGCAGATAAATGAATATTGTTCAATACTTCTGGTTTCTTTACTGATATGTTTTCATTCTTTTGATATATGTTTTATGGCCTATAGAGATGTGGTGGAATGAGGCCATCTGTTTTCCTATCTTTATGGGGTGTACAGGACACTGGCCAATGTGAACCCAGCCCCTTTACCATCCTCTATGCAAACTTCGAAGTATTCACAGATATCCTGAGGTTGTTTCTGGTTTGCTTATTGTGCCGTATGGAAAGGAGATTTTTCTCTTGGCTTGTGAGCTAGAATAAAGCACATATGCAAAAGGTTCCAGAGACTCAACCTTTTCAACCTTCTTCTCTTTCCTGAATGCATTTCAGTGAGGAGGCAAATAACTGCTCTAGTCCTCTTATTAGATTAATATAGCATCTTTTCTCCTTAGTATTTTGCCCAAATTGTTACAAGGTTTATGTTTATTCTCCCATTTGTGTTAGTATAGTTATTTAATAAAAACATTATTGAAAACCAAAATTAAAAATAAGAAATTATCCTCTGTGGGTTAAAGCTGTAGTAGAAAGCTGTTAGTGTAGTAACTAGAAAAGGAAGAACCAGGAGGGACATGAAAAAAGAAGGAAATACAGATAACTGTCCAGAAGGATGACAGTACATTGAATCCCTGCTGCCCAGGAAGTAAAGCTAATAGGTACAGGCTTATTTTGCTGGCAGGTTGGTTTCGGTGCTCAAATTAATTGAGGCCATACTCTCAAGGATCACCTGAACATCTATAAGCATTTATGCAGGAATTACATTTCAGATTGTTTCCTGGAAAGAAAATGGTAGCATTTAGGAGAACAATTACCAGAATGGACCATCAGTTGTCTTTTTTTATAGACATTTTTTAGCTGACGGTGCTGCTTTTCAGTTACATAACAGTGTTTTGTATTGTGGGATACCAAACACAGGAGGAGAAAACTGAACAGATTCTACTTGATATAGAACTGATATGGAGATGTTTGAATTGTTATGGGGTGAAAACTTGTGCAAATTAGAAATAATCATCAACATCAAAAATAGGAAAAATGTGTAAAAGAGAAAAATTGTGAGGAGGAAGACACTTGAAAAGTAAGGGAGTGAGCAAAAGGAAAAGACCTGAGTAAAACCAGGAAAACAAATTGTGGAAGAAATACTTGAATCTTAGCCGTGTGTTTTTGGTCATAGGTAGAGGTAGATGACTTATTTATCCAATGAGTAGCTCAAATATACTTTTTAGAAGTATCCCATGAATTATTTTGCCATAGTTCATGGTGTACTAGAAGGGACACTAGTGGCCTAAGTCTAGGTATAGCCTAACTAGCCTCCTTTCCATCTCTCATAATGCTCTCATCTTTCCATGTTTCTGCTTACATGATCCCCTATCTGTAGAATGAATGCTCCTCTGTTGAAGTCTTTCCTTGTCTTCAAGGCCTAATTCGGTCAAATACCATTTCTGCCACTTAGTACCTATAGGAACTTAGCCCTCATTTTTATCTTTTGTACAATGAAGAGGTTGGACTAATTGTCCTTTAAGGTACTTTCCAATTCTAAGTCTAGGATCCTATAATCCTAAAGCTGATGGATTCCAATCTTGCCTCTTTTATTAACTAGTTCCATTGTCTGAGACAAGTCGTTTAATCTCTCTGGACTCCAGTCACCTCATCTATAAAATGAGAGATTAGACTAGTTGATCCCAAAGGTTCCTTTAATCTCTGAAGTTCTTTGATTCACAGAACTAATATTGCTATGTATTGTTAATATTTAAACATGGGATTTTTTAATATCACATATATAACTTTGGATTCCTGAGTTGAAAACATATAATGACATTTGGGGCATATATTTTCTAATACCATTATAGTCTAACAAATGAAAGTTTTTAAGTCAGAAGGCTTTAAAAAAAACTCATCATCCAGTTAGTTATAGGATGATGGCAGAGGAAGCTATCGAAGAGTTGTAATCGACATCAGTGGAAAGGGAACCTGAACAGCAAAGCCATGTAAACTCTGAATGCAGACTGAAGAAAACTTTTTTCCTTTATTTTTCTCCTTTTTTGTCCATGTTTTCTTTTGCAACATGGCTGATATGGAAAAATGTTTTACATGATTTCACATGTATAATTATTATCGAATTGTTTGCCTTCTCAAGGGAGGGAGAAGGGCAGGAAGGAAGGATAGAATTTGGAATTCAGTTTTTAAAAAGTGAATGTTAAAAATTGTTTCCATGTAATTGGGAAATATTTACTAAAATAAAATAATTTTGGAAAAAATGGAGCTAGAGTATTGTGATAGATTTAGAACAAGTAGGCACAAGGGAGACCATCTTGTCCTGCTCCCTCTTTTACAAATGATGAGACTCAGAAAGGTTGTGACTTATCCAAGGTCATGAGAGATCTGACAAAGTGAGAACATTTTATAATCAGAATTTTTGACTGAGTTGCAGAAATTTCTCAGAATCTCCATCCTTGATATTTCCTTATTTGTGCCTCTTCACTAGAAGAATTAATAACTAGACTTTTATTCTAACCCATGCTCATTATAGGAAGATATTAACATTTTCATTTTTCAGTGAAATCTGAGGCAGAAAGAAATTAAATAAATAATACCCTAAGGTCATCCATGTAATCAGTGTCAGTAAAAAGGAAAATGTCTCCTGACTCTCAAGGTCCTTTACCATTTGGTTCCAGTACCAAATCAGTCAATCAAAAAATAATGAGTGCCTGCTACATGCAAGGTGTGATGTTAGGCATTCTGGGGAATACAGAGAATTGTAAGACATGATTTCTGTCAAGAAACTTAGAGTTTGTTTGGCAAAACAAAGTAAGTTACGATATAAAGCAGAAAGGGATAAGTGGCAGCTGAGTAACTTAGGAGATAAGAAAGATTAGACTGAGAAAGGGATTACTTCCAAAGGTAGTCTTCTGGGAAAACATCATGGAGGTGGTAGAAATCTACTAGGTCCTTAAAGTTTGGTTAGGATTTAACTCAGTAGAGAGGACAAGTAATGGCATTTCAAGAGGTGGTAATAGTGTTAGGTGGGAAAAGGAAAGCCACTTTCACAGGCTTTCTATTCACATGCAAATCCATCTGACTAGACAAGAGGGTCTGTGCCAGGAAGTAATGAGAGAGAAAGGTAGATTAGAGTTAGGTGATTCTAGATATATTCTATAGGTTGTCTTGAATTCCAGGCTTAAAGAGTTTGGACTTCAGCATTACCTGAGTCGGAGGCTAACCCAATTTATTTATGTTCCACATGTTAATTGGTGGTTGGGGGAGGGGGAATCTGTGATGCTAAAGGCAGGGAAGAGCTTACACAAAGTGAATAAAATATATGTAACATAAGGAAAATGAAATCAAAAGATTTGGACTTTAATGATGCCATAACAATTCTGTTTTACTTCTGGATTTAAGAAAATAAATAACTGGCTTGGTCAAGATATTTTTCATAGCTCCCGCATGACAGCATTTTTTACCTCTATAGCCTCTGACCTACTCACACCCTGCTAGAGTCAAAAGAAGTAATGGAAAGAGGCTTTACACTGACCTTGTGGTTTTGGAAGATCAATAATAAATGCCCTATGGTATGCCTGGGGTTTTAGATTAGTAGTATTATTTTAAATAGAAGCATTTTATATTTTAATATGCTGTATTCAGAATATCAAAATTTATTGGTAAGTTGCCTTGATCATTTCTGAACCTTACAGCATGTATACTTTTGCCCTGACTCTACCAGAACTCTTCCTCCTATCACAAATATTGCTGATGGCCAGGTTAGCACCTTGTTTTTAATGAACAGCAAAGGACATTTACTTTGTGAGTGGAAATTATCTAGGAATCACCAGATGTTTCACCTGCAGACTAGTCAGTGCAGTTTATTTGGATCTGAATGTTGTGGACTCTTGAGAAAACACTTATCACCTGGATGTTATACTCTAGTGAGCTATTTAATAAAACAGAAAACTTCTCCATTTTAGAATCCATTCCTTAAACTCTAGCTTTACAACAAAACAGAATACAGCAACATCAGCTGATTCCTTGTTTCATTTATTTCAGGTGGATTTAGAGTTGACTTTTTAATAACAATACAGTAGAATATAAAGGAATGAAATTAATTCACTAAGAATCATGTCCCTTGTTCCGACAGTCTCATTTTTTCCAGCAATATACCCCTTTTCCCCATCTTGTCCATTGAAGTCCATCACGGACAGTTCAAGTTTATAACGAGTTTCATTTTACTCAATTTGGCACAGGTTCAGAGTTTAAATATTCTCTTCCAGCTGTTCCCTATCATAACTTCTCATTTAGTTTTAGTACATTGCCAGATCAATATAATCAACATTGTGACAAACCAGCAAGGAAAAAAAAAAGAGCTGTTGTGGGCTTTGACTGCCATTAATAGGTTTTTCTCTCGGTCCTCACCGTTGGGATTATTATTATTCATGTTAGTCAAGCAACCACTTTCCAATCCCAGGCTTAACTAATGACATCAACTTCCATTTGACTCTTTGGGCCCCAGGGTCACCTGCACTTTGACTCTTGGTAGAAATTTCTGTTAGCTCTGATCACTTAACCATCCTTAAGTACAGAAACCAGCCATCCCCAACTATCCCCAACCACTTTTCCCTAGAAATACTATTTTATTCCCATATCCTGTGCTTTTTGATCCTACTTATGGGCTGTTCTTTCCACTCATTAAACATTATCCTTATTTAAAATTTTTTTCTCCTTCCATGTCAAATCACCCTTTTCTAAAAAGCCACTTTAGTTATTCACAGTTCCAATTCTGGCATCATCAGCACCCTAACCCCAGGATAAAGTGAAAATGTCCCCTTTCCTTAAATTCAGGTTGTTGGATCCCCTTTACAGTAACCAATATACTTAAGTACTCACATCTGACTCAGTGTGTTAACATTGTAACACAGGAAGCTTAACCTTGCCTTGAGAGTCAATCCTGTTCACTATCACTTTTTGGTTACGGGGTTATCTGATTTGTTACTTTGGTTAAGGAGTAAGGTCATGATTGTTTATTATGAAATAAGCAGTTATTCTATAATTGTATATTATGTTTATTGTTTAAATGTATATCCTTATTATTCATATATATATATATATATATATTTAACATACACCAATGTTTCCTATGCTTCTAAAACAACTACAGAACAGTGATTCTGTATGTTAATGTCGTACCCACTCAAAATATCTGCATGTCATTTGGAGAATAAATAGGGACATGAGGTGCTTTGAGATAGAATTAAGACATAAATGATAGATTTATTACATTTAGAGAAGACATGAAGTTGAAAGGGATAAAAGAATTTCATTCAAAAGATCTTGATAGACGAGAATAATGAATTGGATCCAGTGTAAGATGGAATATCATTGAGATGAATGTAAAATCCCATACCATTTTAACTTAGATTCAAAAAATAAGCTATGTGAATATAATATGAGGGAAGACGTGGTTAGACAACAGTTCAAATGAAAGAGACATTTTAATGGACTGTGAGTTCAGTACAGCTCAACAGTGTGACATGACAGCCAGAAAAACTCATGGAAACTTAGGAGTATCAGTAGAAATTTATTCTGTAGAATGAGGGAGACAGTTGACCCTCTGAATGCCACCCTGGTCAAAATACTTCTGGCAAACTTTTGAGCAGGTGGTGTGCAAGAAAGGTTTTAGATTTCTGATCCACACCTTCAGATGCAGAAATATGATGAACTCATGGTCCGGGATGAAGGACATTTACCAGTGACTGGTAAAATACATACATACACACATACATAAATATGTGTGTATGTATATGTGTGTGTGGATATTTTCCTAGAATCTTACAGATCTAATTAAAAGAAAAGAAAGTGGGAAGGAGAAGACTTTCTATACATAGATAGATACCATGGAGAATAGCTATGCATAGGGAGAGGCACAATAGAAAGGTCAAAAATTCAAAATCTAAGAAAGAAGGAATTGATAATCTTTGATGTCTGTTTATAAGTGTACAAAATGTGGGTAATAAGGGGAACTCGCAATCCTAAATAAAAAAAAATGATCTTGCAGGTGTTGCTGAGATTTTGTGGCATGGGCACGTTGTTGGCATGTGGACTTTTGAAGTATCTTAGGAAAGAACAGGCTAGGTATAAGAGAGGAGTGGGGAGTAGTGGTACCATCTAGCAAGATGTTCTTACTGTCTGCTAGGAAGCTCAGGGATAACAGGGAAGCATGAAGAACATTTGAGTAAAGATCAATGGAGGCAAAAATAGCTATAATATTGTTATCAGAGTACCACTTGTACAGAAAGAGGAATTAGGAAAGGAGTTTGGGAAACTGATTACAGCTTAGCTTGAAGACATGGTATAGTGGTAATGGGGGAGACTTCAGTTATC
This sequence comes from Gymnobelideus leadbeateri, assembly GCA_011680675.1. Taxonomy (NCBI): domain Eukaryota; kingdom Metazoa; phylum Chordata; class Mammalia; order Diprotodontia; family Petauridae; genus Gymnobelideus; species Gymnobelideus leadbeateri. The sequence goes on from WOXC01007610.1 coordinate 808,704, forward strand.
CTGACATCTGAGACAGTGCTCTCTTTTGCCAAGAGGAGCTGTTGAATAATTTTTAGCTTGTCTTACTAATATATATATATAATTACATATTACATTATTATATATTATTATGTATTATATTGTTATATTATTATATACTATATATATCTTCAAAACTATATTAGAAAACATGATTGAGAAATAAGGAACAAGAAAGAGCAAAGATGCATAGATTGTACAGGAGTCTCACACCCATATATCATGAATATTTTCTTTGAGAAAATAATAGGATAGCAGTTGACACGATAAGGACCAAGTAATGTCAACAACAACAAAAAATAAACTATTAAAAACAGTAAATGACATTAAAGTGAAAATTATTCTTGAATCGGTTATCTATATACAGTCATACCATAAATTTATCTTGTATTTCAAAAAGTGGAAGAAACAATTGCTTAAACTTTCACCCTGCTGAATTTTCACCCAAAAAGGAAGAGATGGTTGATTGCTGAATTAGAAATTATTGGAATTGTTGTACCTGGCTCCATTTTTTCCCCTCCCCCAACCAGCTCTCCTTCAAGGAAGTGGGTGGGCTGCCAGTTTTAGCCCCACCTAGGGAGGCTTGGCAGCTCAGGAATTTCAAAATGTGTACTGACCAATCAGTCACTGATTTTAGTCTCTGCAAGTTCCTGTTCATGTAATACCTAACCCCTGGCCATGTGGGGTGCCTTTAAAAGCTGAGGCTTTGCCTGGGGTCAGGGCTGAGCAATTTGGGGAGGGGCCCCATCAGCCAGCATGGCACCAATAAAGGGTTTGCTCCTAAATTGTTACTTCAGTCTTACAACAGAACCATATTAGGATATGTAACAAGGAAGAAGAGAAAATGGGGCATTGTATGCCGTGATTTGGGGAGAACAGATATCAAAGGGTTAGGGGAAGATATCAGTAGGTTCCCTTAGACTAAAACTCTTTAAGGGCAGTCTGAGGTCATAAAAAACAAATGAGGGGAAAAGAGGAAATTGTTTAAAGAAGCTGATCATCAAACAACAGAGATTTAACATAGACACACACAGAAGATCGCAGAAGCAAGAACAGACGGAGTGTAAATACAAAGTATAGTGTGGTCCTGTAATGGCGGGAACTCCAGAGTTCAGGATGAAGTGAGGAAATGCTAAGAATAACAAAAAGGGGGGGTTTTAAAAGCTGTGGGGAAAAGAAAAGCAGTGATCAGGATGGATGGATGAGTGACAGTATTATGATGGGAAGAAGACAGAAATCCCCAACTCTTAATTTGTGTCTCTTTTCTTCCCCAAGAAAATGGCCTTTGTACTAGGAAGGAAAGAATGCAAATGCCCAGGAAATCCAAGATAGAACATCTAACTATCTCGCATGAATTCTAGTCATCAAATTTAGACTAACACCATCCCCGGGTGTTATATTTAAGATGTTAATTTTAAAATTAAATCTAAAACTCCATATATTTCCAGAACAGGGTAAAGTATGGGATATGTAAAAGTCATGCCCTGGGACTTGATTTTACTCGTTTTAGGTAGAAGTGGATATTATCAGAGAATAATAAGAAACAAATAAATGGTGCTTTGTGCTCCATTCACTCATAATCTTTGTTCTCTAAAGATGTGGTATAATAGTTATAATACCTAATGGAAAGATGTTAGTGCATGAATGTCATAAGGGTAAGTCTTTGATTCTGTCAGTTCTTTCAAAGAGTCTTGTCTTTTTTTTTTTTAGGTTTCTCTTTTTAAGAGGAAGTCAGTGACAAGTCAAAAAAATGTGCAGAGTATTCTTGAAGCAAAGCCTATTGCTGAGCCACTCGTAGTTGTAGAAGCAAGACCTATAGGAGATCAAGCAAATGTTGAAAAAGAGAGAAAAGATGAAAACCAAAACCACACAGGGCAAAACCATGTGGAACCTTCATCATCTAATCAGGAGAGAAAGTCAAAGTCATGTACAATTCTATAAATACATATTTATTGTTTGTGGTCTCCAAGCACATGTTGCAATTTATACTTGAAAATAATTATGACTTCTGAAAGAAAGTTGCTGATAATGAACTTTGTACTGTAAGTTAATTATTTGTTTTCTTGGGGTTTGGACATTGTGACCATGGTATTGGTATTTATTTCTACTGATAATATTAGTATAAGAAGTACATTCTGAAAATCTTTACTAAAGTGTTGTGGCCTTAATTGTTCAGTGTTGTAATAAAAATATATTTTTTTATGTGAAAACCGAATTCAGGCATTTAATAATTTTTACTGAGCAATTTTTACTTTACGATTCTTTGAAACAATATTTCAAACTCATAACAGTATCTATTTGTAACTTTTTTGCATTGTTTAAAAAACACAAGCAAAATTGTGTTCAGTGAGTATATTTCAATAAATCATTTCTGGTGTGTTACACTCTTAGGAATGATAACAGGAATAAAACTTGGAGGGACACTTGCAGCTATTGAAAAAATCAGGACAAATTTAAATGTATTAACAACACTGTAATTTTACAAATTATCATTTGTAAGTGTGATGGAAGCAAAGCTTATTTACCAGGGTAAATAAATCAATACACAGCTGCTGATGTAAATAGTCCTGTTTTATAGAAAAATGTTAATAGTATAGTTTCATTATTTACATTTCCTTTTTTTTTTAGCCATTAGTTTGAAATTTTTTCATTTGTTAAGACCAAGTAACCCAACTTTGAATTTTTAGGCTTGCCCTTTTGTGATAGTCAAACAAGACAGTGACAAGGCTAGATCTGATCATTTTGTCTATCTCTAAGATAGATAGTAGATACCATGACCAAATCACGTGGCAATCTGCATCAGTCATTGAGGTACAAAATGCTAAGAATGTCCTTGATAATGTAGGTATCTTCTTACAAGACAAGGTTCTGCTTATGTCATTGCCCTCCACAAAAAAGACTATGCAATAGGCTTTGTACATTAGGCATAGGCAATATGCATAAGGGCTATGTAATAGTCTGTACATAACCCCTTAATGATAGAATATTTTGTACTTATATCAAAGTCATTGTCCCTCACTAAAGCAGTGGAAAAGATATCCTATTTATTAAATTCTTGCTTAAGTCATATAGACAGTACTACAGATTAGGTTAGGATTTGAGATGCAATGACTACCTCCTTTTGTCCCAACTTTAGACTTACTTGAAGATAATCAAAATTGCTAAAAGGTAGTTCTGAAGCTCTGGGCCAAAGCATTCCTCAGAACCATAATTTCTAGGACTCAACAAAATAAAGTCCCCTTTTCTTCCTCTCCCTACCCTGGTTGGAATTGCATTAGCATGTATTATACCTCTATACCATACCTTCTAGGCTATGTGCAGACCTCATACAGAGTGGTAGGGTACTTCTGTTTCCATGTAGACAAACACTATCACACCACCTTCCTTGATAAGGCAACAAAGTTCAGGGTAACTATTTTTATTTCTTTAGGATGAAAAAATCTTGGTAGCAGGTCCTGTCTGCTGCCTTTTTCCCCCTATTGCCATTCAGGTGATAGTATATTGAACACAATGATAGAAGGCGCAGTGGCTTCTCCAAGGAGATGATATTTGGACCCAGGCTGGTTCTTGGTTATCTCCACACCACAGACCTTTGGTTACTATAACATGAAAATTTTGTGATAGTCATCTGTTATTTTGAGGAGAATTCCAGTTTCATTAATGGTGAATCCTGTTGATTTGGTTGTTGCAATTACTATTAGAGAAGTGTTTATATGCTTTCTCTCTCTCTCATTTATACACATACATAAATATGTGTGTATGTATATATGTATATATACATATAGATCTATATGTATATATACATATAGATCTATATGTATACACACACACACACACACACACACACACACACACACACACACACACCCTGCTATACCCCTTCCCTACACATACATATAGAGTGAGATTCCAATACAAGAAAAGGTCAGAGTGCCAAGAAATGCCATTCATTTGGGTTGAAAAGCTTTTCCTTTATTAGGAAAAGGGATAGGTAAGAGACTAGGCAAAGGATTAAGTTAAAGATTCTGATAAAAGAGGTCAGAAGGCATATGGTTATCAAGTAGATAAATAATACTGCTTTATCAGAGGAAGAGATACATTTATGCCTTTCTCAAGTTTGCTTTGTAGTAGACTGTAATGAAAGCCAAGGTATACCTCCATTCTAGGAGTGCTAATGGATTATTTGGTAATGACAGCGCAAAAAAGCTTGTTTTTCCCTTTAGACTCTAAAGTATGCTTGTACTGTATTTGTCATTTGAATTTTATTGAGTGTCTGACCTCTGAAAGAAATTAACTTTAGGAAAATACAGGGCAATAAAAAATGGACTGTTACACTAGACTGTTACCTAGAGTTTTAGAACCATTTTGAATAGAACTTAAACTTTCAGGTGGATGAAAAGGGGACATTTGAACACAAAACTTTTAGAGAAACCAACTTGTGATTACAATTTTTCTTTTTTTTTTTCAATGAATGAGGAATTGTTAGAATTATTGTTAGAATTAATCCAACAGAATTGTCGAGTCCTACTGATTGCAATAATAAAAGGGCTTGCATTTATTCATTCTTTCCAAGTTTAAAGACTCATTTTATGCCTAAAATTCCTGATCTTTACAGCTTATTCTCTGATTGGGCTTTCTTCTCTAGTAACATTAAACTTTTCATGATTCAATATTTTGATGATATGTGATCTCATTGGTGCGGGTGTATAGCCTATCTCCCTCAACTTGGGCTTCTCTCGTTCATGTTATACTGTAGTAGATCACTGAAAAAGAAATCTGCTTCTTCTCTTTTTAAAGGTCATTAAAAGCATGAATACTATCATGAATCACACTTTAGATATATTTTTAGTATAAGGAAATGAATATTTTTGCATAGGAGGTTTTATAAATTTTCTAAGCAATCTTATGTCCGCATAAAACTATTCAATGAAAACAACAAGGGGAAAAAAAAACAGCACTTAGAGGCGTTAACATATGAAGGAAGGAAATGTGTGCTTCTGAAAGAATACTTCAGTCCTAGATTCATCAGCAAAGTCTAACTAATGTTTGCAATGTTAGTGCTCGTGGACTGACACTAAACATTCCAGTATTCTAAAGAGATTCTCACTGATTCTTGGATCCTTAAATGGCATTTTATAAATACCCCTGTGATGCTGAGATTGTACTCCTGAAATTTCCCTTAAAACAAACCAAAAAGCCCTAGCATTCACCCCATTGCTGCAGTGCCAGAATGTTGATAGAACTGTTGTCCTTAAAAGTTCTTTGTATTGTCCCTGAAACCCTGGGTACTTAGTAAATGTTAAATGTGGAAATTGCTTCTCAATTTGAGTTTATTATTTGAACAGATTATTTTTGTTGCTTTTTTTCTTTCAAATTATTATGAACATGAAATTCAGAATCCAGGTCTCTTCTTTATCGAGTATTTTCATACTATTAATAGTCCAATTCTCTGATGCAAGGGTCAAAGTTTGGGCTATTTAAGCCCATACATAAATGGAGTGCAATTGCTTTGCTTCAGTAGAGAAGTAAAGCAACATTCTTCTCCCAGCTTCTAAAGAGCTTCTTACAGCTTCTAAAACTTCTATGATAGAGTGGACATAATTGAGGTGCCTGGTTTGGGGGGGATTGTTTTATTTACTCTTGAATAGGGTTGGTAGCAAACATATGAAATTATAACTACCATGAAAGGCCCTAGGAACTGTTCCTAGTTAGAGGTGTCCTGGGTCTTCATATCAGTTATTTTGAGGCAGAGCTTGGTTTATGTGTCTTAGTTCATTCTTCAGTAATATTTAAAAGTTTCCTATCCATTTTGAGTTGGTGATGCTACAAAAATTGAAAGTGTTTTCAGTTCTGCAAATTTCTTTAAGTACAGGCATACAGCCTCAAAATGATTGTATAAGTCTATATAATAATATATAATAAGGGTGTTTAAGTTCTTGGATACTTAGAACAGTTAAAAAAAAGAAAGAATGGCATAACTTTCTTTTTTAACCTCCCAAGTCCTAGAGAATGGATGAATGAAAAGGAAGTTGACTCATCAGGACATTCAAACTCTTTATTTCAGATTATCTAAATTTTAGTTGATAAAAAGATTCTATTGAACTATTAATAAGACTTTGAACAAGAAATTACTAACCTAGCAAAGCTAGGTAGGAGATTAGATCAGATTATGGTAAATAAAAAGATCTTGGATTTTATCTGAATTATAAAATCTGCTTTTATTTGATCTCAGATGTGAATAGTGATTATATAATTGAAAACTTTTCCAATGAATTGATTGTTTCACTTAATGTAATTTGAGTTTTAATATCACAGACAAGAATATACTGGTTGAAGGGTCAAAATGGGAAGAATAGACCAATATGAGAAAATAAGCACAATCTTTCAAAAAAGAATGTTTAAAAATTTGAGGGATGTGTGACAGCTGGTTCATGTCAAAGGATAAAGAGAAAATCACATTTCCAGTCCAGTAGGAACTTTAATATGTTACTCTTATGATAGCTAAATTAAAATATACTTTAGTGCAGAGAGTTATGAGACTTTCTTCTCAAACTCTAGATGCCCTTTATTTCTGAATAGTCTTCACTTCTTTTTTAGTGTGAAATTTATGTGATTCCATTACCATAGATTTTTAGTATTTTAAGTAATATTAAGAGCAAATGAAGTAATTGAACATAAGGGCATGATAATTTAGGAGCAGTTTTTAATTTTTAAATACCTCCAAAATTTAGCACCTTGCTTAGTATTTATATCAATTAAGGAAAAAAAAACTTGTTTCTGCCTGCCAAAATGTATTTGGAATTCCTCACAAACTTTCTGACCAACTGAGTTAGCCAATATATGTATATGTATGTGTATACACATACATACACACATATATATGTGTGTATATATATATATATATTTACAAAATATTTTGGAAATGTCTTAGATATCTTACAGGGCAGCTAGGTGGCACAGTGAGCCTAGAGTTGGGAAGACCCATCATCCTGAGTTCAAATGTGACCTCAGATACTAGCTGTGTGACCTTGGGCGAGTCATTTAACCCTATTTGCCTTGGCTTCCTCCTCTGTCAAATGAGCTGGAGAAGGAAATGGCAAATCGTTCCGGTATCTTTGCCAAGAAAACCCCAAATGGGGCAAGTCACAGAGAGTCAGACATGATTGAAATGACTTAACAGCAACATATCTTACATATATCTTACAAAGGTTTTTCTTTGTTTTTTGGTAATCCAATGAACCTTCACAAAATCCTCCTTCAGTGCGCCATCATGACATGGTTACCCTGAGTTCTTAGGTTTTCAAAGTCTATTTCAGCAGAGTATAAGGTATGTCAGATTTTACCTTATTGGAGAAACTTTGAATATGGTTCTAATAGCAGACTGTGGCTACTAGTTAAACATCAATAGACTTGTCACTACCAAGCTTTCTAGTCTATAATACTTTAGCCTCTCTCATGCCTTATTCCTGAACCATATTTTCCAACATGTATTTCCTCACATTACAGAAGAGCAACTGTATATCAAAGTATATGCTTTTAAAATTTTCATATAATGCAAAGACAATGAAAAATATATTAGAAAACATGATTGAGAAGTAAGGAACGAGAAAGAGCAAAGATGCATGGATTGTACAGTAGCCTCACACCCATATATCATGAATATTTTCTTTGAGAAAATAATAGGATAGCACTTGACATGGTAAGGACCTCAACAACAACAACAAAAATAAACTATTAAAAACAGTAAATGACACTGAAGTGAAAATTATTCTCGAATCAGTTATTTATATACAGTCATACCATAAATTTATTAGATTAAAATTATCATTAAGCCAGAAGATTTAAAAATTTGAAAAAAAAAAGATAGCACAACTCAAATCTGACTGCTGTAAATAAGTTTTTCCTACTAAAAAATGGGGAATGGATGAGGGAAAGGACACGGGCCTATTTTATAGCAATTTGATGTTTAACTGATGCAAACCTATTACAATAATGAGACTAAAAAAGCCCAAAAACACTTACTTAGGAAGGTAACCTGGAAGAGGGGAAAGCATACTGGCTCTGGAGTCAAAAAATCCAAATTCAAGTCATGCCTCTTTTTACCTGTTTGATTTTGAGCAGTCACATCACTTCCTTGGGTCTCAGTTTCTCATCTTTTAGAATGATAAAGTTGACCAGATGGCTCTGAGTTTCCTTCCATATGCTGCTTGCCAAGGAGAGAGACATGGCAGCCAAGGGCAGCAATGGCTTTGGATATGAACTTGTTTATAAAATCTTATAGAGAAAAAGGGGCAAAGATCAGTATTGCTTCCCAAAACAATGAAGAACATTGGAGGGAAAAACTAGACTACTTGGCAAGAGAATTAGATAAAACAATGTCATCCTGATGGCATTGGAGGTTGAAACTGGAAGGAGGGGGAGGCTAGGTGGCATAGCAGATAGAGCACCAGCCCTGGAGTCAGGAGAACCTGAGTTCAAATCCAGCCTCAGACACACACACACACACACACACACACACACACACCCCCTAGGCGTGTGATCTTGGGCAAGTCACTTAACCCCAATTGCCCTCCAAAAATAAAAAAAAGAAACTGGAAGGAGGAAAATAAATTCTTGACCATGAAGGATAGGAGAGTTACTACATCAGTTGTAGATGGTCTAGTTAAATATTTAATAAGTGTTTACTATGTGCCAGGTGCTGTGTTGAGTGCTGGGGATACAAAGGCAAAAACATGGTCTCTGGTCTCAAGGAACTTGCATTCTAACAGGTGAAAAGAACACACATGTGTACAAACAAGATATATAAAGGTTAGCTGAGAACTACTTCAGAGGGAAAGGACCAGGAAAAAAGGCTAGTGTTCCTGGATCACAGATTATATGAAAAGAAGTAAAAAGTTAAAAAAAAATGGAAAGATTGGAATGGACCAGGTTGTGAAGGGCTTCAGAAGCCAAACTGGATCTTTTATTTGGTCCTAGAAGTAATATGGAGATGCTGGAATTTATTAACTAGGGGGAGTGGTTTCAGGAAGATTACATTGGCACCCGAGTGGAAAATGGGAGTGGGGAGAGGCAAAGCAGGGAGACCGACCAGGCTTTTCCAATAGTCCAGTCATGAGGGCCTGCACCAGGTAGCAGTTGTGAATGAGGAAAAAGTGGGGTGTGCACCAGTGAGGAGTAGAGGGCACTGAGGCTGTGGCCCTAGGTGACAGGGAGGATGATGGTGCACTTGACAGCAATGGTCCTGGATGTCCTGATAGAGGGAATGGAAAATGGTACTGAAGAAACTCAAAATGGGAAAAGCAGCTGGACTTGACCAAGCACATACAGAGGAGGTCTGGGCTGCAGGTCAAACAATTTTGTGGGTGCTGACAGATAAATTCCCTTAAGGTCTCTGAAGCAAGGAGAACATGCAAAAGGCATTACAACCACAAAAACAGGGAGAGAACATCATTAACAAAGGACTCCTATACCTACTTTCTCAACTACATAAAAATTTTTATGAGAATAATCAACCTGTGCATTGAAGAAATCCTTTATGGGGCTACTAAAAGGGAACAGAGGTTCTCAGAAATGATAATCCTACAATATCTTTATCATCACACAGCCAACTAAAAGATGTAGAGAACTCAGTATCCAATTTTGCAACACTTGTTGAATATAAAAAAAAAAACCATTTAATTTGGTAGAGCAAAATACCACCTCAAAGGCTATCCTTTGGCAAGGTGCCTCTCATATAATCAAGATTATACAAGATTCCTCGAAGTGTATAACAGATAACCTCAATAATCCTCTGATCATAAATATCAACTAAAGCATGAAAAGAGAGGTGGATATTTACCAGAGGTATTCCCCCTGTCCTGGAGGAGTTCCAGTGCAGAATCCAAATTAAAAAGTCATTCACTCATTCCAGGTCTACTGATCCCCAAGTGATATTAATTTCTTTTTTGAATAACTCAGTACCTGGTTTATAGTCTACCCAAACCCTTGTCTTATACTAGACATCTTCAACATAAATATTGATGTTCCCTCCACCTCCCTGACCTCCCAATCTCTTCAACTTTCATGACCTACTCCTCTCTAACTCAGCCATATGCAAAAATTGTTATACTCTACGCAATTACCCAGAAGTATCTCACTTTGATGATCAGAAATTCTGAATTTAATACGACAAATGTTGGTGGGACTGTGCCAAAATAAATACTGTTGGTAGACCTGTGAACTAGTCCTGCCATTCTAGAAAGCAATTTGAACTATGTCCCCAAAGCTATTATATTGAATATCCTTTGACCTAGTACTACCAGTATTAGGTCTACCCCCACCCCCAAAATAAAAGAAATCAGAGGAAGTGGAAAAGGACCCACACGTACGGAAATATTCATAGCAACTTTTTTTTGGTGACAACGAATTGGAAACTGAGGGGATGCCCATCAGTTGGGGAATGATTGAATAAGTTATGGTATACAAATGTGATAGAATACTATTTTGCTGTAAGAAATTATGAATGGGATAGTTTCAGAAAAACCTAGAAAGACTTGTATGAACTGATGCAAAGTTAGTGAGCAAAAACCAGGAGAAAAGTGTATATAATTACAACATTATAACAATAACTTTGAAAGACTTAGTTCTGATAACACAACCAACCACAATTTGAAAGGACTCAGGACGAAACATGCTACCCATCTCCAGACAGATAGCTGATGGATTCAGAGTACTGAGTGAAACGTATCTTCTTTTTTTGGGGGGGGGGGAAGGGGAGAGCATGGCCATTGAGGGAATTTGTTCTGCTTGACTATACATATTTGTAATGGGTTTTGTTTTTCTTGCCTTCTCAAGGGGAGGGAGAGGTGAGAGGCAGAGAATTAAGAACTGAAAATAAAGTTTAAAAATTAATAAAGCAATTCAGATTTTCCTATATCTTAACTTCCACTAGAGTGAAGACATCCTCTACTGCTATTCATATGCTGCTTCATTGTGCTGGGAGAAGTCATGCAACTATGTTGACTGAGTCCACCACAATTTTAGATTTTCTATACAACTCTACAACTAACTGGGCTCTCACCACAGGAAAGCAATCTTTTTTTTTTCTCTGATTTACTCTTATACTCCCTACAGTAGACATTCCAAAATTTCTCATCTCTCAAGGTTTCTACATAATACCTCTTCTTCCTCACATTAGTAGAACACCTCACCTCATACTTTGTGAAGAAAATAGGGACCATTTGCAGTGAGCTATATAAAACTTTTATTTTTTGGAGGGGGGAGGCAAATCAATCAGGGTTAAGTGAATTGCCCATGGTCATACAACTAGTAAGTGTTAAGTGTCTGAGGCTGGATTTGAACTCAGATCCTCCCGACTCCAGGGCCAGTGCTATGTTCTCTGTGCCACCTAGCTGCCCCTTGCTTGAGCTTCTTAAGGGCAGTGACTATGTTTTGTTTTTGCCTTTCTTTGTATCCCCAGTGCTTAGCAAAGTGCCTGGCAAATAGTAAGCAAGTGATAAATATTTGTTGACAACTTGTGATCTCCCTCTTCCCCTCTCTACCCCTCAAGACACCTTTGATGACCCCTCATTCTCTTCTTTACTCCAGTGTCTGATGAAGACTTGGACCCTCAGCTTGAAGCCTTGATACCAACCTCTTCTGTGTCCCTCCCCAAGTCATTCCCCTCCCTTTTTTAATTTTCAGTTTCTCCCTATGTGTTTGCTCACTCATTGTTGCCTAAAACAAACACAAATAAACAAAATAACCAGGTCTCACCCATTCTTTAAAAATCCTCACTTAGCCTAATGAATTATTGTGCCATAAAAATATATGATCTCTCTTTCTCTATATCTCTCTTCTCTTTCCCTCTCCCTCCCTCTTTCTCCCCACCCCCTCTCCCTCCCTCTCTCTCTCCCTCTCTCTCTCTCTGTCATATCACATCAAGAGAAAAGGAAGTCCCCCAGCACTTAGGGTGCATTCCCTGTGATGAACTTTTTGGAGGACAAGGATAAATCACACAAAATGGGCAGATAGGGAAGGACTGATATCTGCCTCATTAGAGAGAACACCCAGAAACTAGATCTATTTGAGTAAGATATTAGTTAAGAAAATTATTTCCTAATAAATGATCATAACATTCTTTTTTTTTTTTTGCTTTTTGGAGGGCTATTGGGGTTAAGTAACTTGCCCAAAGTCATACGGCTAAGCCGGTTTTTGTTTGTGTGTGCGTTAAGTGTCTGAGGCCGGATCCGAACTCAGGTCCTTCTGACTTCAGGGCCAGCACTCTACTCACTGCACCACCTAGCCGCCCCGATCATAACATTCTTAATAATAATATTAGATATCTTTTATCTGTTAGGTTAAGAAAAAATGCCCTTTCTCCCTTAACTGTATTAGCAAATATTCTTTTTAAAAAAGAAAAAAGTGAGTAAACTTCTATTCTTAAAATAATTATTAGTTTCATATTTACAGATGATGGTCATATTTACAGATGATGGTCATATTTCCCCATTTGTAACTAAAGGCTAGTACTGCACCTTAAATAACCACCATTCAGTGTTATTTAATGTCTTCAGCAATAATTGTTTACTGAAAAAAATCTTATCCAATGAATTTGAATGTTATACCTTATAAAATTTGGGAATTTGGTTTTTCTTATGTGATAACCGAAAATATAAGAAATGATAAATTAAGGCTAGAAAGCTAACAGAGAGATTTAAACTATTTCTGCCTAATTTGGGGCAACACTATTAAAAATGACTGTCTAAAGGGTGGTTAAGTGGCCCAATGAATGGAGCACTGGCCCTGGAGTCAGGAGGACCTGAGTTCAAATCTGGCCTCAGACACTTAACACTAGCCGTGTGACTTTGGGCAAGTCACTTAATCCTAATTGCCCTGTCTCCCCCCTCTAAAAAGTTTTATATATATATACACATACAATGTATTATATTATAATATCATATATATAATACATATATATATATGTTTATAAAAATGACTATCTATGTCAATCCTGGACAAGCCACTTTTCCTCAGAGTTCCAGGCAACTCTCTAAGAAGATAGAGGTAGTTCCTCACCAGGTACCACTTGCACTGAAGAAACCTGAGCAACAACTCATTAAAATGAATCTGCTGCTTGAAAGTGGAGAATTCATAGTTATCATTTAAAAAGTTGTATAATCTGGGAGCATGTATCTTTTGGTTTTGTCTACAATATCATTTTAGCGGGGCAGCTAGGTAATGATGAGCCTGGAGTCAGAAAGACTCCCCTTTATGAGTTCAAATCCAATCTCAGATTACTTATGAGCTGTGTGACCTTGAGCAAGTCATTTCACCCTGTTAACCTCAGTTTCCTCATTTGTAAAATGAGTTGGAGAAGGAAATAGCAAACCACTCCAGTGTCTTTAAACCCTAAAGGGGTTCATGAAAACTCAGACACAACTGAAAAAATGACTCAGCAACAAAAATTATTTTAACCAGAAGAGTAAGACTGCATGTCTTTGAAGATGTTGGGGGAAAATATCAGAAATAATTCTGTTTTGTTAAAATTTCCATTGTAGCTTCATGAAAGCTAAGCTCCTTATATTGGAAGTGAATAATGGGAGGAAGTGGGACAAAATAAATTTGCCATCTTGTTGGAACCTCACACCAATGTATTAAGAATGGTTTTCCCAGAAGTCATGGGTTTGGATGTGTTGGAGGTGGGGAGAGGATTATTTCTAAATTAGGGGTTGGAGAGGTTGGCAAGCTAGGTCTAGACTGGCCAATTGAGTTTATTTTTTGTAAGAACTCCAGGAATCACAGGGATTCTTATACAGACTTGGCAGAGCCTTTGGGCCATTACATTTTGGCCAATGAGTTGCCATGTCATGCAGAGTCTGTTTAATTCTCCAGATTCTGTGTAATATGCACAACCCTCAGTTTTGTCCTTGGCAATTTTTACATGTCTTTCAATTGTCCAGGTTTCTCTTACCGCTTTCTATTTGGCCTGCCTTGGAACATTTTATTAGGCAGCTAGTGGTACAGGGGGTAGAGTACTGATCTGGGTGTCAAGACTCCAGTTAGCATCCTGCCTTTGGATGGAACTGGAACTGATCTTCTGACTAAATTTTTTAGTATAAGCATTTATACTTTGGGAATCATTAAACACTTGATTTATTATTTGCTTTACTGATTTTCTAGACTTAAAAAAGTGATAGAGAAAATGTGTGTCCAATATCCATTTCCCCCCCTAGAAAGTCCATTGTTGGACTTTACCAGCATATCACTATTCAAACACCTTCTAGTTGTGAGACTCTGGGCAAGTCACTTAATCTGTTTGTTTTATTTTTTCCATCTTCAAAATGGGGATAATAATAGTATTTATTTTTGATAATTCTGCATTTGAGCTGTCTCAATTCTGCTTTGCTTACAGAGCACAGCACTTTCTCTGATGTGGGGCATGCCATACTGAGTGGTCCTGTGCCAGTGTCTCCCACGTCATACGATCAATTCCAAAGTTCTTAAGAGAGACCTTGAGAGTGTCCTTGTATTGCTTCTTCTGGCCACCAGGTGAAAGCCTGCCCTGTGTGAGTTCTCCATAAAATGGTCTTTTTGGCAAGTGTATGTTTTGCATTTGAACAAGGTGGCCAGCCATTGGAGTTGTGCTCTCTGAAGCAGAGTTTGAATACTTGGCAGTTTAGTTTGAGTAAGGACCTCAGTGTCTGGTACCTTATCCTGCCAGGTGATCTTCAGAATCTTCCTAAGACAATTCAAATGGAAGCGATTCAGTTCCCTGGCATGGCTCTGGTAGACTGTCCAGGTTTCACAGCCTACAACAATGAAGTCAGTACAAGGGCTCTGTAGCCCTTCAATTTGGCAGTCAGTCTAATACCTACACTTTCCCATACTTTCCTTTGGAGCCTCCCAAACACTGAGCTAGCTCTGATAATGAGTGCGTCAACCTCTTTATCAATGTGTACATCCCTGGAAAGTACACTGCCAAGGAAAGTGAACTTATCCACAGCATTTAAAAGCTAATATAGGGAAGGCACTAGAAGTGAGTAGAGCTGGACCTGGGAACAACTCCCTGCAGAGGATGAGATCTGAGCTGAATCTTTTTTTTTTTTTTTGAAGCAGATAATGAATCTATTGGTCAGTTAGGAGCAGGAAAACACATTGCTAAAGAACAAAGAGCCCAAAGGAAATGAGAGACCAAGAG
Source organism: Gymnobelideus leadbeateri (assembly GCA_011680675.1). Classification (NCBI taxonomy): domain Eukaryota; kingdom Metazoa; phylum Chordata; class Mammalia; order Diprotodontia; family Petauridae; genus Gymnobelideus; species Gymnobelideus leadbeateri. The sequence goes on from WOXC01007610.1 coordinate 823,900, forward strand.
ACGGAGGAGAAGAGGGAGAGCAAAATGAGAGAGTTGGACTGCATGGTTTTATGGTTGTGCCAAGTGCTGGTTTCCTCATTTCTAAAATGGAGATAATCGATAAAGAAGCATATATTGGGTGGCTAGGTGGCTCAGTGAATAGAGCACTGGCCTTAGAGTCAGGAGGACCTGAGTTCAAATCCAGCCTCAGATACTTAACACTCACTAGCTGTGTAACCTTGAGCAAGTCACTTAATCCCAATTGCCCTGCTCTCCCCCCTCCAAAAAAGCAAAAAAGTAAAATAAGCATTAAGTGCTCATTTTGCACCCAGCACCAGGGTTACATAGACAAAAGCATGAGATCCGGGATTTAGAGCCAGATGAAACTTAGAGATCATCTGTAAAAATGAGCAAAAACCTTGCAGAATTGTAGGGAACATCCAGTTTGAAATGTTTTGGGGAGAGAGACTAGGTAAGGCTGGATATATGGGTTCTTCATAGTGATGATCATTAAATCCATGAGGCAATGAAGTCACCAAGTGAGGAGATGTAGAGATAAAAGAGAAGAGGGCACTTGGAAAGGCACTGGTGGACGCCCACAGCTGGTGTAGTGTGGATGAAAATCCAGCAAGGGACACTGAGGAAGAGCGTTCAGAGGTACATGTAGGAGGACAAAGAATGAGAAGTGTCATGAGTACTCAGAGAGCAAGGAGGGTCAAATGCTTCAGAGAGGTCAAGAACGATTAAGACAAAGGCATCAGATTAGGCCATTAAGTGATCATTGGCAACACTGGAGCTAGCAAGAGTAATGAGGGTGGAGAGTGGCAGCTGGGTGGCTCGGTGGACAGAGTGCTGGGCCTGAAGTCAGGAAGACCTGAGTTCAAAGATGACTTAAGTCACTTATCCTTGGTTTGCCATAATCCACTGAAGAAGGAAATGGCAAACCAGTCCAGTATCTTTGCCAAGAAAACCTCATGACCAGTATTGGTATGCTATGGCCCACATGGTCACGAAGAGTCAGACACAACTGAACAACAATGATGATGGGATCCAGATTGCAAAGTTTCTAGAAGTGATTGAGGGGAGAGGAAGTGGAAGCAATCAGTATACAGTTTGTTTTTTCCTTTCTCTTCATTGCATAACTCCCAGGATTATCATGACAAATATAGTAAACCTCAAAGTGGTATATACCACGTATGTGAATTATTATTTTTATAGTTATGAACAAATTGGAAACTACTGTAAAATTATTTCAGCAACTTTACTTTCTTGTCCAAACTCTGTTTGTAAGACCTCCTAAATGGATCAATCTTTGCTAAGGTCAGGGTACCATATTGCTTAAAATAATTCTTTCAGATTGTCTTGTGTTGCTTTAGATCTGGAAACTGGCCTCCCTGTATGGAGCTCAAGTTTTTCATAGGACCACAACTGGACTGAAAGAAGCTACATTAAAAATATATATATATATATATCAGGCTTGTGCCATATTGTCTCTTATGTTTCTTCATTCAAGCTTCATCATTTTTCTTCTACACTTTTCCCTCCTATGCAGCTGTCATATGTAATAAGAAAAAACATTTCAGAGGTTGCTGCACTTTTCCCTAATGAATAAACTTTTCTTTTTCTTATTGAATGATAAATATGTGAATTATGCTTTTTGTGGAATACAGCTGGAAAATATTGGGTTGTTTTTTTTTAAATATATACTTTGGGAGGATGAATGAAAAATGATATGCTTTCTTTTAAAGATTTGAAATTAGGTTGTTGGTTTTTTTTAAAGGAAGTCATACTATACAAACCAATAGGAAATCATACAGAAGTTTCATTTTTCTCAAAAATAAAATTTAAATTTAAATAAAATTTTAAAATGAAATGTAAATTTTAGATATATCACTTATGACCTAACTTTTGAGCTCTCAAAGTAACACTGCTATATTGGAAACAGCACAAAATTGGGAGTCAGCATACCACACATTTTAGTCTTTACTTTACCACTAATTTGCAGTTGCCTCTTCTATAAAGTGAGGGGTTTATCCTTAATTATTTCTAATATCCCTTCCAGCACTGAAATTTTATTATTTATGTTTCATAACAAATTTGGGGAAAAAAAACCATTCTAAAATAACATCTCAGGTATCTGTAGGTCAGGCTTCTGGAAACCTTGGCAAAGCAAGAACATAGCTGAAAAGCAAGCAAAACCAATATCTTTTGAGTACAAGAGAATAAAGCCCATTTCTTTACTCACCATTTAACTTCTATTTGCTCCTATTCTGCTTTTCTAAGCAGTTTAGACTTCTGGTTTTTTAGCCCACAATAGGTTAAAAATAACGAATTAAGGGGAGAAAGAAGGAAGGAGCTTGAGACAGAAAAGACATCATAATACACCAAGTAACAACTGACAGAATAGAGCACCAGCCCTGGAGTCAGGAGGACCTGAGTTCAAATCCAGCCTCAGACACTTAACACGCACGAGACGTGTGACCTTGGGCAAGTCACTTAACCCCAATTGCCCTCCAAAAAAAAAAAAAGAATAATCTGGAGGTAATTTAAAGTAGGGGTAGATAGGCCTATGTACCTCAAGAACCCTGAGGATATCATTTTATTGTGGCCTAGTCCAATCATTGTTGAAAACATGATGATTCTGATTTAACAAAAAACATCAAAAATGTTCAGGATACTCTTTAAGGAAGAAAGAAGGTGCTCCTTGCATTTCAGAATGATTTAGAAAATGATTTTGATGCTTAGAGGATCAAACTTTATTTGAAAATTCACTGCTCTCTGACATCTCCTCACAAATCACCAAAGAGCGCTCATACTTTTTGGTCACATGCTTTCAAATCATTGTTTCGAATCAAAAGAACTCCAAAGAGTTTTTGTTTATGTCGATTTTATCTCTTGATATTTATCACAAAGATAGCTTTGACTTCCTTGCCCCACCCCCTCCTGCCAAGTTCATCCCCCTGGGCGACTCACAAATCCCAGGTCTTAATACTTGACACAATTATGAGCTTGAAACCAAGTGCCAAGCACCTGCTAGCCTGCCAACACAAGGGGCATGGAAGATCTTCAAATCCCATTACTATTACATAAGTTTAATATGCATTATTGATATTTTTCTCATTACTTTTTTGTTTGCTTCTTTTGGAGGGACAATTGGGGTTAAGTGACTTGCCCAAGGTCACATGGCTAGTAAGTGTTAAGTGTCTGAGGCCAAGATTTGAACTCAGGTTCTCCTGACTCCAAGGCCAGTGCTTTTCTCACTGTGCCACCTAGCCTTCCCACCTCATTACTTTCTTAAGTCTACACAACAAAATTATAAATCAAGCCCTGATTTATAATGTTTGTTTTTTTCAAAGTGTAAAAACTCACATTGGAAATTTAATTGTTGCTTCTACAAGAGCCACTTACAGCTGGCTCCAGCACACTGATGAAGAGGGGTCAGATATGGACTCAAAAGCAAAGGAGAAGAAACAATGAAGAGTTATGATTCTAGCATTAGGCTTCCAGAAACAGCCAAATATACCTATTGCCACTATGACCCTATAATTCCTTTGGAACAGGTGATCCTTGTCATAAGAGCAGCCAGGGAAAGAACATGTGGCGTTTCAGTCCCAGCTTGAACATCTGCCAACTGTATGACCATGGGCAAATCACAACCCCATTGAGATTCAGTTTTCTTATCTTTAAAATGGACATTACAATACTAATGCTAAATAGCTCATAGAATTGATGTGAGGAAAGTGCTTTGTAAACCTTAAAGTACCATCAATGTGTTGTTATTTATTCAACAAGTGAGAAAATGCATGAGAAAGACCATAAAAATTTAGTGTTTTTTAAATTACTAAGCAATGAATTTTTAACCTATTAATATATTTCTGAAATAATACTTACTCTTATCTATTTTATCAATAAGGTTTTTTTCCCCCAACAAAATTATTTTAAAACATCCCACCCACCCCACCCCCAGTGATTCTGGTCCCACCATAGCCTTTCCTATAGTCAGTCATGAAGGAAGGCTGAACTGAATTGTGGGATGCCCTTGAGGAGGTACCTCTATGCCTTCTGTGGCAAACATTTCTCTGCCAGTCTTTTAAAAATTCATGCTCCAGGAGGTGGATCCAAGTTGACTGATGGATCCAAGTTAGGAGCAGTCACCCTTACCTGAACTCCCAACAATTTTAAAATAATGACAAAATAAACTTTTGGAGTGGTAGAGCCCACAAAAAGTCAGTGAGATGTTTTTTTCTGGCATAAGAAAACTTGGGAGGTCAGTAGGAGAAGTCTGTGGCATAAGATACAGGAGGCTTGTCCAAAGCTCATGTGCAAGCACACACACACACACACACACACACACACACACACACACACACACACACACACTAGTAGCAACAGTAGCCATAGCAGCAGTAGCAATAGCAGCAGCTTTGGGAGTTCTCAGCCCAAAAATGATAAAGAGGTTGGACAATTGGTCAGAAAGAGATTACAGGGGACGCTTTGTTGGCAGTGGGCACAACTGGCACTAATTGGCAACTCTATTGCCAATATGCAGTTCTGGGTTGCAGTTTCAGAGCAGAAAATAACACTAGTGATTGGTCATAAGGGGTCATAAGCAGGGGCCTTGGTCATAGTTCTAAAACTAAAAGGAGGGCTAATGCTTAGGGTCCCTTTCTGGATAAAGACCAGAGTGCAGACCAGGAGAGCAGAGACTACAAATCTCCCAAGATCACACTACCTTGGAAGCACCAAGAACTTGCAGACCCCCAGAACTAGTCTGAGAATAGCAGCATGAAAAAGCCTGAAGCTTAAGACAGTCCCTCTCCACCCCCAGGTGAACAGAGTTCAACTTTAACATTAAGTTCAAAGTTAATAAACAGGCTAGAAAAATGAGTAAACAACAACAACAAAAAGAATTTGACCATAAAAGCTACGATGATGTCAGAAGATAAAAGCTACCAAGACATCAGAAGACAACAATGTGAAAACAGCTACAGGAAGGAAGGAAGGAAGGAAGGAAGGAGGGAAGGAAGGAAGGAAGGAAGGAAGGAAGGAAGGAAGGAAGGAAGGAAGGAAGGAAGGAAGGAAGGAAGGAAGTTAATTGGACCCAAACCCAACAAGAATTCTTGGGAGAGTTAAAAAGATACAAGTGGAAGGCTTGTAATGTGATATTCCAGAAGGCAAAGGAGATAGTATTACCACCAAGAACACCTACTCAGCAAAACTGAGTATAATCCATCACAGGGGGAAAACTGGATATTTAATTTAATAGAGGACTTCCAAGCATTCCTGATGAAAAGACCAGAGCAAAACAGAAAATCTGACATTCAGACACAAGACTCAAGAAAAGCATAAAAAAGGTAAACATGAAAGAGGAATCATAAGAGACTCAATAAAGTTAAACTATTTTCATTCCTATATGGGAAGATGATACATGTAATTCATAAGAAGTCTATCATTATTATGGCAGTTAAAAGGAGCTGCCATAGACAGAAGGCATGGATGTGAGTTGATTATATTAGAATGATCCCCCCAAAATAAATGAAGGAATGAGAAAGAGGTTTGTAAGTGGAGAAGGGAAAGCTAGAATGGGGAAAATTTCCTCAGATAAAAGAGGTATATAAGGAAGAATTTTTATAATGGAGGTGAAAATGGGTGGGGTGAGGCAATACTTGAATCTCACTCTCTTTGGAACTGGTTCAAAGAGGGAAGAACACAGTATTCACACTGAGTTGTGACTTACCCAATAAGGAAATAGGAGAGGAAGGGGATAAAAGAAAGGGGGAAGATGATAAAAGGGAGGGCAGATTAAGGGAGACAGTAGTTAGCAAAATAGACCTTTCAAGAGGAACAGTATAAAAAGAGAGAAGAAACAAAAGATAATGGGATGGAGGGAAATACATAGCAATCATAACTAAGTGGATGTGAATGGAATGAGCTCATGCATAAACCAGAAGCAGGTAGCAGAATGGATTAGGAACCAGAATCCAAGAATGTGTTGTTTACAAGAGACACACTTGAAACAGGAAGACATTCACAGAGTAAAAGGCTGGAAGGAGTCTAATAATTCAGCTGAAGCAAAAAAACAAGCAAACATACAAACCAGGGCAGCAATCATGATATCAGACAAAGGAAAAGTAAAAATAGATCTAATTAAAAGAGATAATTGGGAAACTACATTTTCTAAGAGGTATGAAAAAAGAATTTGACCATAAAAGCTACTATGATGTCAGAAAGACATCAGAAGACAACAATGTGAAAACAGCTAGCAGAAAGGAAGGAAGGAAGGAAGGAAGGAAGGAAGGAAGGAAGGAAGGAAGAGGCTAATTGGACCCAAATGATAAATGCATTTCTCAAATACATACTGAGTATAGAATTGAGTCAAATTTATAAAAATAAGAGCCATTCCCCAATTGACTAAAGATCAAAAGATATAAACAATTTTCAGAAGGAGAAATTGAAATTATCCAGAGTCATATAAAAATGTTTTAAATCACTATAGATTAGAGAGATTCAAATCAAAATAATTCTGAGGTACCACCTCATATCTATCAGAAATGACAAATGCAAGTGGGGATGAGGGTAAAATAGATACCCTAATGAACTGCTGGTGGTGTTGTGAACTGATCCAACCATTCTGGAGAACAATTTGGAATGATGCCCCAAGGGCTATCAATTGTGCATGTCCTTTGATCCAGAAATACCACTACTAGGTCTGTATCACAGAGAGATGGTAAAAAAAGGGAAAAGGGACTAGATGTACAAAAATATTTATAACAGCTCTTTTTTGTGATGGTCAAGAATTGGAAATCTAGGGGATGTTCATCAACTGGAGAATGTCATTCTTTACTCTTCATTGTCTCATCTCCTCCACATCTAATCTGTTGCCAAGTTCTATTGCATATGATTGTGATGGAATACTGTTGTACTATGGGAAATGACAAGAGGGAGATTTCAGAAAAACAAGACCTTTATGAACTGATGCAAAGTGAAATGGGAAGAACCAGGAGATCATTGTGCACAGTTACAGCAACATTGTAATGATGACCAACTGTGAAAGACTTGGCTACTCTCATCAATGCAATGATCTAAGACAATTCCTAAGAACTCATGATGAAAAAAATGCTCTACCTCCAGAGAGAGAAGTGTGTAGTCAAAGAGCAAATTGAAGTGTAATTTTCTCTCTCTATTTTTCTTGTTTTTTTTTTTAATGTCTAAACATGGAAATTTGTTTTACATGATTTCACATGTATAACTGATATCATATTGCTTGCCTTCTCAATAAGTATGGGAAGGAGTTGAAGGGAGGGAGAGAATTTGGAACTCAGAATTTAAAGAGAAAAGAATTTTAAAATAAATAAATTATATAACGAAATAAAAGTTCTAATTTGTGCTACAGGCATCTTCCCCAAGATCCTACAACTCTACCATAGTGTCTTTGTCTATACCTTCCCAAGAAAGAGGGGGAGTTTTCTAGACTCCCTGGGCAGCCATTCCATTGTCTTCCAGGTACCCTTCCCAGACTTCTATACCTTCACAGTAGTTTTCCATGAAACTCTTCTTTCTCCCCCACCCCACCTGCCCCAAACATGCACAACTGGTCGAACACTAATCCCTCTCCTGACCTCCAGTCTTGCATCTCCAGTTACCCACTGGACATCTCAAATTAGATGTCCCACTGACATGTCCCACTAACCATGCCTAAAACTGAGCTCATTATCTTTCCCCCCAAACACTTCCCTCTTAACTTTGCTATAACTGATGAAGGACTCTTTGTTGTCTCATCTCCTCTGTATCTAATCTGTTGCCAAGTTCTATTGCTTGTGCCTTGGCAGGATCTCTAGTATATCCCCCTTCTCTTCTCTAGACACTGCCACCATCCTGGTACAGACCTGCATCACCTTATGCCTGGATTATTTCAATAGTCTCTGTCTCAAGTCTTCCCGAACTCTAGTCCAGCCTCTATTCAGCTGTCGAAGTGGTCTTCCTTAAAGCACAAGTCTAACCATGTCATCCTCCTATTTACTCTATTCCAGTGGCTCCCTATTATCTTTAGAAACAAATATAAATCTTGTTTAGTTTCAAAAGCCCTTTATACTCTGGCCCCTAATCTGCCTAGTTCACCCACACTAGTCATCTGTAGTTCTGCTTGGTTTCAATTCCTGGGGACAGGATGCCCCCAAGCTGGACACCCCCTGGTTCTCCTTCCTTCCCAGCTTCCTTCTATGTGTTGTCTTTGCCTATTAGATTGTAAGCTACTTGAGAGAAACTATTTCTTTTTCTTACTTGTATCTCCAGCCCTTAAAACTGGGCCTGACACATGGTAGATGTTTAATAAATGCTTATTGAATTGAATTGGATGATTCCTCACTTAGGACACTACATCTCTGTACCTTTTTTTTTTTGTCTTTTCGGAGGGGTAAGGTAGGGCAATTGGGGTTAAATGACTTGCCCAAGGTCACATGGCTAGTTTTGTGTTAAGTGTCTGAGGCCTTATTTGAACTCAGGTCTCCCTGACTCCAGGGCCAGTGTTCTGTTCTTTGGAACACCTAGCCACCCCTATCTCCATACCTTTTTCCTGCTTATCTTCTAAGCTTGGAGTGCTTTCCCTCCTTTCTCTATCTCTGTTTGGCCTTTACCTACCTTTCCACTTTCCACCCCTCCACACACTCCAAGATCCGGTGACACTGGTTAATTTTCTATTCATTCCAGCTCAGTGCCCATACCCAGATCAGCAATGGAAACAGCAAGTCAAATGCCCATTTATCTTCCTCCCCCTCAATCCCACATCCTTATCTCTGTGGGAAAATGACACATCTATTTAACCACATAACAGAGCTTACTCAGCCAACTGGCTAGCATTGCCCAAGTCAGGACATTACATAAGCAGGACATGAATGGTGTCAATAAAAGTGCAATGTTTGAAAGAACCAACGGGTTTCAAAACAGCCTTTTGAGTGTCTATAATAACTGATCTCCACAAAGTTCAGTAAAAACATTCATTCAGGGGGCGGCTAGGTGGTGCAGTGAGTAGAGCGTCAGCCCTGGAGTCAGAAGGACCTGAGTTCAGATCTGGCCTCAGACACTTAACGCACACACAAACAAAAACCTAGCTGTGTGGCCTTGGGCAAGTTACTTAACCCCAATTGCCCTCCAAAAAGCAAAAAAAAAAAAACATTCATTCAGGGGCCACATTAGCCTGTGTGAACTTGGTCTTGAGAACCAGAGGATTCAAAGCTTACCACTATCAATCAATGGATCCACAGGCATTTATTGAGCACCTACTAGGTCCAATCATTGTACTAAGCCTTTCGATACAAATATAACAGATAAAGCTCCTCCTTCCAATGAACTTACTTTCTATCAACAAAGAAAACAAATATATTTATAGGATGTAAAGAAAATAAATTCAAAGTAGTTAAATACAAGATAATCTGAGAGGGATGGTACTAGCAGTCGGGGCTATTGGGAAAAGCTTCCCTCAGAAAGTGCAGCTTGAGCTGTATCTTGGAGGAAGAGTTGGAGCCAGAGAGATTCTCAGAGGTCCTGGTCTAATCAGTTTACAGAGAGGGAAAATGAGGAATTTTCCAAGGTCACCGAGGTAGTAAGCCTCAAAAGGCATCTAAGTGGAGATTTTTCATATTTTGCATTTTACATTTACATTTTACAGATAGAGAACTGAGGCCCAGAAATGTTAAGTAAGTCACACAAATGACAGAGCCAGGATTCAAACTCAGATCCCCAGACTCCAATTCCAAACATTGTTTCCCAAGGAGATGGGAGTCAGGCCAAGATAATGGAAACAATTGTCATTTTTAACATTAATGGATGGGTTAGAAAGAGGCTTGAGTCAGGGAGACCAAATAGGTCTCCTATTTACAATAGTCCAGGTGAGAGAGACTGTAGGATTGAACTAGATTGTTAGCTGTATTACTGGAGAGAACGGGACATATTTGAAAGATGTGGAGATAAAAGCAACAAGATTTGGCAACTTACTGAATAGATAGGATGAGTGATAATAAGGAGTTGGGGATGACCCTGAGCTCACCAACCTGGGTTGCTGGGAGAATAGTGGTGTGGTGGATGAAAATAGGGAGGTTTGAAAGACTGGTATATTTTTAGCAAAAGATCAGGAGTTTTTCTGTGGATGTGTTGAGTTTGAGATGCCTTTGGAACACCCCGTGTGAAACTTCTAATAGTTGACAACGCAGGAGGTGGCTTTAGAGAGAGGTAGGGACTGGATATGTAGACCTCTGGGTCATTTACATAAACAACATCAATGAATACATGAGAGCTAGTAAAATTAAGAGAAATTGCTATAGAATAAAATAAAAGAAGAGAAAGCCTAGGACAGAATCAGCAGAAGAGACCAAGAAGATAGAAACTGGGTAGGAGGAAAACCAGGATGAAGCAGTATCATGAAAACTGAGAAAGGAAAGAGTTTCCAGAAGAGGAAGGTGTTCAATAGTGTCAAAAAGTACAGAAAGGTCAAGGATGGGGAGAGAGAAGAAGTCATTAGATTTATTAAATTTAAAAGGTCTGTTCTATTTAATCATTTTTTTCACAGCTGTGAATAAACAATTTCTGGGGCCAAAAGTGAGTTATAGGACTAGAATGGACCACACCCAAGAGATTACAATGCCTTTCACATGGAATCAGTCTCAAAACTCGTCAGCACTAGTCTGCCTTATTGGTTGTGTGATATTTTAGTGTGTAAAAAATTTAAGTAAACAGACTAGCTATAATTTTAAATTTGGAATGATTCTGTCATGTCAGCACATTTTTTAATTATTATAAGTGTCTGTAAAGCACACTTCTGGATCTTAGGGTAAGAATAAACCATGAGAAGCAATTTCTGGATAGATTAAATGAAATGAAGGGGAGGCTACCAATGACGTATTTCTAGGTGTCCAAGAGAGACTCCAGGCCTGAAGCATTGACGTAATCTCTCCGTCATTGTCCTTAGGTCAACCTTAATAGTTCTTAGAAATTTTGATTCCTTGGAGATTTTGACATTCCATGATTCATAAATACAGAGCATCACCAAAAGAATAAAAAAAGTTGGACTTTTACAGCCAAAGGCAGCTCAGGCAGTGGGCAATTTCACAATTCCCTTCTCTTCTCTTGTTCATTTCTGGGCCCACTTTATTGTCCATCTATAGCAGGGGTAGAGAACCTGCGGCCTCAAGGCCACACGTGGCCCTGTAGGTCCTTAAGTATGGCCCTTTGACTGAATCTGAGATTTGTTCTGTGAAGTTGAAGCTGCTGGTTCCCCACTTCTGGAATTCTATAGCTTCTATTATATACTGTCTATCTAATCTATCCACACACATATGTGTACACATATATGTATGTGTATACACACAAGTATATTTCATATATATATGCCTGTACACATGTGCATATGTGCATGCATGTGTGTGCATATATACATACACACATCTATCTATCCATATATTGATGGGCTAACTCATTATTGCTAAAGGACTCATTTTTGGTGGTACCAAGACTAGAATCCAGGCTTTCTGAATCCTAGAATCAGCCCCAGAGTTGGTCCTAGAACCTTTTCTATTATACCTCATAACAAATCCCGGGCACATGAATAAAATCAATGGACCTGGGTTTTCATTCCATCTCTATGGCTACTAGCTTGCTTAGTGACTTTGTACAAGTCTCTTCACCTCATTAGGATTCAGTGACCTCATCTGGACAATGAAAAGGGTTGGCTAGTGTATTAGCAAGCATCCTAGCACACCCAGGATGGCCTGCTACCAAAGCAGGCTCTACTTTTCTAAACGAAAGACAGCTTTAAAGGGGTTAATGATTTTACTTTAATTAACAGACAGATAAGTACAGATAGGTAGAAAGAAGTGAGTATCCAAGAAAGAATCCAATAGATAGGGCTGTAACTGTCTAAACAGAATAATACCACCTACATACATCACCCGACCAAGAGAGCACCAGCATCTGAATAGTGGGGGCAGGAAGGCTCTAAACAAATGGCTGCTCAGAGTCCCATCTAGGGAATCAAAAGGTTCTTCTCATGAGGGAACCCCCAAAGTAAAATGCCAGCCTCTCAGTATATACAGTTTCAACTAATAGGCTTAGAGCCAGAAGGCACCACAACCCTCATGACTAATGTGCCTAATTAGTTTAGTACCAACAGGTGTGAAAGCCTTCCTACAAGCAAGCCTCCCCCTAAGCGAGCTCCTCCTTAGGCAAGTTCCTCCCCCAAAAGACTCTATGTGACTCAAGATGGATCATAGCTGTGAAAGCTGCAAGATATCTGTGATTGAAATACCTGTGTAACTTTAGACCTGGGAACACAGCTCCTATTCCAGGGAAAAAAGGGACACATGTGGTCACATAGGCCTGTCAGTGGGGAAGATCTTCATATTCCATTAACATTACAGCTAGCTGCTCCTTAACTTTATTTCCAACTTTTAACCTTGTATGATTCTGTTTCTGCCTGGAGAAGAAGCTGTGACATAATGGATGAAGAGTAATCCTCAAAATCCAGAAGACCTGGATACAAGACCTTCCCCTGATACATATAGGCTGGGCAAGTCACTTAAGTATTAGTGATCTAGGCAACTAATGGTGTCAACCTTCATTTGTAGAAAGAATTTCTTCCTCTAGTAATTCTTTTTTTTTTTTTTGCTTTTTTTTTTTTTGAGGGCAATTGGGTTAAGTGACTTTGGAGTCACATGGCTAGAAAGTGTGTCAAGTGTCTGAGGCTGGATTTGAACTGAGGTCCTCCTGACTCCAGGGCCGGTGCTCTATTCACTGTGCCACCTAGCCTCCCCCTCTAGTAATTCTTTATATCAATAAAACCAAAAGTCTAGTCCATAACTCCCATGTCTACCTATATTTAATATAGGTACACCTATATTATCAACCAGATAATATATAACTATATTATAATACCTATAAAATAATGTCTATATTATCAGACAGATAATATACAACTATATTATAATACCTATATAATATATATATTATCAGACAGATAATATATAACTATATTACAATACCTATGTAATAATATCTATATTATCAGACAGATAATATAAATACCTATACAATGATAATACCTATACAATACCTATACAATGATAATATCTATATTATCAGGCAGATAATAGGTAACTATATTACAATACCTATATAGTGATAATATATATTATCAGACAGATAATATACAACTATATTATAATACATAATAATAATATCTATATTATCAGACAGATAATACATTGAACTTACCTCAATTGAGGAAAATTGCATCAGCTGTTCAGTTCAACTAGAAAGATTTAGGCCTGGAAAAAAAATCAAATATTAAGCAAATGCAGTTTCTGTCATGCCAGTTTGTCAGTTGACTTCATTAAATTAGCACTTCTAGCTTTCATTATGGTGTTTTATATAAATTTGACTATAAAGTTATTTTTTTCAGGGCACAGATTTCCAACACATTGTGACATGATGAACATTGCTCTGCCTCGATTTTAAATATATCTTTACAGAATTAGGCAAGGACTAGTAAACAGTGTCTTCCACGAACTGGAGTAGAAAACCTCATTCTGTAAGAATTCCTTTATTTTCAGGCCATAAATTAAGCCTTTTAAAGTTTTCTCATGTGTGACACTTTAACTGGGGCTTATGGTAGAAGTTGTAGCAATAACCCATGCAACAAGTCAAGCACAGACCCTGTTTAAATTTCAAATAATTACAGGAAAAAGGTTAGTGATTTATGCTTGCTGCTTTGGGGAGTTCGTTTGATTCTTAGACATTACAGAAAAAGATAACTCAGTTCAATTCATATCAATAAGTGTTTTACATCAACTAATATATATCTTTTATATCAGACCTTTTTGATGATGATGGTGGTGGTGATGATGATGATAACTAACATTTATATAGCACATACTCTGTGCCACGCCTGGAGTGAAGTCCATTGCAGTTTTATCTTATTTGATCCTTACAACAGCCCTAGGAGCTGGGTGTTACTATTATTCCTGTTTTACAGGTGAGGAAACTGAGACAAACAGATGTTAAGGACTTACCCAGATAGAAAGGGTTTATCAGGGAATTTTGTTACAAAGAATTTTCCTGGTTGACTGTTTTTCTTCAAATTATATTGCTTTTGTTTTTTCAAAACTTGATGAAGCTTATTGTGGTATATAGTATGAGGTGTTGACCTAAACCTAATTTATTCCAGACTACTTTACAGTTTTTCCAGCAATTCTATCAAATAGTGATAATTTACTTTAATAGTTAGAGACCCTGGATTTATCATATACTATGCTTCTGTATTTGATTATTTTGGTGTCTTGTGGAACTAATCTGTTCCACTGATTAATTTTTGTATATTTTTAAGCAGTGCTAATTAGTTTTGATGGTTACTGCTCTGTAGTGTAGTTTGTGATCTGGTACTTCTAGGCCTTCCTCCTTCCCAGTTTTTTAAAAATTCCTTTTCTTGACCTTTTGTTCCCCCAAATAATTTTTTAATGGCTTTAGTTGGCTTAGTACTGGACTGGTAAATAAATTTAGAAATCATTATCATTTTTATTATATCAGTAGAACTCAATCATAAATAACTTGTATCTCTCCAATTTTTTTAGGTTTGCTTTTATTTTTATAAAATATGTTTTGTTGTTATGTGTGTATATATATCTTATCTATCTATCTATATATATATAATATATATCTTATATATCTATCTGTATATATATATGTATATATCTTGATAACTGGGATTCTCACATTTTGTACATTCTATAACTACTTTGAATGAAATTTCTTTCTTTCTATCTCTTCTTACTGTGTTTTCTTGGTAATATACAGAAAGACAGGTTGTTTTATGGGTTATTTTATATCTTGTTTCTTGACTGATGTTATTAATAGTTTTAATTTTTATTGAATCTCTAGGATTATTAGACCATCGTAACATCAGCAAATAGCAACAGTTTTGTTTCTTCTTTGCCTATGCCTATTTTTCCATATTAATATTATAGATAACATTTCTAGAATTATCAAATAATAGTGGTGACAATGGAATATTTGCTTTACTTTGATCTTATTGGAAAGACCTTTGGAATACCTCCATCACAGATGACACTTCTCTTGGTTTTAGGTAGACCCTAACTCATTTATTTCTCTTTTATAATATTTTGTTATAAAGAGATAATGTACTTTCTCAAAAGCTTTTTCTCCATCTATTGATATAGTTCATATAAATATTTTTGATATTTTTATTTGTTATAATTTTTGCATAATAACAATGTGATATTATTTTGTAATTTTTTAAATGTATGTGGCCTAAGTTTTATTTTTCCTGATGTTAAAAAACTCATCAAGCAAAATAAACAAATAATTAAATAAATAAATTAATTAATTAATTAATAAAAGCTAAATAAATAAATGAATAAATGGATAAGGGCGGCTAGGTGGCGCAGTGAGTAGAGCATCGGCCCTGGAGTCAGAAGGACCTGAGTTCGGATCTGGCCTCAGACACTTTACATACACAAACAAAAAAAAAAAACCTAGCCATGTGACCTTGGGCAAGTTACTTAACCCCAATTGCCCTCCAAAAACCAAAACAAACAAACAAACAAACAAAAAACCAAAAAAAAAAAAAACTCATGACAACCAGCCACTGGCTAAAGGGACTTCAGAACACCAGCAGCTGTGGTGATTTCCAGAATTATCAACCCACAGATGCTAAGGACAAATTGAGAGGTCAGTGCAGTGTGGACTTTGGGACCTGGGAAAATGGGAGTTCTATCAGGCCTTTGCCCCCTGGAGGGAGAAGTGGCTGATGCTCAGCAGCCATGCAGCTGCCACCATGTGGCTGCTTCAGAGCTCCTGGCCCGAAGATTGTAGGGGGACCAAGCAACAAGTCTGAGAGGTAATTGTTCTCGCTTTAACCTGCTTAGATCTGGATCACTGTCTAGGGTGGAGCTCCTGGGATACGTGATCAGCTTGCCAGAGTGTGTGGAGCCTTCAGAGAGGGCACCCAACTAATAGCTTTGGCAGCTGAGAAAACCCAGTGATCTGGGACAAAGCTCCCCTCCCTGGTAGCAGAGTCCTACTGTGGCAAAAAGCTTAAAAGTCAAGTAATTGAGTGGCAACATGAGCAAATAAAGGAAGCAAAGCAAGCATAGCAATCCAATTTTACACTCCTATTTTGGGGACAAAAAGGATCAAAACACGGGACAGGAGGAAGACAACAAAGTCAGAACTCCTGCATCAAAAGCTTCCAAGAAAAATATGAGCTGGTTAAAGGCCATAGATGATCTTAAGAAGGATTTTGAAAACCAAATAAGAGAAGTGGAGTAAAAATTGGGAAGAGAAATGAGAATGATGCAAGAAAATTATGAAATGAGAGTCAACAACCTGACTAAAGAAAATAACACCTTAAAAAATAGACTAACTCAAATGGCAAAAGAGGCTCAAAAAGGCAATGAGGAGAAGAATGCCTTAAAAAGCCAAATGTGCCAGATGGAAAAAGAATCTCGAAAGCTCACTGAAGAGAATTGTTCCTTCAGAATTAGATTGGAGCAAATGGAAGCTAGTGACTTTATGAGAAATCAAGATACTATTAAACAGATCCAAACAAATGAAAAAATAGAAGGCAATGTGAAATATCTTGTTGGGAAAACCACTGACCTGGGAAATGGATCCAAGAGAGATAATTTAAAAATTATTGGAGTACCTGAAAGCCATGATCAAAAAAAGAACCTAGAAATCATCCTTCAAGAAATTCTCAAGGAAAATTGCCCTGATGTTTTAGAATCAGAGGGCAAAATAGAGGTTGAAAAAATCTACCAATCACCTTCTGAAAAAGATCCCCAAAAGAAAACTCCTAGGAATATCATAGCCAGGTTCCAGAACTCCCAGATCAAGGAGAAAATACTCCAAGCAGCCAGGAAGAAATAATTTGAATACTGTGGAAACACAATCAGGGTCTGGCAGCTTCTACACTGAGGGACTGAAGGGTTTGGAATATGATATTCCAGAGGGCAAAGGAGTTGGGATTAAAACCAAGAATCACCTACCCAGCAAAACTGAGTATCAGGTTTCAGGGGAAAATTTGGTCCTTCAAGTGGAATAGAGGACTTTCAAGCATTCCTGATGAAAAAAACAGAGTTGAATAGAAAATTTGACATTCAGATACAAGAAGCAAGAGAAGCATGAGAAACACTGGGGCTCAGTATCTTCCACTGGCTTCCTGGACTTGCTGTGGGCTTGCTGAGATACTTGGAGTCCTGGACTACACTCCACTTTTACCTGAGTGAGAAAGACATTTCTAGCTGACCTTACAAGTTTATTGAACTAAAAGATTGTTTCACTTGATGTTTTTGCTGGTTCTTCTGTTTCAGGACTTTTGGGGAAGCTCTATTTTATGGTCGTTTGGAGGTGAAAATAGGAGAGTTTTGGCAATTTCCTACTTACTTTGCCATCGTGGCCCCCAAAAGTCCATCTTGTACTTTTCTGATTAAATAACAATAATATGATGTTTAAATTCAGGGGTATGCTGAAGCCAGATTGAACCATTTGGCAAGAGTTAAATGTTAAATTTTCAGTGTGAGCATTTCCACCTTGGAAAAAAGCAAACATTATAAATCAGGGTTTGACTTATTATTTTGTTGATTGTATAGAAATAAGGTGATTGAGAAAAGCTTAACAATGCAGATTAAACTTAAAATTATGTCATGCCTCCTTTTTTTCCCTTCAGAAAGTCAACTAAACATTTACCAGAAGACACCTGCTTTTAATAATTAGTTCATGTGTCCATTTAATCTTATTGTGGTATCTGGAATAAGATGTTGGCATAAATCTGATTTCTGCCAAACTACTATCTAGTTTTCTTGTCAGTTCTTGTAAAAAATGGAGTCCTTATACCACCCATATCTATACTTGGGTTTATCAGACATTGGTCTGCTTTTTCCAATAGTTCCTATTTATTAGTTATCTAAACTTGTCTACTGAGATACCCTTATGATTTTTAACCAATAACAAATCATTTTGAGTATGATATTCCCTTCATTTTTACTTTTTCATATGATTTCTCTTGAGATAATATATACTTTTTGTTCCTGCAAATAAATTTTGTTTTAATTTTATCTAATTATATAATAAACTATCTTCTTAGTAATTTGATTACCATAGTACTAAATATTTAAATTTAAGTAAAATAATCATTTTTTTTAATTCACTTAATTCCTAAATTCCTGTTATATATAGACTGTCACACATACACACACACACACACACATATATATATATATATATACATATATGTGCCATAATACATAATTGCAAATCTATGAATATATTGTTGTAACCTTTTTTGCTAATTAAAAAATTTATAGCCATATTCATTAGAGATAAACAATCATTTTTTCTCTGCTTTATCTCTCCCTCATTTATATGGTAGCTAAGTGTCAGAGCAAGTAGAATGCTGGATTTGGAGTCAGGAAGCCCTTATTTCAAAGGCCTCACATACTTACTAACTGTGTGATCATGGGCAAGTCATAACTTCTGTCTGCCTCAGTTTTCTCATATGTTAAATTTCTTTTCTTGGGATTGTCTTATTTAAATTCTCTCTTTCTTGTTCTATTAGTCTGGGTATTTTATATTTTTGTGAATTCCCCCCCCTTACTTAAATTGACATTTTTGTTGGAATTTAATGGGGTAAAATAGTTTCTAATAATTGTAGTTATTTCCTCTTGTGATTTTTTTCTTTTTGTTTTTTGCTACTTACTGACGACTTTTTTTCTCACTTAAAAAAAATCAAATTAGCTAAATGTGTATCTATGTGATTAGTTTTTTATGGTCTTACTTTTGTTAATTTTATTGTGGTTTTTTGGTTTCAATTTTGTTCATCTCTTTAGTTTTTAGAATTTCTATTTTGTATTTGGTTATTTTTTTGCCTTGTTGCTTTCCCACATTTTATTTAAATACTCAATTGATTTCTTCTTCATTTCTTTTGTTGATGAATACATACATATAAATATACATAAATACGATACATGTATGTGTGTATAACTTTCTTTTCCCATTAACTAATCATTAGATTAATGATCTATTAAGTCTAGCTTTTCTAAAATTCCATAAAGATTGTTAATTTCACTCTTGTTACTATCTTTTTCTCAGATTTGCCTAGGTCCCAAGTGGCACAACGAGTTCTATAACTATTACAATTTTTGTTCTAGGTCAATTAACTTTTTCTTAGGTGCTATGCTATTTAGTGCTTATATATAAGTACTATGGAAGCATAGTAAAAACTTTCTTTTTAGTTCAACTGAAAATTTTAAGGTATGTAGAGGCAGCTAGGTGGTGCAGTGAGTAGAGCACTGGCTCTGGAGTCAGGAGGACCTGAGTTCAAATATGAAATCAAACACTTGAGACACTAGCTGTGTGACCTTGGGCAAGTCACTTAGCCCCATTAGCCTTGCCTGCATCCCTCAAAACAACAACAACAACAACAACAATAAAAGAAAATATTCTAAATTCCTTTCCAAATTTTTCTATACAGGAAACTGCTAGAAGTCAAGAGCAAAAGCTAAGGAAAATGTTTTGAGTGGTGATTAAGAGAACCCAAAATCCTTCCTGTCTAGTTAAGATCATTGCTTTCTCCATCCCCTGAAGAGATGATACCAAAGGGCAGCACTCTCTTTTTGCCATTTGGAAGGGATTAGGTCCCTTTGATTACTCCAGAACAATAACTAAGGAGAGTAGTTAATGCAGGAATTGAATCATTTTAGAAGATTAAGTGACAATTTTTCTATTAGATGGAGTAATATGTAAAACCAATTAAAAATCATATTGTGACCTCTTCCTCTAAAGATTCCTAGAAATGCTATTTCAAAATGTTTAGGGACATGCCCTAGGCCATCAGGGACCTCTGCTGGTTTAGGCATCTCTATGTGTCTGAGCTAAAAATATTTGGATTTAGAATAATGAAAAATTAATAAAATTATTTCTGACAGACATGACTAAAATGTAGAGTATAGTACTGGCATTTTTTCTTCTACAATACTGTTTTATTCTAATTTTATGCATTTTCCTTGAAGTTTTATGCAGATAAACAGGGATGTTTATCTCTTTCAATTATTTCTATTCTTACTGTTACCTTTTCTGAAATCATAATTACTACCTTTGCTTTTAAAACTCAACTGAAATATAATATAGTCTGCTCCTTTTCATTTTGAATCTTTGTGTTTCATGTATGTTTATGATCAACAATATATTATAGGATTCTGCTTTGTAATTGATTCTACCATCTTCCCTGTTTTATGGGTAAATTAATTTCATTCACATTCACTATTGTGAATGTTAACAGGAAATTTCTAATCTATCATTTTCTTTTGTACTTTTCCTTCTCTCCCCCTCCCTTGCCTTGCTCTATACAAAGATATTCTTGAAGAAAGAGAAGGAATCTGATTCACACTAATAATTAATTGAAGTTGACTTTTCCTATACCTCTACCTCTCTCCTTTCTTCATGGAACCAGATCCTGATCTCTTGTTCTTACACTTTCTCTTTTCATTTCCTTCTTTACGCTCAAATCTCTGAAGTTCAAATTATTTTACTTGGGACTACTCTCTATCCAGTTCACTCTTCCTCCCATCTCCTCTCTTGCCTTACTGTGTCCATCCTAGTTCCCTCTGTACTTCCATGTCAAGCTCTCTCTCTCTCTCTCTCTCTCTCTCTCTCTCTCTCTCTCTCTCTCTCTGTCTCTGTCTCTCTCTCTCTCTCTCTCTCTCTCTCTCTCTCTCTCTCTCTCTCTTTCTGTGTGTGTGTGTGTGTGTGTGTGTGTGTGTGTGTGTATTTGTGTGTTCAACTCTTATTAGTTTTGTTTAGCTAAGAGTCAGGTTTGTGATAAGCCTGATCCTCCACCCTTCATGTTCGTATGGTCTTCTTGAACATCTTTTTTATTTGAAATAGTAACTTCCTCCCCACTTTTCTCCTCTATTACTTATAGCATTGTTTCTCAAGTCAATTATTCTTGATAGTGGATACTTTAATTTTCTAAAAATTTTTTCAATCTTTTGACTTTTTGTAATATTTCTTTTTATATCATTAAAGTTAAGTTTATTCCGTTCTCTTTTTCAGGCAGTTCATTACTTTGCCAATGTTTTCCATCTTCCTTCATTCCTTACCTGGCTGCATTGCTCTGGAATTCCTACATCCTTTCAGATCAGGTAAACCCTGGGATTTACCTCTTTAGTACCATCTGCCCTGGGGTTGCTCTGAGTGGATGGTGGTGAGCTCCTTCCAGAATTCCATTCAAGAAGGATGCCCAGCTCAGTCATCTCTTCATTTCCGGTTGAGTGCACTCCTTTGGATTTCTCCACCATGTCCCTATCATGGATACCTTCCCTCCTGTATTCTCCTTTTCAATTTTCTTTTGTGCTATCATCTCTCATTAGTTGATAAATTCCAGAGGGGTGGGGGGAGGCAAGAACTCTCTTTTTTCTGATTTGTAATACCAGTACTTAGTGCCTGGCACATAGTAGGCACTTAATAGATGTTTATTAACTGACTCTTTTTCTTCCCTTTTTCTCCCTCTAGTAAAATCAATGAAAAAGAACAAAACCACGTCCAGGCCCTCTATTTGTATTACTGAACTCCTTTTATAAACCTTTCAGATAATGGTAATCAAAAGGAAAACTTTTTTCTTCTTATTTGAATGTGAGTAGTTTGGGATCATTTAGCTCTTTCCAGTTGCTCAGAAGTTTCTTCTAACTCCCATTTTTACATTTCACTGTTTCTATTTAGCTTTCATATTTCAATAAGGAATACTTGGAAGTTGTTGGTTCTATTAGAGTTATATTGGAGGATTATACTGTTTTGTGACCTAAATTATTTTTGGTTATACACCTTTAATTTTTTTGGTTTCCTGTGATATTGTATTCTTTTTTTGGGGGGGGGGGTTAACAAGCTTCCTTTAATCAAACAAATATATATTACTTAGTTCAGGGGGAAAAGGTCAGCACCCCAAACTTCAGAGTATACAGACAGATCAAACAGACAGGCTTCCAAACTGTCCTACCATTATCAATATCAAAATCACAGTTACCAGAGAGGGAAACATCAACATCTGGGTTTTCAAAGCCGGGGGGCTCTCAACAATGGCTTCCCAGAGTCTCATAGTCTAATCTGGTCAGATCACACAACACTTCTCAAAGTGAGCGCCAAAGCAAAGCCTCAAATCAGGGATATAGTCTTCTCCTGGCTCAGAGAATGTAACCACCCTCTTGACCCACTGCACAATCACACAGCATCAAGGTGTGGTCATTCCTGAAAACCAAGCCTCCTACCACAGGCTCCATGTGACCACATTCAGCCTATTAGGGGGCAGAGTATATTTTCAAATCAAGGAAGGTTCTCAGAGTCACTTAAGTCAATCAAAGTCTCTTAAGCCAATCAAAGGGCCTAGGGGCAGGGAAGATCTTTAAATTTGCATTTCCATTACATTCAGCCCCAAGATCTTTCAAGCCCATAGCATACACAATTTTCATTTGAATTAGCACTAAAACATCTCTTAGGTCACATTCTCCAGGTACATAAGAAAATCACAATATAATCTCAAAGTACAAAAGTCCAAGTCTTCCACTCATGGGGCAAATGTTAAATCAGTCACTTATCAGTAAAATCAAAAAATAGTCACTCTTAAGTTAATTCAATCAGTCACATCAGTTTTCAAAGTACAAGGTCAAAGTCTTCCACTCATGGGGCAAAATCTTGATTAACTCAATTAGTCACTTAACTATAACAATATCTCAGAGTATTCAAAGTACAATCAGTCACTTATTTCTGTAAAGTCTTTCTATGTATGCCCATAGCATAGACAATTTACATTTCAATTAGCACTAACCATCTCTTAAGTCATATTTTCAAGGTAATCTAAAGTTACCAAAGTGGCCACTGGGCCTTAAACACAAAGTACATTGCATTATCACATCAATTCAAAACAATAGTCCAAATAAAGTTCTCTTGGGAGGAGGGGGGTGTCCTTCCCATAACACTGCTCCAGCCCCTGCTTCCAAGTCCAGAGAGGGAGCTGGGCAGCAAAACTAAAGTGGGGTCCTTGGGGGTCCAAGGCACTTTACTCCACCCACCATAATCACAAGTCCATCCTCCCCCTGGGTCCCAAACTGTGGGATGCAGCAAGGAAACACATTCAGTGCCCCTGCTTTGCCACACAGTCCTTATCTTGTCCTGTGGCTGAATTCCAAACTTCTGGGTTCCTTCTCCTCCAGCAGAAGGCAGCAGCTCCAGGCTTCTCCATAGGTCTCCATGCAGGCAGCTCACCATTCCTGCTCTCAGCTCAGTGAAGTCAGCATGCAGGCCATTCTTCTCTCCTGCTCCATGGCTCCACAGAATCACAGCTACCACAACTGGGAAACAAACAATTATCCCAGCCCCCATACTTTCCTTTTACTCAGCAGATCCCATCCTCATCGCCATTTTGTAGCAGCAAGCACCCCAGCATCCCCAGGGTGGCTGCCAACACAGGTTCTTAGATCTGCTTTTCAAAAGGAAAGCAACTCAAAATAGGTTAACAAGCTTACTTTAATCAAATAAACATATTACTTAGTTCAGGGGGAAAAGGTCAGCACCCCAAACTTCAGAGTATACAGACAGATCAAACAGACAGGCTTCCAAACTGTCCAACCATTATCAATATCAAAATCACAGCAGAGAGGGAAGCATCAACATCTGGGTTTTCAAAGCTGGGGGGCTCTCAACGGCTGCCCAGAGTCTCATCTGGTCAAATCACACAACACTTCTCAAAGTGAGCCCCCGTGATATTGTATTCCAATATTTTTTCTCTTCCTTTGTAGTTGTGATATTTTCCTTTATAATCTTCAGCCTGATTCCTCAGTTCTTGAATTCTTTCTTTCTAGTTTCTTGCAGTACATTTTCTTGTCTTGGAAGTTTTGGACTTTGACTCTGACATTCCTAAGTGTGTCCATTTCTTTCAGGAAGTGGATTAGTGATTTTTTTTTTTTTTATTTTCAGCATGCCCTATAGTTTTACTAAATGCTATGGCTATTATTGTTAGGAATAAATGAAGAGTATCAATTGATGAAAATAATGTGGAATGATTGAAAATGAAGAAAATTAGGCAGACACCATTTGTAATTCAAAATTTTCTTTATAATTTATTAAAATTTAAAAATACAAAAGGTATCTACTTTCAATTTCTTCATTTTAAATCATTTCACATTATTTTCTTCAATTGATACTTCCCATTCTTTCCCAATAACAATAACATAAATAGTATTCCCATCCCATTAAGGCAATGTATTAAATGCTATTTTTCGGCATCAGTCCTGTACCTTGCCATGCCACCAAGTCCAAGCTCCCCACTCCCTGCCCTCAATGCTTTGTCCTACTTGACTCACATAAGAACTGAATAGGTTGATTAGGTGGTGTAGAGTGGATAGAATGCTTGACCCGAAGTTAGGAAGACAGCTTCCTGAGTTCAAATCTGGATTTAGGCACTTATTAGCTGTGTGACCCTGGATATGTCACTTAATTTAGTTTCTCAGTTATAAAATGAGCTGGAGAAGGAAAGAGAAAACCACTCCAAAACGTTTGCCAAGAAAACCTCAAATGGGTAAAGAGTTGGACATTACTGAACAATAATAACAAAGAACCTTATAAAAACCCATCAGATTTTGGTAAAGATTTGGAAATTTCACCATCAACTGGTGAAAGGCTGAACAAGTTGTGGTGTATGAATGTAATGGAATACTTTTTTTTCTATAATAAATAATGAACAGGAGGAATTCAGAAAAACCTGGACTAATCTGAACTAATGCTGAGTGAAGTGAGCAGAAGCAAGAGAACATTGCAACAGTAATAGCAACTTTGGTGACCAACTTTGATAAACTTAACTCTTCTTGGCAATACAGTGATCTAAGATAATTCCAAAAGACTCATGATGGAATATGCTATCCACAGCCAGAGAAAGATCTATGGAATCTGAATGCAAATTGAAGCAGACTATTTTCTATTTTTTTGTTTTATCTTTCTTGTGGTTTTCCCCTCTTGTTCTGATTCTTCTTTCACAACATGACTAATACAGAAATACGTTTAATGTGATTGTACATGTATCTATATCAGATTGCATGCCATTTGGGGGAGGAGCGGGGGGAACAAACTTAGAACTCAAAATCTTATAAAAGTGAATGTTAAAAAATAAAAATAAAGAATGTAAAAAAAATCAGACTATCGGTGGGGGAAGAGGGTGCCCTATTCTCTTTAGAGTCCCAGTGGGGAGCCAGACTTCCTCAATAACCTCAGTAATCTGCCCTAGATCCATCCTCCCTCACCTCCCCTAACTATATGAGCATCTCCCTTCAATCAAACCTGCTAGCTTCCTTTTCTCTCTTTCCACCCTCTATCTTGTGCTGTATTTTGTCTGGTGGCACTGTGCCTCCAAGCCCTGCCTTTCTCTCCTCAGAAGCAGGAGCCATGGCCTCAGGCTGTGACTAATGATTCAATACCATACCCATAACCCACCTTTTTGACACAGGGAATGTAGAAAGCGAGAACTAAATAAGGAACTATGGGCTTTGATGGCAAGGTCTCCTACTTCTCCTCAAACACCTGGTTTTCCCCCCCCTCATAATATAAATGACAGATAAGGGAAATGGGTACCTTTTACCTGTATAGGACTTTGGTATTCTGAACCTCCCTAAGTCTATATGGACAGTGATCAAACCTGTTCGACTACTTGGTATTAAGCTTTGTAGAGTAGAAATAATTAGAACTGAGATATTTTACTTTCTATCTTGTTCACTCAGGTTTAAAACAGCATTGGACAAGCAGGTCCTCATTTTGCTCCCTTGGAATGTATCTTGGTCTATCCTGGATCAAGTGTATTATATTAAAGAGAGGGATGCACCTGAAGTTAGAGGCCCTTGGCTTGAAGCCCCCTCACTATTTATTACTTATGTGACTTTGCAAGAGCTACTCAAACTGCCAGGGACTCAATTTTTCATCTGAACAATGGCGTTAAACTAGAGGATTATAAAGGATCCCTGAATTTATCCTCTGAAGAATCCTCTGAATTTATGATCCTCATGGATCTATCTTTGGTCTTTGCAAAACAAAGACTCCTTTCTCCTGGAAGTACACATTTACCTTATTAGCATCTGCTCTGACATCAGAACCATCTTTACCACTAGCTGGTGTTGCCTTGTCTTTGACTCAAGAAAGCTCTGAGGGGGCAGCTAGGTGGCACAGTGAATAGAGCACTAGCCCTGGAGTCAGGAGGACCTGAGTTCAAATCTGGCCTCAGACACTTAACACTTACTGGCTGTGTGATGTTGGGCAAGTCACTTAACCCCAATTGCCCTACCTTCCCCCCTCCAAAAAAAAGCAAAAAAGAAAAGAAAACCCTGTTGTGTTTTTTGTTTCCCCAATTCTTTCCTCCTTGGGCCCCACATTCTATCCCTCTTTTCATTTCTTTCTTATATTAGTAGTAGTAGTAGTGGTAGTAGTAATAGTGGTGGTGGTAGTAATAGTAGTAGTAGTATATATATATCTTCCTCTAGGACTTTTCCTCTGAGGTTGGGTCTCCCAGGGATGACTGCCCCAGGGTCAAGGTACTTAGTGGGTCCAGATTAATAAAATAATATAGTACATGAGCTGCCCCCCAACCTCAGTCACCTAGATATTTATTTTCAATAGGACTATTTTCAATAAAGGACACAATTAGCTTAAAGGAAAGGACTTAACTGAAATTGCATAGTAAGAACAGTAGTGAATGTTCCAAGATGGCAGAGTAGAAACAGGACTTCCTCACAGCTCTGGCTTCCACCTCCTCCAATTCATGTAAAAGGTGACTCTAAACAAACTTTGGAGCTACAGAACCCACAAAATGACACAGAGAAGCTAACCTCTGGCCAGCAGGAAGCTGACAGTGCAACACTCTGGGAGCTGAGCCCAGTTCTTGGGGTGAGCCAGAGGTTTTAGCCCCAGGGGTGGACTGAGTAGCCACTAGTTGGAGGCACTTCAGATCACCAGCAGCTGTGTCGGTTTCCAGAATTACCAACACTTAGATGCTAAGGACAAAGTGAGAGGTCAGTGCAGTGTGGACTTTTGGATCTGGTAGTTTGGGAGCATGGTCTGGCCTTTATCCCTTGGAGGGAGAAGCCTCTAAGGAACCACGGCTGTGCAGCTGCCGCCCCATGGCAGCTTCAGCTCCTGGCTTGAAGATTGTAGGGGGACCAAGCAACCAGTCTGAAGGGTAATCTCTCTTGCTTTAACCTGCTTGGATCTGGATCACTGTCTAGGGTGGAAGTCCTGGGGTACATGATCAGCTTGCCAGAGTGTGTGGAGCCTTCAGAGAGGGCACCCAACTAATAGCTTTGGCAGCTGAGAAAACCCAGTGATCTGGGACAAAGCTCCCCTCCCTGGTAGCAGAGTCCTACTGTGGCAAAAAGCTTAAAAGTCAAGTAATTGAGTGGCAACATGAGCAAATAAAGGAAGCAAAGCAAGCATAGCAATCCAATTTTACACTCCTATTTTGGGGACAAAAAGGATCAAAGCATGGGACAGGAGGAAGACAACAAAGTCAGAACTCCTGCATCAAAAGCTTCCAAGAAAAATATGAGCTGGTTATAGTCCATAGATGACCTTAAGAAGGATTTTGAAAACCAAATAAGAGAAGTGGAGGAAAAATTGGGAAGAGAAATGAGAATGATGAAAGAAAATTATGAAATGAGAGTAAATAACCCGACTGAAGAAAATAACACCTTAAAAAATAGACTAACTCAAATGGCAAAAGAGGCTCTAAAAGGCAGTGAGGAGAATGCCCTAGAAAGTAGAAAGGGAGGGTAGGATGGGGGAGGAAAGTTCCTTTGACCTCTGGAATATCAATTCCAAGCCCTCTGATCCCTCAATGTAGAAGCTGCCAGATTCTGTGTTATCCTGATTGTGTTTCCACGTTATTCAAATTGTTTCTTCCTGGGTGCTTGTAGTATTTTCTCCTTGATCTGGGAGCTCTAGAACCTGGCTATAATATTCCTAGGAGTTTTCTTTTGGAGATATTTTTCAGGAGGTAATCAGTGGATTCTTTCAACCTATATTTTGCCCTCTGATTCTAAAACATCAGGGCAATTTTCCTTGAGAATTTCTTGAAGGATGATTTCTAGGTTCTTTTTTTTGATCATGACTTTTAGGTAGTCCAATAATTTTTAAATTATCTCTACTGGGTCTATTTTCTAGGTCAGTGGTTTTCCCAATGAGATATTTCACATTGCTTTCTATTTTTTCATTTGTTTGGATCTGTTTAATAGTATCTTTATTTCTCATAAAGTCACTAGCTTCCATTTACTCCCATCTAATTCTGAAGGAATTATTCTCTTCAGTGAGCTTTTGAGAATCAGTTTATAAAATAAAGGAAAAAAAAAGAACAGTAGCTACGAAATGTTCCTGGTGTACAGAAGGAAATGAGCATTTTTTTTTTATCAAATGCTTTATTAACTTCTAGTTTACATCATTCATTTCCACAAGATTTTGAGTTATACATTTTCTCCCTGTTTTTCCCCTATCCATCACCCCAAAATAGGGATCCCACTGGATATCCCCTCCTCCAATCTGCTCTCTCCCATTTCTTCCATACCCCCTCCAACTTTCCAGGAGGGCATGGTGGATCTCTATACCCCAGTGCCTGTATGTCTTATTTCTTATTATATGTAAAATAATATTGATAATATATACTTCTCCCTCCAGGGGATAAAGGCCGACCACACTCCCAAACTACCAGATCCCAAAGTCCACAGTGCACTGACCTCTCACTTTGTCCTTAGCATCTATGGATTGATAATTCTGGAAACTGCCACAGCTGCTGGTGATCTGAAGTCCCTCCAGCCGGCGGCTGCTCAGGCCACCCCTGGGGCTAAAACCTCCAGCTTGCTGGCAGAGCTGGGCTCAGCTCCCAGAGCACTGCACTGGCTGCTTTGCTGCTGGTCTGCCAGGCTGTCCTCAGAGGGAGGTTAGCTTCTCTGTGTCATTTTGTGGGTTCCGTAACTCTAAAGTTTGTTTAGAGTCACCTTTTACATGAATTGGAGTTGGTGGGAGCTGGAGTCCTGTTTCTACTCCACCATCTTGACTCAGCCCCCAAAGAGCATTTGTTAAAGGCCCACTATGTGTGAGGTATTGTGCTGAACACTTTACAGATTTATTTCATTTGATCCTCACAGCAACTTTGGGAGATAGGTGTTTTAATTCTTCCTATTTTATAACGACAAAACTGAAGAAGACAGAGATTAAGTGACTTGCTCAGGGTCACACAGGTAATAAGTATCCAAGATCAAATTTGAACTCAGTTCTTCCTGACTCTAAGCTCAGTGCTCTATCCATCTCTGCACAGAAAGCTCTAAAGACAATCTCAAAATCAAACTAGCCATTTGTAGTGTTAAAGGGATTTAAGATCTTCCTCTCACATTCCCATTAATTGGTCTCACAAGGACCCCATTAAGGGAAGCTTGCTTAAGGGAAGCTTGCTTGTAGGAAGGCTTTCACACCTTTTGCTAATTTCTAATTAGGCACTTAGCCAGGAAGCTTGCGATGCTTTCTGACTCTGAGAAGTGTATGTATACTCTGAGTAGGTATTTTGCTTTGGGGGTTCACTTATGAGAAGGATCTTGTGATTGCCTGGTTGAGATTCTGAGTCGTCATATGTTCAGAACTCCCTGACTGATTAGGTGTAAAGGCACTCTCGGTCCAGGGATGTATGTAAAGTGTATAGCAATTTTGCTTTGATTCAGGCAGAGCCCTGTCTGTTGGTCCTTATTTCTCTGCTTGTATTTTCTCTGTTTGTATTTTCTCTGAAGTTCAGGGCGCTGACTTTTCCCCTGAGCTAGTGAATGTGATTTTAAAAAGATTGTTGATCCCTTAAACAAGTAACTTTCCTAGTAAAGCAGATGTAACACAGCCAGGTATGCTACTGTGGTTGCCCCTACACCATTCTACCAAGGGAAGTCTTCACATGCTGGGGTAGACACCTCACAACTCTCCAGCAGGTTACCCTTAACCTGGTTTAGCCATCTACTGAGATGGTTTTACTGGGGTATGGCTGCTGCCATGCTATAACTCCTTGGAGCCACAGGTGAGAGTTGGGTAAAGGTGGACACCAGAGGTAGAGAAGCAGCCCTGGAAAGGGCTCAGCAAGCCCTCACACAGAGGTGCTAGTCCTCCTGGAACACCCCATCCACCCCATATTACCTCTTTATAGAACCACGGAATACCATAAAATATGCATGCTGGTTATCATTCAATCTAAACTTTAAAAAAATCTAGATTTGTCTGTGATTGAGATGAGGATGGACAAGTATCATAACATGAGAAATGCATGGGATCCTTCTTTATGGTGAGTAGAATTCATGGCACTGGTTCCATAAAACCCAACCAGGGATATATTTGTTCCTTTAGCCATTAGAACTAAGATGTTTGGGGTGGCTAGGTGGCACAGTGTATAGAATTCTGGCCCTGGAGTTAGGAGGACCTGAGTTCAAATCCAGCCTCAGACACTTCACACTCACACACACACACACACACACACACACACACACACACACACAAACTAGCCATGTGACCTTGGGCAAGTCAATTAACCCCAATTGCCCTACCTTCCCCCCTCCAAAAAGCAAAAAAAAAAAATAAAAATAAAAAAAAAGAAATAAGATGCTTCTCACCACCATGTCCTCATATTCAGTGGTGTTAAATTTGGTGAAGTCCCACTTCTGTGAAAGGGGGATCTTCCGGTGTTGATGGAAAGAGAAGTTGATCCTGTGCAAATCCTCAAATATATATTCTGGACTTTGGTGCAAATGGGCCAGGGTACTTTGGGGCTTCCCAAAAGTGCCCCCACATGCCTGTCTGGAACTTATCATCCTCATCACAGGCCTTTTTTTTAAACTGTGAATGACATGAAAAGGGTATAGTGGAACACAGATGTTGAAGCAATCTTTGCCAGGGCTATTCACCATATGTTGGTGCAGATGTGAGTAATAAATAATAATGGCTAACATTTATACAGCACTTACTATGTGCCAGGCACTGTTCTAAGCATTTTACAATTATTATCTCATTTGAGCCTTACAACAACCCTGGGAGGTAGACCCCAGAAGTTATTTGTTTCTATTCATCAGATACCATGTGGTCACAAAAATGGGAACTCATGCATTTTGCCTTCTTCAGACTGAAGCAAAGAATTCACAACTTTACATCAAAAACACATTTCAAATGTGGAAATGGTTTGTTCTTCTAGGATTTAAAATAATTGGCCCATTAGTTAACAAAAAGAAAGGCAAAAGGCAAGATGGTTGTTATTCCCTGCAAAAGGGGAGAACTTTTCAAGGAGAGAAAAGCACCATTTTCCCCTAAAGAAAAAAGCCAATTCTTTTTCCTTGCAGATTAGGAAATTAAGACCCAGACAGGGACTTGTTCAGGGTTTAACAGCAGTCAGTTGGTGAAAGCCAAACTAGAATTTAGGTCCCTCATGCTCCTCAGTTTAATGTTCTTTCTAGTACATCATGATGTCTATATGTAAAGAATCCAGTTCAGATAAACATGTGCCAGACACTGTGCTAATGAATGTACTTCTTTACAAGATTTCTTGGACAAAGAAAGAAAGGTAGCTCATTGATATATATTTATGTAAAAATGGAAATTCATGTGAAAAAGAGATTTACAGTGATAAGTACAAGTTACTTTGTACATTCAGTCGTTACTATTGTTGTTTTTAATCACATACATCTTTTCAAAGTGACTAATCATCATTTTTCTCTTGAAATGGCTCATGAGGACTCTCCCTGCCACCCTTAGTCTCTGCCATCTCTGTGCAGGTAGCTTGAGGAGGAAGAATCCATCTTGAAGCAATACTTAATAAATGTTTGTCGACTATATAGCGTTTCTCATTTGACCCCTCCAACCAGTACCTACTACTACTACAGATAATTTGTTTCACTTCTACTCAAAAGACCACAGAATTTTAGAATCTCATAATTGGATGGAACTTCAGAGACCATTTCATCTAACCCATACCATAAAATCAATTACCTATACAACATATCCAAGGAGTATATTTTGGGTCATTGGTTGAAGCACCCCCTCCCCACAAAGGTTAAAACAACTTAAGCAGCCCTTTCCACTTTTAGCTTTAGCTTTAACACTAATGTTAATTGTTACCCCTTACATCAAGCCTAAATTTCCCTTTTCGATCACCCCTGCCCCTCTTTCCTGACTGTGCTTCCTGGGGCTAAGCTGAACAAGTCTCATCTCTCTTCCAGGTGACAGTCCTTGAACTATTTGGTGGCTATCCGGTCCCCTAGAAATCACTTCTCCAGGTTAAATATTCCCAGTTTCTGAAGCCAAGACATATTGCAGAACAAACCATACCCTAGGCTAGACTCATGTCTTCATGTACTGGGGACAGGTGTTTTAAGAAGATCAAACTGATGGTGGATTTTTGTCTGTGCTGAAAAAAAGAAAGTTGCTAGCAGATGTTGAGGAAATGAAATGATTGCCCATGGTCAGATAGCTAGGATGAAGTAGTCAGAACTTGAACACAGGTCTTTTGAACCCAGGTTCACTTTTATTCTTTAACTTCACCATAACTGCCTCCATGTCTGAAAGGCCTTTCAGAATAAGAGAGTAATGATTTGCTTTAAAAAAAAATAGAAGAAGGGGCGGCTAGGTGGCACAGTGAGTAAGAGCGCCGGCCTCGGAGTTGGGATGACCCGAGATTGAATCCAGCCTCAGAAAATGAGCACCCACACATAAATAATGACTAGCCGTGTAACCTTGAGCAAGTTACTTAACCCCAATTGCTTTAAAAAAAAAAAAATAGAAGCAAAAAACCCCACCAAAACGGTTAGTGCAAAATATTCCCATGAAGGTGTAAGTTTGAAGGAGTAACTAGAAAGGGTGGGGAAGGAGATGTCCTTAATAGTACAGAGCTTTTTGGAGAAGATGAAGGACTAAAGGAAGCCCAGAGATAAGGACCTTGTGAGTTGCTTGGACAGTGCAGCCCTGAGGTGAAAGTGTCCCACATCTATTCAATGTCCCACAAAATTGCCTTTACCTTCTCTGGAAATGTAATGGGTTATTTGCGAATTTTCTGGTTTTGTGTTTGCTAAAATGCACTTAGGAGTCATTTGTGTTTTAAGCTTTTTTTTTGCTGTGGAAGAAATGGGTTTATCTGACACTCATTTTACGTTGAGTACTTTGTCTAACAAGAGGTCTTATCACACTTTGGGGGTAACCCTAGATATGCCATATCCTTGATTTTTACTCTGGAATGGACATAGAATAAGCCAAAGAGACAGAAAAAAGTCTAACTCCCTTTTGGGGGCCAGTCTTCCCTACTGTAGTGAATCATGTTCAATGTGAGCCTAGGCAAGGGGCCTTTGTGTCAGGGGACCTCCTGGGCCCGTTTTCACACAGGCTAGCCTTCCAGGACCATTTTCACATACACTGAGGCTTAGTGAAGCAATAAAAAGGGTTCTTTAAGGTTTACAAAAATATTTGCCTCACAACATGCTTGAGAGGTAGATAGAGCAAATATTATTATTCCCAATTTACAGATGAAGAAAGTGAGTCATAGTTTTGCCACATCCTGGCTGTGTGAGTTTGGGTAAGTCATTTATCTGTGCCACAATGACTTTAAACTTTATATTCTTTATTCCTTACATTTCTATATCCACCTAAACTTAAAAAGACTTCCCCAACTGATCGTAAGTTCCTTGAGAGTAGGAATTGTTGGGTTTCCGGTGGGAGGTTCGTGTTTTGGTGGTGGTGGTTGTTGTTGGTGGTTCTCTCTTTACAGTGTCTGGCTCATAGTAAGGGCTTAAAAAAAAGTTTATTGACTGATTACTCGAAGACTGAATACTTTGACTAATTGATAGTAAGGGTAACAAACAGGGGTGTGCTGAAATCCGTTCAAAAACTTGTTAAAATTCAATATAAGCATTGCCACCTTACAAAGCTGTGCTGAAATCTTACAAAGCAAGGCTTGGTTATTTTTTTCTTCTTCTTCCTTTTTGTTGATTGTTTAGACCTAAGAGATGTTAATAATGCAGATTACAATTTAAAAATGTGTAGTGTATGCATTTCTCCTCCCAGGGAGCCCATTGTTAAACATTTACCAGCACATCTAGTGTAGGTAAGGCCAGTTATGTCCTCATTAACCTTATAGTCTTAAGGAGATAAAATTTGTAAACAATTAATTTCGCTAAAGTTTAAGATCACAAAGCTCTGGGCTTTTAAGATCCGCCAAGAATTTTAACATTTGATTCATTAGCTGTGAAAAAGTAGTTCAAAAGCCCTACGCCTCTGGGGGCACCTAGGTTGTGAAGGCTCAGGGATGAAGCTGCAGAGAGAAGGGAGGGCTCCCCAACCCACAGTTTAGAGTGTGTGTGTGGAGAGGGGGGAGAGCAGGAGTAGGGGAGGGAAGAAGACCAGCTTGGCTGGGACAGCTGCGGCGTCAGGAAGGGCTGCTGAGAAAGCAGCGTAGCCTAAGGAGGAGGAGAAAAGAGGCAGCAGAGGGGGATGCAGGAACCTTGAACTTCTTTGCCTTTGGAGGAGTAGGAGGAGGAAGAGAGGGAGGTGAAAAGGAGTGGAGAGGAGGAGTCTTCCAGCTCAGACCCACGTCTGCTGCTACCTCCCCCCCTTCCCTTCCTCTCCTCTGCTCCTTCAGCCCCCCTGGTGGAACCCAAGGCATCGGGAGGGAAGGAGAGCGGGCCGTGCGCTATGGGCAGCTCCTCGGTCCGGCTAGCGCTACTGCTGCTGCCCCTCCACGCCTGGCTCAGCCTCGGCTTCCCAGGTAGGAGCAGGGAGGCGGGGCAGCCAGGGAGCTCCGGAGCAGAGACACCGTGGGCAGCCCCGGGGTCCCGACTCTGCAGGGGTACAAGGAGCTGCGGGTGCGGACGTTTTGCTAGAGTAAGCGCACGGGAGGGAGAACCCAGGGACTTTTTCTGCATGGAAAAGTCCGCCGCCCCAAAGGAGCTGCGGACAGCCAGTCCCTTAGCCTTGGCCAGGAGCCGTCCTTGCATCTCGCGGGTCCCAGCCCCTTGCGGTCCCGGGGAAAGGTTCTCGGCTCTCCCTCTGGCCTCCCTGGGCTGTGCTCCTGGGCACCCACAGGCTTCGGGGAGCCAACTTTTCATTCAAACTCTTGTTGACGTGGGAGGCCAAGCGGAAACTTCTGACTGCTTCTCTTCATCTTCAGCGAGGCTAGCCCTAATCTCCATTGGGTTCCCCGGGGTCCGCAACACTTCCGGGGGCGGAGAGGGGGAGAAGATACTGGGCCAGGGAAAGAGGGATTCGGGGCTCTTTAGAAGTTGCTTCGCCTTGCTCATCAGCCAGTCCCCGCCTCTATCTGTTTTCCCCTGCCGGGCAAGGACTCACGTTACCCAAACCAGGCAGAAAGGCAAGATCTGGGATTCTGGACAGGAATGAAAATGGAAAGGGAGAGAGACCCCCCCCCTCCTGTTGGCGATAGCCTTCCCCAGGCAGGCTTCTATGGTGTCTTTTCTGAGGAAGGCTAAAGGAGATGTCTTATGTGGTTCCACTTTAATTAAAACTGGAGGGGGGGAAGGGGGAGGCGAAGAGAGGAGAATTTAAAACTACACACGTGTTGGGCATGGGGTGAGGTGAGGAGGGTTGCCTGGAACTCGAGGACTGCCCGATTTGTCAGTTGCGTCCCTGGTATTTATTGGTTCCGGCCTGAAGTTGTGGAATACCCTGTTTGGAGCTGACAAGACTCCTCCTGTTTCCAGCTGGCTGGCTGATCTGTGCTTCGTTTGCAAACAGCCTTGGAGATTCAGGATAGCCCATTTGGGTTCTCCGTGCCATAGTGGTATAGAAATCCCTAAGAGTGTTTTTATTTGGTGTCACTGGAGAGTAAGTAATCCCTTTAGGAACACTTAGGTGTCTATGCAATATCTGTGGAAGGTGTAATTCTATGTGACTTAGAAACAATACAAATGTGATGCAAATAGACGTAAACTTTTGCTTAAAGTTATGTTCAGAGAAGGGCACAGCAACTGCAATTAAAATTTCATCTTCAATTCCTTGTTTAAATAAGGAGAAACCTCACAATGTTTTTAACCCGGTTTTCTGTATTTTTAAGTCCTGTAGTGGAAAGAGTATTGGGTTTGGAGTCAGAATACACGGGTTCACATATCTAGGCCCTACTCAGTATCTCTGCTTCTTGGTTAAACACTTCAGCAATTTTGGGCCTCACCTGTAAAAAGAGTGAGTTCTAATAGATGCTCTTTAAGCTTTTAATTCCTATGAAATCAGTTTGCCAAGGGAAGTCTTGAAGGAGAGAAAATAAATCATGAAAGGGCTGCCTTCACCCTGAGGTCCCAGTATGGAAGTACTTTTGTAAGGGTGTCCAGTCAGTCAATCAACAAGTATTTATTAAGTCCTATTATGTCTCAGGCTCTGTGCTGACCATTTAGGACACAAAGAAAGGTAAAAGTCATTCTTTAACAGTCTAAAAGGGGGGGATATATAGGCTTATCTGGTATAGGAACAGCTAGGTGGCACAGAGGATAGAGCACTGAGCCTGAAGTCAGAAATACTTGTATTCAAATCCAGCCTCAGACACTTATTAGCTGTGAGACCTTGGGCAAGTCACTGTTTACCTCAGTTTCCTCATCTGTAAAATGAGACAGAGAAAGAAAGGGCAAACTGCTCCAGTATGTTTGTCAAGAAAACCCCAAAAGGGTCACAAAGAGTTGGATACCACTAAACAGCAACAACTGGTATAAAAGCAAAGGATCATAAAATTACCTGCAGCATGCCCCCTATTCTCTTTGCCCGTCTCCTGCCCTGATAGGCTGATGCAGAGAGTACTTTGCTTAAGGTTAGGGATAATGGAAACAATTGCAGTAGGAAAGTAGGACCCAAGGCAGCTAGGTGGTGCAGTGGATAGAGTGCCAGGCCTGGGGAAAGGGAGACTTACCTTCGTGAATTCAAATCCCACCTCAGACACTTAACTAGCTGTGTGACTCTGGGCAAGTCACTTAACCCTGTTGATTTCAGTTTCCTCATCTATAAAATGAAAGAAGGAAATGGCAAGCAACTCCAGTATCTTTGCCAAGAAAACTCCAAAAGGGGATCATGAAGACTTGGGCATGACTGAAAAAAAAAAACCTAAACAACAAAAACTGGGGCCCAACATTGTCCATTCATGGGGTTCCACGATGGGTTAGCTGAGACAAGAAGAGTTTGAGGCTCTTTGCTTTAGACAAGATGTCCAGGCCTGAGTTACAAGTTCTAGGTAGAAAGGGAGTTGCTTGGTACTCAAGGATGCTGCCTGGCTTTGCTGATGATAACAGAAAGCACCCAGAGTCACCTAGCCCACCTAGATGCTGAGGTCATCAGTTTTCTTCCGTGTGTTTTGTTATTCCACATTGTTTCATTTTTATTTATTGCTATTAATTTACCGATAAGTTCTTGCTAGGAGTAAACACCACCCACTCTCCAACTATTTGTGTGTTTCAGCAGAGAGCAAAGTCCATTTTACCAAAGTTGCATAACTGGCCCTCACTGAAATGAAACAAATCAAGAAAGGTGGCAACGTCTTGCAAATGAGTGGGGGCTCAAAGCTGAATTTATATGACTGGATACCATAGAACAGCCTGTACAGCCTGAGGGCTGCTGGAGGATTTCAGGCAGCTCTTGAAAAATGTAGAGGAAAACAGCCTCTACATTTTGGGGGGCTGCCTGAAATCCTTTGGTGTACCAAATGGCTTTTAGGTTGTGCAGGCCTGCTATAGAGAGAGGTGGAACTGAGGGATAGAAGGTCTACAAACCATAGATTAGAGTGTGTTCAGAACGTTTTCCCCCAAGGACGTGGACAAACCTGAAGGGTGATTGATTCATAGGTTAAACAAAGCTTCTGATCCTGATAGTGGCGATTGATATAGTATCACCTGGTGGTTAAATATAACTCTAAAGCTGAAGTTCAAAGGAGGTAAAATTCAGAGTTAGTAGCACATCCAATACTCAGAATCTGACCAAATCCAGCAACACCATGAGCATCCTTATAAGGAAATAGCCAGTGGAGTCATGTTTATCTTTCTCTGCATCACTGAGCAGCTGCCCTGGGTGATGTCCCAATGTGACATCCAAGACCATACGTGGGACCAATCTCCATCCTGGCCAAGGACTCTCACGTCTCCTAGCCACCTAGCCTGTGATTACTATACACCTGTCTTTCTCCGTTCCCTACTAAAACTCATCTGTATGGCTCTCTTGGTCTTCTACAGTAATCAAGGTGCTGAGTAAAGAGTTGGAATCCTGGGAATAGAGGAGATTACTGAGATACAGAGAGACGGAGAGATAGAGACAGAGACAGAGAGAAAGAGAGACAGATAGAGAGGGGAGAGAGAGAGAGAGAGAGAGAGAGAGAGAGAGAGAGAGAGAGAGAGAGAGAGAGAGAGAGAATAGCCAGAGAAGAGAACTGAGAACAGACACTTGGGGTTGAGGGGAAACCACATAAAGTAAAAAGGAAAATAAGGTGAGGAGGAAGCAATGGAGGCATAGAAAGAGTGGTTAGGGAGCTGGTGAATGTGATTTCTGAAGCCAAAGTGGGGAAAGAATATTCAGTTGTATACGATGGTCAAGAGGATGGAGGGAAATGATTTGACAATGAAAAGGTTATTAGTAATGATGGAAAGACAATGTCATTGGAATGGCAGGAGCAGAAGCCATATCATGAGGGGTTGAACTGAAAATGAGGGAAATGAGTTTGGGGAAACAGTGTCATTAGGTACAAATAAATGGTTCAGAGGAGTCAATGGAAGACTTTTCTAGGATTTTGGACTCTGAAGCATTTTTGTAGGTAGATAGGAAGGTACCAGGGAAGAAAGAAATCTTGGCAGTTGTGATGGGTGAACGATGAATTCCCTCACAATGCATAGGAGACAGGGAATGGTTGATTGTATGGAGTCTTGTAGAAGGTTATGGGGTTGGGGGTGTTGGGGTGAGAAAGAATGGGATCAAAGGCAAGATAGAGGCATATCTTGTTAAGGAAGAGAGAGAATGTCTTCCTCTGTAACCAGAAGGAAGAAAAAGAAACTGGGTGCTGATGACGAGAAGGGTTGGAGAGAATTCAAGCTGAATGGTATCACTCATTTCAGGGAAGTCAAAGGTCCAATGGTGAGACTACATGCATTCTAATAGAAGCTTTTGGAGAGCTGTCTTTTGCCTGAAAGGAGCTATTCCAAAGGAAAGAGGTGGGGGAAGATTTTCAGCCAACCTGAGGAAGCTGGAAATGTTTTGTTGGGCCTTATATTAAGCCACACAAGCAACCTTTTAGTTCTGAATATTAGATGTCAGGGTATGTTTGTAAAAGTCACCTAATATATATATATATATATTGCTTATATTTTGGTGATCATCCTTGGCTAATGTGTCCATTAAGAGAGGGAAAGTAAGGGGATATGAAAAAGTGGCTAGCTCTGGAAGTAGGAGTTCAAAAAGTGGAGAATTTGTGTGGTATGTATATATAGATACTATATATATATGCATATATAAGCACATATATGTGTATGTGTAAGATTATGCATGATATATGTACTTTGTATGTCTATAAATACAAATATGTCTGTCTATGCATATATACGTATATATGTATATGTATATACACACAGAGCTCTGCTTCTCCTCAACATTTCTCAACATCATTATCCATTTTCTGGCTCTTCCTTCTAGTCACAGAGGAAGAGGTATAACCACTACTCTTTAACAAGACTAAACCCGATATCAGTGCCCATGATGCCATCTTTCAGCCACCCCCAGCTTTCTATAGGACCTTATACAATCAGTCATACCCCTTTGCATTGCCAATATGTATGTATACATTATATTTGGGGAAAGAGTGGGGCAGCCAGGTGGAGGCGCTGGAGTCAGGAGGACCTTAGTTCAAATCCAATATCAGACACTTGACACTAACCGTGTGACCTTGGGCAAGTCACTTAACCCCAATTGCTTTGCCTTCCCCCCTCCAAAAAGAAAAAAAAAAGAACAGAGATAGGCAGACAGACATACACACAGAGCGACAGAGAGGCAGACAGAGACAAAGATATGGGAATACAGTTTGGTGACTTGAGTACTCTATAATACACGTGTCATTTAATCAGTTCTAGGAGTAAATCACTCACATCCCCATCTCTGTGAATTCTCTATTTAGATTTCTGCTTCGTTAAATGTAGCCTTCCTTGTTTTTCTTCTCTTTCATTTTTGAAGACTTCAAAGAGGTTCAGAACATAAATTTTACATTTTTCAAAAGTTATGGGGTTTTTTATGACATATATTTATAAATGCATTCCTTCCTCTTCCCTGCCAATAGAATGATCCCTTAAAATAAGGAATTTAAAAAAAAATTAGAGAAACAAGCAGTTCAGCAAAATTAACCAATGCATCAGCTAAGTTTGACAGTATATGTAGATCTACACTCAGTTCCCCATTTCTGTAAAGAAGAGAGGAAAATATATTTAGAATATAATAAAAGTCATTAAAACCATAGAACATTAGAGCTGTAATAGAAATCACCTAGTCCCATCCTCATTGTAGAGATGAGGAAACTGAGGCAGGGAGAGAGATTAGGAGATTTATCCCAGGTCTCATGGTGAGCTGGTGTCACAGTGTGGGTCAGAAGCCAGAACCCTTGCCTTCCAACTCAGTTCCTTTTTCGTTATCCTGAGTCCTCATCAAACATTTGGAAAATACAATGCAGGGCCTTTTTATGCCTGAGTTAGGGGAAATAGTGAAGGGATGGCTTGGGGAAAGGGAAACGCACTGGAACGTGACTATTAGTGAAGAGGAAGTAAGCCTTGAAATGTTCTTGTTGCCTTCTGGTTTTGAAGCTCTGGGGACAAAACCCTGGTCCTAGGCATGGCTCTGAAAAATCCCTGGTAACATTGCCCCTGTGTGTGAGTGATGCAAGTGAGTTTGGCTTGGAGAGTGTTTTTGGAGGTAGCTGGGTAGTATTAGTGAGTGGAGCACTGAGCCTAGAATCAGGAAGACCTAAGTTCAAATATAACCTTAGACACTTACCAGCTGTGTGACCCTATACAAGTCATTTAATCTCTGCTGTCTCAGTTTCCTTAACTTTAAAATGAAAACGACCACAGAAACTGGTTGTGAAAAGAAAAATTTTAGGTGAGTAATTTTACATATTTATGGCAGAATATTATGTAATAATTATTCCCTAGAATCAAAAAATTGTAACCTCCCAGGGTTGTTATAAGGATCAAATGATATATTTCTAACATGTTTAATACAGTGCCTTGGAATAGAGTAGGCTCTTAATAAATTCCTGTTTTCTTTCCTTCCTGTTTTAAAATAAAACACTAGCAACCTCCTTTCCAGTGGTAAGTCCAGATCCCCTGTCCTTGCAAACTAGGTCCAAGGCCCTTACAGTCTATGAGAAACTTCCTAAAGTCTTGCCAAAGGGAAGAAGATAGGCAGATTTTGCTGCTGTTCAACAATTCAGGTAAAGGGAAGAGGGCTGTGATTATTATTTTAACAAAACAAAATCATAGCAGAGCAGCTTTACAAAATGACACATTTGGATGTAGCCATTAGAGAGGGAGCACCTGACTCAACAGATACAATTAAAGTCTTACCTGCGACAGGCTAGAAATTTCCGTCTGGGTTTAAACCCTGTTCCCACGGACAGACCCAGACCCTAGCACTGAGCCAAGGGCCTGCTGGTGGAAGGGGCTGTCATCTGACATGTGATTTCCTGATGACAATTTGGATTCAGTATGTCTTTGGCAACCATGGACACTGAAGCACTTGGTGCCTCCCATTCTGATGATCCCAGTCTGCTTGTTGGGGGGGACCAGATACTGGTGACCACAGCAGAGAGAGCTGCATGCCATGAATCCAGGGCATTATTGTAGGAGCTGTGGCTTCCTGGCTACCAAAGCTGATTTTCAAGCCATGAGCGTACTCCGTTTAAGCAATGGTCAGTCCATTGGGGGCGGTAAGATGATAAACTGACTGTAGTCGCAAGCTGGAGGTGGCATTTATTATTTTATTGGCCACTTGTTCTGCTTCATTCCCTTCCAACGAGGCTGAATGTTCCTCTAGCTAAATACAGAGATCCTTGTGCCAGTTGCCTTTCCAGAGGAGCACAGTGCCCTGTGAGTCCTAGGCACTTAAGAGTACATTGAACTGAATTGAAGAAGACAACAGAAACTGGTTGTGAAAAGAAAAGATGTTAGATGAATAATTTTATATATTTATAGCAAAGTGCATTTTTATTGCACTTTACTTATACATTATTTGCACAATATTTATTTATTATGTGCAATATTTATTCCCGGGAACAGGGGTGGGGAACCTGAGGCCTTGAGGCCACACTTGAGGACCTAGAGAACCACATGTGGCCTTGAGGCCTCAGGTTCCCCACCCCTGGTAGAATCAACAAGTGTCTTTCCAGCAAAGTTCTGGTCGTCAGAAAGCTAAGGATTAGCTTCCAGGATAATAATTTAAGAACAAACAGATAAAACAAAACAAACCTTCTCCCCAATCTAAAGACTTGGGGAGTTTCTTCTGTGGATCCCATAGTTCTAGATCCTGACTGATGCCTGTCCTGCCCTTTCTTATCCATTGCCATTTTTTCCCCACCAGGCTAGATCCCAGAGACTCTCTCGTGGGGGTATAAATGTTGCCTCTTCTTGTACTCAGTTTCTGTTCTCTCAAAATGAAATCGGGGCACTGCTTAGATGCTCCTTTTCTGTCTTGGCCTTCAAAATGCAGAATCACAGAACAGGAAGGGAACCTTTAGGAAGAATCTGATCCAGTCCACTCATTTTACAGATGATAAAATTGTGGGGTGGCTAGCTGGCACAGTGAATAGAGCACCAGCCCTGGAGTCAGGAGGACCTGAGTTCAAATCCAGCTTCAGACACTTAACACTTACTAGCCGTGTGACCTTGGGCAAGTCACTTAATTCCATTTGCCCTGCCTTCCCCCCTCCAAAACAAAACAAAACAAAACAAAACAAAACAAACAAACAGATGAGAAAACAGATCCAGAAAGTCAAGTGATTTGTCCAAAGGCACAGAATGGCAGACTCTGTGGCCAGTTTTTCTTTTTAAATAGTAGGCAATAACTATTTGAACAAAGCAAACTCGAAGCTTCCATGGTGTGACCTCTACTTTTGTTCTTTTCTTCACTTAAACTTCTTTTTACTTCCTGTGATTTCTAGCCCTGAGAAGACCAGTCACTGGGTCTGCTAAACGGGCTTTGCTTGACATCATGCATGCTCTTTCCTAAGAGTTTCGCTCTCTCCCATCTTTACAGTCTGACTAGGAATGATATTTCCAACACAAAAGCCTGCTGTTAATCCTGCTTGCTTTTCAAAGCCTCACTGGCCTTGTTTCAACACAGTCATTGTTACACAAGATCATCTGGGAGGGGGCTGCTGTCTTAGGGATCTGGCAGCAAAACTTTGACTGATTTTAGGAGTATGCGAATTGCTAACCTTGCATGCTTAAGAAACCCAAAGTTGATTGCCAGTATTTGAGTAACTGGTTATCCAGTTATGGAAATGAGGGTCACAGGAGTTAGGAGTCATCTAATCTAAGCCCTTCTTTAAACAGATGAGGAAACTGAGGCCCAGAAAAGTTATATGACTGACACAATGTCACACAGCCAGGAAGTAGCAAAACCAGGATAATCTGGCATTTTTTTTCCGGTACCTCATGCTGTTTGGACTATCTCTTAGCTTGCCAGATGGCCTTTAGGATTGGATTTCTTTGTGTTGGGAATTGCATTTGTGCAATAATTTCATGCTCTGTATTCCCTATCTCTTGTCAAGGAGGAGAGCAGGATGATGCAGTGGGAAAAACTCTGGCCCAGGAGTCAGGAGAAGTGGGTTTAAATATGGATTTTGTCACTAACTGGTTGGGTGACCTTGGGCAAGTCACTGTCTCTCAGCTTCAGTTTCCTTAATCCTAAGAATCAGTGTAGGATTTACTGAATTTCTGTTATCTCTTACAGCTCTGATAGTCTCTGAAACTCTGTAAAGTATTGTTACATCAGATAGAGATCATATATAGAATCACAGATTTAGAACTAGGCAGGATATTAGAGATCAGTGAGTATAAATCCCTATTTCTCATATAATAACTAAGATTTATATAATCCTTTTTATTTATTATCTTATTTTATCCTCACAATAACCATGGGAGATAGATAGTATTATCATCACTCCCATTTTACAGATGAGGAAACTGAGGCAGACACAAGTCTTTACCTTAATTTGCCAAGGGTCACACAGTGAGTTTGTGCCCAAGACAGAATTTGAACTCAGATCTTCCAGACTCCATCCAACACTCTAACTACTATGCCACCTAGCAGCCTTTATGAGATAATTTAGGTTCAGAGGAGTTAAGGAAACAGCATGGTGTGGGGGAAAAACAGTGGCTCTGGATTTAGATGATTGGATTCATATCCAATCTATAGGACTTATAACTTGTGTAACTTTTGGCAAGTCATTTAACCTCACTGGGTCTCAGTTTCCTCATTGGCAAAATGAGAGTACCTATTTATCATTTCTCAGAATTATGTTTTACATGCATAAAATAAAACACATAGGATAACAAAGGAAACCCATTATGGTGAAATAAAAATTTAATTTCTCCCATCTGAGTTCATATCCCTCCCCTGAAATCTGTCCCTGGAACTTTTGGTCTAGGTCCCGTCCAACTCTGGATCTCTGACCCATGAACCTGGCTTCAAATCTCCATTCTGTTACTACTCATTAACGTTGGATGACTCCTTTAACCTCTCTGGGCCTCAGTTTCCCTGCTTGTAAAATGAGCAGACTGAGCTCAGTGATTACTAAGTTCCCTTC
Source organism: Gymnobelideus leadbeateri (assembly GCA_011680675.1). Taxonomy (NCBI): domain Eukaryota; kingdom Metazoa; phylum Chordata; class Mammalia; order Diprotodontia; family Petauridae; genus Gymnobelideus; species Gymnobelideus leadbeateri. The sequence goes on from WOXC01007610.1 coordinate 868,787, forward strand.
TAACTCTTGACTTGCCCAACGTCACCCTGAGAGCAGTGGCAGAAGCCTCTACAGAGCTGCTTCATGCATTCTGTGAGGAAACAAGAACTTAGCAGACGGGAAAATGAACAGTGCCACATCATACCAGTTCAACAGAGAAAGTGATCTTGAATTGAAGTAATAAAAGTAATCCATCTTCAAAGGGCAAAACCACAATTCCCATTTGCTGTAGTTTTGTTTTGTTTTTTTTAAAGTGCACACATACAAAGTAAAGTGCAAATCCCTTCTGGGAAGAGATTGTGGTTTTTTTTTTCCATCAGAATGGCAGAAGGTGTCAACACATGAATCATTTGATTCTCACAATTTAGTGAGCTAAGTAACACAAGTATTATTTCTTTTTACAGATAGGGAAATCAAGGCCCAGAGACTTCATGATGGCTTAAGATTAAGAAGCTAGTTAGTGATGGAGCCTGGGATTGAACTCAAGTCATTAGACTCTTAAGTCCACAACTTTACTACATTCTCTCTCTAATTTACCTTTGTATCTTGTTTATGTATCTGGCATGTAATTGAACAGAAGCTCCTTGAGGGCAGGAACCATTTCCTTTTTAGTTTTTTGTATTCCCAGCATTTAGCATTAGTATCCACCATGTAGAAGTTGCTTATTGAATTAAATATTGTAGTAGAGGCAGTAATTCTAGAAGTGCTGTGTCTGTGTTGTTGTTATTTAGTCTTGTCCGACTTTTCATACCCCTTTTGGGGTTTTCTTGGCAAAGATAGTGGTGTAGTTTGCCATTTCCTTCTCTAGCTCATTTTACAGATAAGGAAACTGAGGCAAATATGGTTAAATGACTTGCCCAGCATGACATAGCTAGTAAGTGTATGAGGTCAGATTTGATCTCAGGAAGATGAGTCTCCCTGATGCCAGGCCTGACACTCTGTCCACTGAACCACCTAGCTACCCCACCCTGTCTGTTGTAGGTATAAATAACAAATATTTATTGATGGGGTGACTAGGGCAATTTCATGGAATAAAACTACATCTTTGCAAAAGGCACAATGTATTCAGAACTGCAGAAACTAAAAATCTTATAAAAATAAGACTTCAGAGAGCCAGATGAGATCTGTAGCATGCTGAATAAAAGCTCCTTTTGGGCAAACAACACGTCACAGTATTATTAATTTGTGAGATACTTGGATGTCAAGACAGGGCTAGAACATTATTCCAGGTGACTCAGAGACTCTCAAGAACTTTTTGAGCAGGATTTTCAGTTGGAGATTTAAGAGAGGTTTGTGTAAGGAACATCCCTCACTGATGGGATAGCTAAGCACCCGTTTTCCAAGAAGTAATTGTTTGCACCTGGTTGCTCTAGTTTCACAAAGCACTCTAGGCTCTGGGCCTCAGGGGATTCATTACAGAGCCCAGTGATTCACTCACCCATCATTTCTTTAGGCCCTGCTGGCCGCTTCTTTGGCCAATGCTCTCCGGGAAGCTGATACATGACTCTGGACATGATGGCTCAGATTAACCCAGAGGTTTGGGGTTATAGATTCCTTGGACGGCTTTATTATTGTTTTTGTTTTTATTACATTAAGAATGATGGCCTCAAACATAGCACATGGAGGCAGAAAGAACAGTTCACTCAGAAGGGCCACTTTTTTGGAGAAGAAGCTCTGAGGTCAGCCCACAGAATTTCTTTGGCCCTTCACATCTGCACCATCTCCAGCCCTGAGAGCAGTTGCTTGACCATCTCTTAGAATTATAGGATCATAAATCAGGAGCTGTAAGACATCTAGGGGACATGTAGCCTAACTTTCTCATTTTATAGATTAGGATTTCCTGTGCTTTCCCAGTTCACTCATTTTCAGTGAATCTCATGTCAATGCTAATTTTATTTCTGCCTTCTATAATGATGATTCTGAATTGTCATTTAACAAAGTGTGGTCTAAATGCCTCATTAAGTTTTATGTTAAGAATTTTTGGGCAGTTTGGCTGAGAGATCAATACCCAGTGTGGTATGGTTAGGAAGGGTACCATTTCATCAAGTCCACCCCCTCAGCTCTCCTACAGAAGTCTACGCCACAAGGAACTGTGGTCCATATGGATGTCATGGGGGTTTGCATGGGCATTATTCAGAGGAATTGTATCAGACTTGTTGCCAATGACTAAGCATTGGTGAGACACTGTCTCCTTTTTCTTGGCAAGACTGACATTGTAATCCTCTAAAAGGATATTTTCATTTGCTTTGAGTATATGGCATTTGTATAGGGCGTTTATAGAATCAGTTCCTGATTTCCTTCATGCCTTGGGGTACTGGGGCCATGGACCTTGCCATATGTCAGCAATCTTGCCCCCACCCTCTACCCTCAGTTGCTCTTCTTTGGTTATGAGAAAGGAAATGCTTCAGAAAGTCATATTCAGGTATGTGTCAGCCAGCAGAGCCTTGGACCAGATCCCATCCCAAGGAAATCCTGTAGTGATTTATACGATATGATTTCTTAATTCACTCTCACAATCAGAATCTGTCTGGAGATTTCTATTCTTCTGAACGTAAAACAGACTTAAAGGATTAAAACCTTGTGGTTAACTTATGAAAGACATTTTTGACTCAAAAATTAAAAAATAATTAGAACTGTCCAAAAATAGAACTGGTGATTTGGGAAGTAGTAACTTCCCAGATGTGTATGTTATTTGTTTAGAATGTTGCAAGAGGGTTTAAGCTTAAGCTGAATATAGGACTAGATTGGACCAATTAAATAGTTGATTCTATGGTCCCTTCAATTTCTGGGAGACTGTCTTTCTATAAAATTTTAGGAAGAGATGCACAAACTGACACAAGACATCAAAAGCATTTTTAAAGCATTTGCTTTGTGCTGGGCACTGTACTAAGCTCTGGAGAAATATAGAAAAGCAAAACAGAGTCCTTTCCCATAAGGAGTTTACAGTCTAATAATGATGGAAGACATGAAAATAACTTTGCACAAACAAGATCTCTACAGGATAAATGAGGGAAAAATCCCAAAGTGAAGGCACTAGCTTTAGGAGAGATTGGGAGGGGCTTTCTGTAGAAAGTCAGATTTTATGTGGCACCTGAAGGGAGCCAAGGAGGTCAGAGGGCAGAGGTGAGGAGGGAGAGAATTCTAGGCAGGGGAGACAGTCAGTGAAAAGGTATGGGTTTGGAGATGGAGTGTCCTGTATAAGGAGCAGTAGATCCAGTGACCACAGTGACACATACTCAGTGACCCAGTGATCACAGGGTGTGTGATAGTGGTAGTGGTACAGGCGGGGCCAGGGGTTGGGGGAGCAGGGATGTAGAGTGTAAGAAGACTGGAAACTAGGAAGGAACCTTGTTATGGAGGGTTTTAAAAGTCAAATGAAGGATTTTCTCTTTTATCCTGGAGGTAATAGGGAGTTGCTGGCATTTGTTAAATAGAGGTATGACATAAGTTGGTGATCAGGGCAGTCCTTATGGAACATAACTTTGATAATAAAGAGGAGGGTGGACTGGAATGGGAAACACCTTGAGGCAGGAAGACCAACCAGCAAGCTATTGCAATGGTCCATGTGTGAGATAGTGAGGACCTGCGTTAGGGCGGTAGTAGTGTCAGAGGAGAAAAGAGAGAGTAGATTGTATGAAGAGAGAATAGGCCAGACTTGGTACCCTATTGGATGTGGAAAGTGAGGAGTGAGGATTTGAAAATGACATTTAGGTTATAAAGAAATGGGAAGACAACATCACTGTGAATTCAGAAGCATTTTTCTTCCCTTGATCTTGTTTAAATCTGCCACCTATGAAATGCTTATTAGTTATGGTACAATAAGGTTGGACTCTTTCAGGAAATTGGGGTCAGTCTGGTTATTCAACAACACCTGTAAAAATCCTGGCATTGTTTTTCACACAAACTGAAAAGCAGCTGACCCTAGATTTGTGGTCTCCTCTACTTTGGAGGTCCTCTGCCATTGCAGGTGATGTGGCTACTTCTGTTTTCAGTCTAAGCTAAAATCTCACCTCATATAAGAAGCCTTTCACAATCTCCCTTAATATTTATACGTTCTTTCTAGCATCATCTCCAATTTGTACTGTCTACAGTATCCAAGACATGCCTTTCTCTGAGGTAGCCTCTTTATCCACTCTCTAGTTCTGCTTCTCATCTGTTGTGAATTTGTTGTTGTTGCTCAGTCGTTTCAGTCAGATCTGATTCTTTGTGACCTCATCTGGAATTTTCTTGGCCAAGAATACTGGGATGATGTACTATTTCCTTCTCTGGCTCATTTCTGCAGATGAGGAAACTGAGGCAAATACAGTTGAGTGACTTGCCCAGGGTCACACAGCTAGTAAGTATCTGAGGCCAGATTTGAACTTGGGAAGTGTATCCAGTGCATCACCTAGCTGCCCTCTTGGTGAATAATCTTAGAAAAAAACTCAAGTTCCTTCAGTTCATTCTAGCTACTTCTAGAATTAAGTGTGTTCACTGAATTTTCAGCCACTTTAAAAGAGCCAAACTAGTTTGATAAGATTGATTGCTATCTAGCTAGATTAAATATTTGTTTAACACAATACATGTCATGAATAAACACAATTTGTAAGCATTTGAAGACAAAATATAAGCAAGAAAGTCCCTATTCTCAAGAGCAAGTTCTAATTGGGGAGAAGGGGAAGAGAAGGGGAGGGGAAAAAATAAAGTAACTCTTGAAAGTGAGGGAAAGGAGAAAGAAATAGGAACCTGGTAGACAATGGTGGAAATACGGAGGCTTGGAAGCAGATACAATTCATTCAAAGCTGATCTGTTAGAACCCAGGGTGTTTTCAGAGGCAGAGTAAAATTCTGAAGAGGAGGAGCTGATAGCCTGAGTGGAGGTGGCATGTTACCCAAATGATTATAAAATACTAGAGTATATGATCCTAAAGGTGATGGTGATTTTCTTGTATAATTTCTTAAAATATGATATCCAGGTTTCTTATTTGGTTACGGTTTTCAGGGAGCCTAATAATTCTGTTTTTTAAAAAATACTTTATTCATTTCACTAAATATTACATGTAAATTTTTTAACATTTATTTTTAAAAAGATTGAGTCCCAAATTTCCCCCTCTTCTGTCCTTCTCCCTGAGAAGAAAAGCAATATGATATTGATTATACATGTGAAGTCATGCAAAACATATTTCCTTATTAGCTGTGTTGCAAAAGAAAACACATACACACAGACACAAAACAAGAAAATAAAGAAAGTACCCCCTCACCATGTTTCATTCTGCACTCTCAATTTATCTGTTCTTTCTCTGGAGGTAGATAGCATTTTTCATTGTGGATATTTTGTAACTGTTCTGGATCATTGTCTTGATGGCTGTATTTTTCACAGTTGATAATCTTTACAATATTGCTGTTACTGTGTATAGTATTCTCCTGGTTCTGCTCACTTCAATTTGTATCATTCCGTTAAGTCTTCCCAAGTTTTCCTGAAACCACCCTGCTTGTTATTTCTTATAGTACCATATATTCCAACATAATCATATACCACAACTTGTCCAGTCACTTCCCAGTTGATGGGCATCTTCTCAATTTCTAATTCTTTGCTTCTACAAAAAGAGCAGCTGTAAATATTTTTGTGCAAATGGACCTTTTCCCCTTTTCTTTGATCTGTTTGGGATACAGACCTAGTAGTACTAGTCAAAGTGCATGCATAGTGTGATAGCTTTTTAGGTGTAGTTCCATAATGTTCTCCAGAACAGTTTAAATAGTTTACAACTTCCCCAACGGTGCCTTCAGTGTCTTAGTTTTTTCCACATCCCCTACAGCATTTGTCATTTTTCTTTTGTCATGTTAGCCAATCTGATCAGTATGAGGTGGTACTTCAAAGCTGTTTTAATTTGTATTTCTCTAATTATTAGTGAATTAGAGCTTTTTTAATGTGATAATTGGTAGCTTTGATTTCTTCTTCTGAAAACTAATTCTTTATATCCTTTGATAATTTATCAATTGAAGAAGGGTTCGTATTTTTATAAATTTGGATAAATTTCCTATGTATTTAAAAAGTGAAGCCTTTATCAGAGAAACTTGCTGTAAATATTTTTTCTCCAGTTTCCTGTTTTCCTTCTAATTTTGGTTGCATTGGTTTTATTTGTGCAAGACATTTTAAATTTGCTATAATGAAAATTTTCTATTTTACTTCCCATGATCCTATCTCTTCTTTGATCATGAACTCTTCCCTTATACCTTATCTAACAGATAAATTTTTCCATGCTTCCCTAATTTGCATATTATACCACCCTTTATGTCTAAATCATTTATACATTTTGACTTTATGTTGGCATAGAGTGTGAAATGCTGGTCTATGCCTAGTTTTTGCTAAACTACTTTCCAATTTTCCCAGCAATTTTTTCAAATGCTGAGTTCTTGTCCCAAAAGCTTGGATCTTTGGGTTTATCAAACACTAAATTACTAAGGTCATTTATTACTGTGTATTATTTACCTAATTTATTCCAGTGATCCACCACTCTATTTCTTAGCCAGTACCATATTGTTTTTATAATTACAGCTTTGTAATATAGTTTGAAATCTGGTGCTGCTAGGCTGTCTTCCTTCACATTTTTTCATTGATTTCCTTGTTATTCTTGACTTTTGTTCTTCCAGATGAGTTTTTTTCTTTCCTGGCTCTATAAAATAATTCTTTGAAAGTTTGTTTGATATGGCATTGGATAAGTAACTTAACTTAGGTAGAATTATAATTTTTATTATGTTGGCTTGACCCACTCATGAGCTATTAGTATCTCTCCAGTTGTTTAGATCTGTCTTTATTTGTGTGAGAAATATTTTGCAATTGTGTTCATATATTCCCTGAGTTTTTCTTGGTAGGCAGACTCTCAAGTATTTTACATTGAATTTCTCTTCCTGTCTCTTGCTGCTGAGTTTTGTTGGTAGTATTGGTTTTAGGTAAATACTGCTTAGAATTTTAAGGAAGACTTTATTCCTATACTTTCTTGCATTTTTAATAGGAATTGGTGTTTTATTTTGTGAAAATCTTTTTTTTCTGTATATAGTGAGGTAATCATATTATTTTTATTGTTTTTATAATTGATATTATCAATTATGCTTATAGTTTTCCTAATATTGAACCAACTCTGTATTAATATGTAAAATCCCATGTAGATAGTGTATGATCTTTGTAATATATTGCTGTAATCTCCTTACTAGTGTTTTATTTAAATTTTTGCATTGATATTCATTAAGAAAATTGGTCTGGGGCGGCTAGGTGGCGCAGTGAATAGAGCTCCGGCCCTGGAGTCAGAAGGACCTGAGTTCGGAGCGGGTCTCTGACACTTAATCCACACAAACAAAAACCTAGCGGTGTAACCTTGGGCAAGTTACTTAACCCCAATTGCCCTAAAGGGGCAGCTAGGTGGCGCAGTCGGAGTTGGGATGACCCGAGATCAGATCCGGCCTCAGAAAATGAGCACCCACGCATAAATAATGACTAGCCGTGTAACCTTGAGCAAGTTACTTAACCCCAATTGCTTAAAAAAAAAAAAAAGAAAAAAAAAGAAAAAAAGAAAATTGGTCTGGAATTTATTTCTCTGTTTTTGCTCTCCCTGGTTTAGATATCAAAACCATATTTGTGTCACAAAAGGAATTTGGTAGAAATTGTTCTTTATTTTTTTTCAAATAGTTTATATAGCATGGAGATTGTTCCTTAAATATAAAAATCTGCTTTTAAATCCATCTTGTCCTGGGGATTTTTTTGTTGTTGTCGTTTGGGAGCTCATTTGTGTCTTGTTCAGTTTCTTTCTAAGAAAGGGTTATTCAAGTATTTTATTTCTTTTTCTGTTATTCTGTGCAATTTTTAAAATAAATATTCATTCATTTCACTTAGATTGTGAGTTTCACTGGCACATAATTGGACAAAATAATTCCTAATAATTGCTTTAATTTTATCTTCATTGATAGTGCATTCACACTTTTCATTTTTGATATTAGTAATTCAGTTTTCTTCTTTTAAAAAAATCAAATTAGTCAATGGTTTATTTTATTGTATTTCCCCCCATAAAACCAGCTCCTTAGTTTTGTTAGTTCATTTTTTTCAATTTCAATTTTATTAATTTCTCCTTTTATTTTCAAGATTTCAATTTTGGTATTTAATAGGGGATTTAAAATTTGTTCTTTTTAATGTCCTTTTAGTTGCATGCCCAGTTCATTCATTTACTCTTTCCTTCCCTTATTGATATATATTTTTAGAGGTATACATTTTCCTACAGCTACTGCTTTGGCTATGTCTCACAAATTTTGGTATGTTGTCTCATTGTTATTATTCTCTTTAATGAAATTATTGATTGTTTCCATGGTTTGTTCTTTGACCCAATCATTCTTTAGGATTAATTTATTTAGTTTTCAATTAATTTTAATCTGTTTCCATAGCCCTTTATTGAATGTAATTTTTATTGCATTATGGTCTGAAAAGGGTCCATTTAACATTTCTGCATTTCTACATTTGTTTGTGAGACTTTTATGCCCTAATACATGGCCAGTTTTTGTGAAGGTGCTAGGTACCTATGAAAAAAGTGCACTCTTTTGTATTCCCATTCAATTTTCTCCAGAAGTCTATCATATCTAGAGTCTGATCATTCTTTTTTTTTCTTTCTTTCTTTTTTGGGTGAGGGAAGTCAGGGCAATTGGAGTTAAGTGACTTGCCCAAGGTCACATGGCTAGTAAGTGTTAAGTGTTTGAGGCTGGATTTGAACTCAGATCCTCCTGACTCTAGGGCTGGTTCTCTATTCACCACACCACCTAGCTGCCGGAGTCTGATAATTCTTAATGATCTCTCCATATCCTGTTTTCTAGGTTGTTTTTCTTGATTAGATCTCATATTTTTCCCTTTCATTTTTTAATTTAATTTACTCAATTTAATTTAATTCTTATATTTTCCATTATCTTTTGGACTCATCAAGCTTTATTTCCTCCATTTTTACTTTTCTGGGAGTCCATCATTTGATCAAATTTTTCTGCTTTCTGTCTTAAGCTGTTGATTCTCCTTCCATTTCTCCCCCATCAGAGCTTCTACTTTATTTTCTTATCTCCTGCTTAATTAATTTCAAGTACTCTTGTAATCCTTGTGACTACTTTTTTACTCCTGAGGCCCTGCATATAGTTGTTGTGCTGTTACCCTCTTGTTTTGGGTTTACTTCTTGCACATATCTTAGTCAATTGTATTTCTTCATTGATTTGGTGGATTTTTTTCCTGTTTACTTATATCTTCAGCATCAATTCATGGTTTGGGCTAGGGTCAGGCTCCATACCTTCCTATAGTTCAACTCCCTTTCTATAGTTGCCAGATCAAGAAGGTAAGGAAGTACTTAACTTAAAGGCAGTGGGAACTCAGGAAAATAACTGATGCCTTTTGGTGTAAAGCATGTGGCCAGGTTGAGCTAAGGGGAAAGGCAGAGGACCTGCCTAGCCACAACTACTACTATGGACTGGGAACCAGCTCAAACACCTGCCAAGGGGGTGGAAGGACTTGCCCCAGGTCGATCTGTTTTCTAAAGTCCTGTCCAGCCTTAAGGTGATATGATTCTATTTGTACCTCTTCTCTCTGTTTCTACCTGGATAGAAGCTACTAGTTTTATTAGCTGAGTCACTCTAGCAAATATGATAAAATAACAACAATAATCACGAGCATTCATATAGTGCTCTAAGGTTTGTAAATCACTTTAAAAATATTATCTTATTTGACCCTCACAACAGCCCTGTGAGGTAGGTAGTATTATTATACCCATTTATCAGATGAGGAAACTGAAGCCAACAGAGTAAGTGATTTCCCTAGGGTCACACAGCTAGTGTCTGTCTGAGCCTGGGTTTGAGCTCATACGTTTCTAGCTCGAGGTTTAGTTCTTCAGCCAGGGGTTCCCTAGCTGCCTTCAGCTTGTTCAAAAAGAGAGTCTGGTTGAATGTGTAGCCAGACACGTTTACATGTACCTCTGAAATGAACTGCTTTAATGGACTCATCTCCTATTCAAACATAATTTTGAAATTTTCATAAATTTATGCATACTTGCTGATTACATCTCTGCATCATCTCTCCAGTTTCCTTTCCAGCTGGGTCTATGTTCTATGTACCTAAAAGGCACTCAAAAAAGCACTTCCTTGGCTGATTAAAAATAGGAGTTTTATGACTATTTGACTTACCAAGTGTCCACTCTATATAAAGTCCTGTCCTAAGAGCTTTGGGGACATACAAGAGAAATAGTAGGTTTTTATCATCTAGAAAGACAGTGTGGCAGAGTGTTTTTAGTACTGGACCTGGATTCAGGAAGGACTAGATTAAAATCCTAATTCAGATCACACTAGTTGTGTGATCCTGGGCAAGTCACTGTAACTTTCTGAGCCATAATCTCCTTATCTCTAAGCTAGGGATTATATCAATGCCTGTTTACAAAAAAAAAATATAAAGTATTTGGCAAAACTTAAGAGTATATTTATTAACTCTTTGTGTAGATATTCCAAATAACTTTCCAGAATGGTTGTACCACTTCAAAGCTTTACTAATAGTTCATCAGACGGCCTCTTGAACAACATTTGCCATTTAATTTTTTTGTTATCTTCACCATTTTGATGAGTGAGGTAAAATTTCAGAATTTCTTTAACTTATATTTTTTTAACCAGTACTGATTTAGAGCATTTTTTCCTATGGCTAGAGTTACTCTGGGTTTCTTTCTCTTGAGAACTGCTGGTTCCACCATTTGTCAGTTGGGGAATAGCTCTTATAACTTTGAATCAGTGTCTTATATGTCTTGGAAATGAGACCTGTATCAGAGAAACTAGCTGTAAAGACTCCCCGCCTCAGTTAATTGTTTTCCTTTTAATCTTGGCTTTATTAGATTTTCTTGTAATCTGTAAATGTTCACAATGTAAAAACAAAAGAGTCAATAAAACTTAAAAAAAAGAAACCTTAGCTATTAGGCTTTTTAAATACCATGTTTTTTTATATGCTTAGGTCAATCATTATTAATGCTCTCATTTTCCATAGTGCTTCAAAGATTACAAAGTATTTTGCACACAACAACCCTGTGAAGTAGGCAGTATAAGCATTATCTCCATTTTATAGAAGAAATTGAGGTGCAGAGATGACATGCCTTAATTTACCTCATAAGTCAAAACTAGTATTTGAACTACGATTCTCTGTCTAGGACTTTTGACTATTCCACACTGCCTGAAATTATTATATGGGTTCAAATTGATTCTACACCAACTCATGGTCACTTATAGTAACAGCTATAAGACTGAACATTAGCCTTGGGCATAGCACTAGTATTATTATTAAGATATCTATCGAACCTAAGGGCAGCTTAGTGGCTTGTAGATAGAGAGTTGACCTTAGAGTGAGGAGGGGTTGAGTTTAAATCCAGCCTCAGACACTAGCTGTGTGACTCTGGGCAAGTCACTGAAACCTGTTTGCCTCAGTTTCCTCATCTGTAAAATGAACTGGAGAAGGAAATGGCAAATCACTGCCAAGAAAATCCCAGATGGGGCCACAAAGACTTGGATGTGACTAAAATGACTGAACAACAATATTCAGTTACATTCATATGCCACAGTTTGTCCAGCCATTCTCCAGTTGTCCATCAGCCATACTGTACTGTATGGCAGGAACTGTGCTAAGTGCTGGAATCTGTTTTAATTCTTTGCTGCAACAGAAAGTGCCACTTTGGGTACTTTGATATGTCTGGGCTTTTCTGTCTTTGACAGAAGGCAGTTTTATCTGAATGTATTCCATTTCATAATGGACTTCTTCCTCATTTTCTGTTGTGAAGTAATCCTACATCATGTGGCATACTTAGATCATTTGTGAGTCTACAGGATCATTTGATTAATTTGATAGCTTAGTCTATTATTTAGAATGAAGATCAAGAGGAAGATACAAAGTTATAAAACAATGCTGATTCCTTGTCAGAAGATCTGGGATTGAATCCTGACTTTGCCAACAAGTTGATTACTCTTTCTTAGCCTCAGTTTCTTTACTTGTAAAATGAAGAGCATTGGTGCTTTTTCTTTGGTCTGTACGCACTCTGGCACATAATTAAGGTGTTCTGGTGAATCTGTGAAACAGCCAATGCAGGTTGGTTTGTTTTTTTTCCCTGCCTTGAAGCCAGAATAAAGAAGGATGCAAGAAAGGGTCATCTCAAGTATAGACAGATGTTCTCTTTTTCTTGACCTCATTACAAAATGGCCCTCTCATGCCAACTCATCCCTCCATTTCTATCATTAGCAAAACAAGTGCAATTCTTTTAAAGTCTGGTGATATGACTCTATACTATGTGTTGTACACGTGAAGTTAAGCTTGCTTCTGTTTCTTATTGTAACAATTATCATGTGTTAACCATTATGACCCATAACATATTTTCCCTTTTTCTTCCATTCCTAAGATAATGTAAAATAAAGTATTCCCCAATTTACAGAACTGCTGATTTAGAAAAAAAACATTTCTCTCATTAAAGTACCTCTTGTTTTAGCATTAGGAAAAAAAACCCTACACTGACAATAATAAAACTCCCATTACTTCTGTCATGAGTTTGTTGTGACAGCATACTACAAAGTGTAATAACAATTGTGAAATTATTTTTTTCTGTATTCTAGAATTAACTTACTAGCCCTCACACTATCTTTGCTTTCCTGCTCTCATCCCTCCATCACAACATTGGCAGAGCTTTTATTAAAATCCCTTGCTTATTCTCATGGCTAATTTTTTTTTTTAATTTTTAGGAATGCCTGGAATGTTGGACACATGGAAAAGCTTTGGAGATTTAAGAAAAATGGAAAATTAAATGATACTTTTAGCCTAGTCATCCGAGATTACCTAGATTAAAATTAGATAATATATTTAAAGTACCTTGGAAATATTAAAGTGCTACATAAATACTAGTTATTACCATTAAAGAATAGGCTGAAAATGTTTCCCAGTTTAGTTCACAAATATGCAGTGATCTTATCAAGCCTCCATGTTGCATCTAACTTTAAGCTTCTGAATGAGAATACTCTAAGGATGGAACCCTGGTTTCATTGGTGTGAATCACCAATGGTCATGATGATCACAGATCACAGCGTTCTATGCCTCAGAAGATTGTCTTCACCAGTTGGAGGGACCCTAAAGTCATCATTCTATGACAATTTCTCTGGCAAGGAATCTTTCTTAACCAAGCCAGGCAGTCAACTCAGACAATAGATGCACAGTCTCATTGAGTCCACACTCTAAATCTCTCCAGTTTGGTGTAGAATGAGCTGGAATAGGCATTTATTAAGTGCCTATGTGCCTGGCATATATTAGGTGCTTAATAAATGGTTAAGGGCATGATTGACCAGGCATTGTGCTAAGTATTTTGCAGTCGGATTTCATTTGATCTTACTCGGATTTGGTAGAAGCTGTGAGAGCTTATGCTTTTCTTGTGTAACTAATAGGTAGCATTTATGTAGCTTACATCTGCCTTTTCTATTTATATGCCTTACATTTGTTATCTCATGGGATCCTCACAGTAGCCCTGGCTTATCATCTTCATTTTACATATGAAGAAATAGCTGAGAATTTAAGTCACTTGCCCAGGGTAATATAGCTAATAAGTATCTGAGGCAAGATTTGAACTCAGGCATTCCTGACTTCAAGTTTCACATTCTCTCCACTCTGTGAATCTCACTAGCCTTTAAGATCCCTCTGTACCATAGCTAGATGCCAGAACTGAACCTTGGTAGAGGGGAAATATGCTTAATCAATGAAAACATAATCAAGGTCCTACTCTGAAGTTTCCTTATGACATGAAGGGGTCCCTGGGTTCTAGAAGGCCATCCCAGCACAAACTCTGGCAACTTCTAACAAGCTGGAAAAATTTTAGGCACAGGCCATATGTCTCTTGTCTGAAGACTAGCCTTGCTGAGCTCAGAGTCTCATTTCCATGTGTTCTTTAAGAAGATGAGTTTTTTGGCCACAGTTACTCTCAAGGATCATCTGTGGAGTCACAGGGGGGCTGGTGATTGGCATGGATGAAGGGAATGTTTCCAGTAACAAAATAACAAATCCAGAAAGTGATGAAATAAAGTAATAAAACATGATCTGCCCTGACATATGTCATGGATAAATTCAAGATAAAGGTAAATAAAAGCAGATCAGAGTAAGATACGTCGTGCAAGGATGATGGAGAAAAAGAAAAGAATGCATATTTTGAAGGGAGATGAGAGTTCTAGATGAATGAATGAATGAATTTGCTTGAAGTCAGGAGACCCTATGATGCTTTTAAAGGTTATCAAAACAAACAATCAAACAAAAAACCCCCAAACCAAAACAGGTCATAATGAGATTTTTATAGGAAACCCTAAAAACCCTAGAGGCTTGTAAAAACCTGACCAGAAGCACCCAGCTTGACTTCAGCTTCCTGTAAACTCTTTGCCTCAAATAACTAGTGGCCAGTGGTTACTTAGCAATCATGCTGAGTGGGTTGTTCCAGTTAAAGTATAGTGGAGTAGTCTGAGAAAAATGATGTTCTGGTCAATGGCAGAACTGAGAGAACTTTATAAACTGAGAGTTCATAAAATGCTGTGTGACCATTAGCACATTTAATCTTTGCAGGGTCCTTGAGCTCTAGAGTGGGTGGGGATTGTTATTTCTGTTCTGAAACTTGAAGATTATAAATGACTGAACCAAGGTGACAGGACTACTAAGTGGAGGAGGTCAGATTGAAGCACACTTCTAATGGATTGTCTAGCATTCTTTCCATTTCACCCCATTATCTCCCCCACTTTTTTTTTTTGCTTTTTGGAGGGGGAAAGGTAGGGCAATTGGGGTTAAGTGACTTGCCCAAGGTCACATGGCTAGTAATTAAGTATCTGAGGTCGGATTTGAACTCATGTCCTTCTGACTCCAGGGCCACTGCTTTGTTCACTGTGCCACCTAGCCACCCGGATCTCCCCCACTCTTGCTCTAAATCCTTCCCTCTTCTTGACTTCCCTATTATTGCTGACCACTCCATCATTCTCCCGGTCACCCAGGCTTGAAACCTAGGAGTTATCCTTGAATCTTCACTGTCTCTTGCCCTTTCTTATCCAATCTGTAGCTGAAATCTTTCAATTTTATCTTTATAACTTTCCCCTATGTGCCCACTTCTCTTTTCTGACACTGCCACTGCCCCAGTGCAGTCCACCATCACTTGACCTTTGGACCCTTGTAGTAGTCTACTGGTTGGTTTTCCTGCCACAAGTCTCTCATCACTCCAGTCCATCTTCCACTCAGCTATCAGGGTAATCATCCTAAAGCCTGTGTCTGTTTGTGTCACTCTGCTATTCAATAAACTCCAATGGCTTCCTATCACCTCCAGGATCACATATAAAATCCTGGTTGTCATTCAAAGCCCTTCATAATATGCCCTTCCTCACCTTTCCAGCCTCCTTATATCTAACTCTGGTCTCCAGTGACACTGGACTCCTTACTGTTCCTTGTACAAGATATTCCATCCCCTAGTTCCTGGCATTTTCTTTGACTGCTCCTATGCCTGGAATTGTCTCTTTTGTTTCTGCCTTCTAGCTTCTCTGGTTTCCTTCAAATGGATTAGGGATAGGCATGGGGATGAGGATAGGGATAGGGCCTAGACCCATGATTTCATTGGTATAGGGAACTCCCAAGTGAGGAAAATGCCTCTACTAGTGCAGGTCAGTATTTTCACCACAACTTCTGCTCTTGGAGAGTTATTTAGTGGTCTAAGAGGCTAAATGACTTTCCCAGGGTCATAAAAACCAGTATGTGTCAGATATAGTACTGGACCCCTGTTTTATTCATTGTTTGATAATTGTAGTTGAAGTCATTGAACATGGTTATCTGGGCTACTGTATATTTCAAAGAATCTTGCATAATTTTGGCATATTCATTAGAGGTACCTTGGAGGAGACGATTTTGCTCTAGTGAACCACAATTTTTTAAAAAGAGTGAACAAACAACATAGAGTGGGATCTTCTCTCCAGTCAATCGTGTGATTGTAAAGATGTGATCTGCTTTGGAATACCTCTCATGAAAACCTAATTGTTGCCTTCTGAAGATCATCTCAGTGTATGTGGCACTCAACAAATGCTGACTGGATTTCTTACAGCATAATAGCATTGCATCACACACATAAACCAGAACTTGTTCAACCATTCCCCAGTTGATGGACTTCCACTCAGTCTCCAATTCTTTGCAACCACTAAAGGAGCTGCTATAAATATTTTTGTATATATGGCTCCTTTTTCTTTTTCTTCGATCTTTTTGGAGTACAGACCTAGTGGTGATATTGCTGGGTCAAAGGGTATAGACCAATGCTTCTCAAACTGTAGGTCATAACTCCATATGGGATTGTGAGAAACTTGGCAGCAGTAAAAGGTTTCTGAATATGCAGTGGGCAAACAATTAATTAAAAATCAAATGTCTAATGAATCCAAGGTGCTTCTGGCAGTGTTTGCCCATGTTGCATCACACAACTTCATTGCAACCTTGGTTCTGAACATACAGTATGTGTACTTTGCACAGTGCATGCCCTCAAGTCACACAACACCAACAAATACTGCCACACAAAGCTAACAAACAGCTTGCCCAAACGGGGAAAGGGATTGCCAGTGGACAACGTTTAAGAAGCCCTGTTATAGATTTTTGGGTGTAGTTCCAAATTGTTCTCCAGAATGGTTGAACCAGTTCATAACTCTACCAACAGTGCATTTTGTACCTATTTCTTTCCTGTCTCCACCATTTATCATTTTTCTTTTCTGTACTATTAACCAATCTGATGGATGTGAGGTAGTATTTAAGAGCTGTTTTAATTTGCTTTTTGCTAATTATTAATGGTTTAGAGCATTTTTTTCATATGACTATTTATAACTTTGATCTCTTCTTCTAAAAACTACCTGTTCATATCCTTTAATTATTTATCACTTGGGGAATGGTTCTTATTTTTATAAATTTGACTCAATTCACTATGTATTTGAGATATAAGATCTTTATCAGAGAAAGTTGCTGTAAACGTCTCCCCAACCTGTCAGTTTCCTACTTTCTTTTTAATTTTGGCTGCATTGGTGTCATTTGTGAAGAACCTTTTTAATTTGATGTATTCAGAATTATTCATTTTACCTCATGTGATCCTCTCCATCTCTTGTTGTGGTCATGTTTCATGTCACATTTCCCTTTTTGGTGAATTTGACTAGTTTTCTTATAATATCACTCTTTATGTTTATGTTTATGTCATGTCCTCATTTTGACCTTATCTTGGTGTACAGTGTGAAATGCTGTTTACACTTAGTTTCTGCCATCCTGCTTTCCAGTTTTCCCAGCAGTTTTTGTCAAATAGTGTCTTCTTACCTTAATAGCTAGGCAATCTAACTTTTTGAAGAATTTCTTTAACATTTGATATATTTCAGCCTACTGCTTTAAGATACAAATGTGCTTCTTTTGGCACATGGATAAAAGATCAGACTGTTAGGAAGTATTATGGTCCCTTCCCCTTATCTCTTCTCTTCTCTCCTTTCACCCTTCCATTCCATTCTGCCTCTATCTATGAACTCAGGCCACCCATGTTTTGGAATCAGTTGTGACAATGGGCAGGAAGCATGAAGTGAACTCCTCTTTCAGAAGGTGGTTGGCTCAGTATCAAACATCTATTCTTGCTTCCAGAGTCTCCTTTCTGTTATCCAAACACATCTGGATCTGACTTCTTGTTACTTGACCCTGTGTCCTTCAGGATTCTTGCTTGAGTCCTTGATCCCATGTTTCTTGGAACATTTGCTTATGTCCCACACATTGTTTCTTAGTCCAGTGATCTCCTAACTTTTTTGATCATGTACCCCATTGGTTAAGAAAATTGAGCATATACTCCAATGTATGCATATTTAGTTATTTACAAATCACATACATGTCCTTTACTACTAATGATTAGGTACATAGACTTAAAAGTAAAAATTAGAAGGAGTGGCTAGGTGGTGCAGTGAATAGAGCACCGGCCCTAGAGTCGGGGGACCTGAGTTCAAATCCGGCCTCAGACACTTAACACACACACACACACACACACACATTAGCCGTGTGATCTTGGGCAAGTTATTTAACCCCAATTGCCCTCCAAAAAGCAAAAAAAAAAAAAATAGAAATTAGAAAAGGATGAGATAAAGATGGAATAATGTTTAATATTTATTGCAATATTATTTAATATTAAATATTTAATGATACTTCATCCTAAAGTCGAAAAGAAATTTCTAGGTCAGTCTTGTGCTTTAGGAAAATCACTTTGGCAGCAATGTAAAGCATGGAAGAGTCTGGAAGCCTACACTGAAGAAGGAGGGATTGGAACTGGGAGTGTCAGGAGGTAACCATGCTAGTGACAAGACTATGAATGGCTGTTTGGTGGAATGCAGTCCATTTTCCTGTCCTCTGATTGATTGGCTGATGGTATTTCCTTAGACTCAGGCTAGTGCTCCAACAGTGGAGACTACAGAACCTCTTTTCTATCTGGGATTCCACATTCTTCTTCCTAACCTCTCTGGACCACTTTCCTGCCTGTAACTCCCAGTACTGCTCTTGTTTAGCCAAACTTCTGGTCCCTCTGGTCTACTTTACCCTTTTGCTGTACACGTCACAGCATGACACCAATTAATTTTAAACAGATGTAGCAATAGCTTTAACTGAACTCCAGTGGTGGCTCAGTTTCATGAAAGAAATTTCTTTTTAATGTCCTAAATATTTTAATGGACCTTTTGAAGTCTTTTCTTTGATTAAAAAATAAAATTTAACTATCAAGAATAAGGACTAGACCTGTAATTTCAGTGCTATTGAAAACTCTGGGGAGAGGAAACTCTCTATCAATGTAGATTAGCACCTTCTCTGTTCCTTGTCATCACAGAAAGCTGCCTAGAGCCCTGAAAGGTTTGGTGACTTGTTCACAGTCATATAGGCATCCCTGTCAGAGGCAGGACTTGAACTTGAGTGCTGCCAAGTCCTGTTCAGGGCTGCTTACTACCTTTGGTGCCCACCTGATCCACCTAACTCTCACCTATGGCTCCAGGAAGCTGTAGCATGTACAGCAACCACACCCCGGTGGGCTAACCAGCTTGAGGGTAACAGAGGGTGAGTTAGAGGGTGTCTATCCCAACCATGTGAAGACTTCCCCTGGTGGAATGGCTGGATGAGAACAGTTTGTTCCAGTGGCCATGAAGATAACTGAAGCAGGCACTGTGGAGGAACCTGTGGCCTCGAGATCATATGTGTCCTTCTAGCTTCTTAGGTGTGGCCTTTTAACTGAGTCCAAGTTCAACAAAACAGATCCTTTTATTAAGGGGATTTGTTCTGTGAAGTCTGGGTTTGGACAAAGGGCTGCACTTGAGGACCTTACTGAATGTCCGTGAATGTATTCCTACAATTCTCAGCCTTAATTTCTTCAATTATATCAATCAATGAACATTTAGAAAAATTATGTATTTTTTTAATCAACAAAAATCCTTCTCCTCCATACACCCTAATCCTCCAATTGAGAATGTCTGCTTTGGCCACGTCCAAAAATATACGTCTCATTCTGTATTGAGCCCTTCCCCTCTCTCTATCAGGAGGTGGGTAGCATGTTTCGTCATGAGTCCTCTGGAATTGTGATTGGTTATTGCACTGATCAGAGTTCCTAATTATTTTAAAGTTGTTTGTCTTTACCATATTGTTGTTATATTCATTGTACTCTGGGTTTTGTTCACTTCACTCTGTATCTGTTCATATAAGTCTTATCAGATTTCTCCTAAGCTATCCCTATCCCTTTTGTCCTTTCTTACAGCACAATAGTATTCCATGACATTTATATACCATAATTTGTTCATCTATTCCCCAATTTGTGGGAACTTTTTATATTCCCATTCTTTGTCATCTCAAAAAGAGCTATAAATATTTCTGTATATCCTTAGAATTTGTTTTGCTTGGTACTTAATCCCTCCCTTGATTTACCCTTTCTCAAATTCTCCCCCTTCCCTTCTATTTCTCTGAGTGAAATGTATTTCTGTATCCAACTCTGTGTGTATGTATAGTCTCTCTTCCTTCAACTAGCTCAGATCAAAGTATTTGTATAGAAGCTCTACTTGCAAAAGATTATGTAAGATAATTTACCTTAAACTTCCCTTACCCCTCTCTCCATTATATTCCTCTTCTTTTCATTCCTTCTTTTAAGATCTTCTAGACATAACAGAATTACTCCTAGATCTTATCTAATTAGACTCCTGTGACCACTGAGGATGGCAGGCTTCAGAGGGGATGCATTTATCATCTCCCCATATTATAATGTAAAAGCAGTTTATCCTTGTTTTCTGCATTGATTCCTCATGCTTAGATTTTTGTCTTTCTCTTTTTTTTGAGGGGGGAAGGCAGGGAAATTGGAGTTAAGTGACTTGCCCAAGGTCACACAGCTAGTAAGTGTTAAGTGTCAGAGGCCGGATTTGAACTCAGGTCCCCCTGACTCCAAGGCTGGTGCTTTATTCACTGCGCCATCTAGCTGCCCCTTTGTGTTTCTCTTAACTCCTGTACTCGATCTTCATAGTTTCTATGTTCCTCTGATCTTTTCATTAGGAATACTTATAAGTCCTCCATGTCACTAAAGTCCCATCTCCCTCCACCCCAGCCAGAGTCTCAGTTGTTTTGTGGGGTAAGTTTATTCTTGTCTATAATCCTATACCCTTTAATTTCTAGAATATTATATTCTAAACTCTCTGTTCCTTCAGAGTGGTGGATGATAAATCATATGTGATCCAGACTGTGGAACTACAGTATTTGAATTCTTCCTGGCTGCTTGTAGTAATTATTTTTTTTACCTGGATTTTGGCCATATTCTTCCTGGGAGTTTTCATTTTGAGGTTTCCTTCTTTTTTAAAAAAAATGATATTTTTCCTTAATTACATGTGAAATCAGCTTTTAACATTCATTTTTTTAAAAAGCTTTGAGTTCCAAATTCTATCCCTCCCTCCTTCCCCTATCTCTCCCCGAGACAGTAAGCAATCTGAAGTAATTTATACATGTGCAACCATGTAAAATATTTCTGTGTTAGTCATTTTGTGAAAGAAATTTTGAACAAAAAAAGAAAGGAATGAAAAAAAAACCCAGTATGCTTCTATCTGCATTCAGACAACATCAGTTATTTCTATGGAAGCAGATAGTAATTTTTCATCATGAGTCATTTGAGGTTGTCTTGGATCCTTATATTGCTAAGAATAGCCAAGCCATTCACAATTGTTTATTGTACAATGTTGCTGATATTGTGTTCAATGTTCTCCTATTTCTGGCTACTTCACTCTGTATCAGTTCATGTAAATTTCTCAGTGTTTTCCTGAAATCATCCTGCTCATCATTTCTTATAGCACAATAATATTCTAGTACAATCATATACTAAAACTTGTTCAGCCATTCCCCAATTGATAGGCATCCCCTCAATTTCCAATTCTTAGTGACTACAAAAAAAAGCTGCTATAAATATTTTTGTATAAATACATAATTTTCCTTTTTTCTTTTGTCTTTTTGGGATACAAATAGTGATCTTGCTGAATCAGAGGCTATGTACAGTTTTATAACCCTTTGGACATTGTTTCAAATTGCTCTCCAGAATGACTGGATCAGTTCACAAATCCACCAGCAGTGCATTAGCGTTCCAGTTTTCCACATCCCTTTCAAAATTAAGCATTTTACTTTTCTGTCATATTGTGTGATCTGGTGATGTGGTACCTCAGAGTTATTTTAATTTGTATAACTTTAGTTAGCTTTGATTTCTTTGCATGAAAACTGCCTGTTTATATCCTTTGATCATTTATCAACTGGAGAATGACTTGTATTCTTATAAATTTGACTCAGTTTTGACTTGGGTTTGGATTTGAACTTACCTCTGTCAGTGAATTGGGAAGCTCTGCAGGTTTATAGTGGCATATTTGCTGACTTTCCTCTGGTTTGAGATTTCTGCCCTGGTTATTGCTCTAAAGGCTACAGACTGGGCTCAAAGCTGGGACTGAGACTCTGCTCTGCTCCTGGGATCTGAGCCACACTGCCGATGCTTGCTTCTGAAATTGTTCCTTCTTGGTACACTGCCCAGGATTTTCCATCACTCTACTGGAATGCTCCCTGGGCTGCACATCCCCTCTTTAGTCTGCCCTGGATCTGTGACTTGAAGCTGGGTAGTGGTCAACAAAACTTCCCATCCCATTGCCCCAGAATGGAGCTGGAACCTCTTTTTGCCCTGGTTTACAGCTTCTCCCTGGATGCTAGAGTGCTCCCTGCTAGCATACTTCTGACAGTATTTCTTTCCCAGTGTCTGCAGACCTCTCAGTGTCTCCCTGTGCTGATGTAGGCTGGAAAAATGATTCAGTGTGATATTTTTTCTTGGACTTCCTCATCAGGATTGGTTTGGTGCATTTCCTAGGTCTGTTTGGAGGAGTGGGTTTTTTTTTTTTTTTTTGGATGGGGGAATGGGAGGAGCTTGCTGCACTGCTTCCTGCCGCTCCACAATTTTGGCTTTATCTCTGAACATTTATTAAGTCCCTACTTTGTACCAGGTACTATGCTGGGTGCTAGAAATCCAAATATAATAAAGCAAAGAGTCTGCATTCTAATCAGAAAGAAAAGAAAGAAAAATAGCATAGGATGGACAGGACAGATGTTAAAGTCAATAAATGCATGAACTTTAACTGAGAGAATTTCTGGAGAGCAGAAGGGACAACTCAACTGTGATGGCAAAAGTGGTGTCTGAGGCACTTTGCAGAGCCTGTCAGTGTCTATGCTTTGGTTACCAGGAAGGATGCCAAATAAAATGGTCATTTCAAGGGTGGAGAGGCTAGGCATAGTGTGGTACAGGAGAAGCCATTCATTCATTCATTCATCCAATAAACACTGATTAAATATTTAACATTTTTATTACACTCTGCTAGGCACTGCAAATGTTTCCAACATGTTGATCTTACTGAGCTTCCTCAGTAGAGCCAATATGCTTTTTCAAGTTGAACTGAGAAACATGTCAACACGTCAGTTGCTAATACCATCTCCAGAATTACCAATGATCTCATAATTGCCAAATACAATGACTTCCTCTCAGTCTTTATTCTTCCTAACCCCTCTGCAGCAATGGATACGATTGGTCACCCTTTCCTTTTGGATATTCTTGTCTTTCCAAGTTTTCTTGACACTACTCTTTTGGTTCTTTTTGTCTGATTACTCCTTTCAAGTCACTTTGCTGGCTTCACGTCCATATTGTCCCCACGCTCTGTGGGTATACCCCAAAGCTCTGACTTGTTTTAGCCTGTCATTTTCTTAGCCTGCCTTCTTTTCCATTTATACCCATGCTAGGTGACATCATTAACTCTATGGGATTTAATTGTCAACTCTATGCAAATGACTGCCAGCTCTATATGTCAAGCCATGGTTTCTCTCTTAAGCTCGTTGTCTGTATCACCTGACCACCTGATATTTCAGAATATTGGATTTCTCAGGGAACTAGAACAGAACTTACTCTCTTTCTTACCCAAACTGACCTGCCTGTCTTATGAACTTCTTCATTTACGTAGGAGACACCATCTTTTCACTAACCCAGGTTTACAACCTTGAAATCACCCCTGACTCCTCACTGTCTCTCACCCTTTACGTTAAGTCAACAGCCATTTCCTTGTCCTTTCCACATCTCCTGCATCCATCCTTTTCTCTTCGCTCACACAACCACCATCCTACTTCAGGCTCTCATCCCTTCTTCCCTAGACTATTGTAATAGCTTCCTAATTGGTCACCCTACTTTGAGTCTCTTCCCTTTCCAATCTGTCCTCCACCCAACTGCCCAAATATCACCATGTCACTTTCTCTGCTCTGGGAACTCTAATGACTCCCTATTACCTTTAGGATCAAATATAGCCACCTATTAAGTGCTTGCTATGTGCCAGGGACTAGACTAGGCACTTGAGATACAAAAAAGGCCAAAAATAGTCCCTGCTGTTCTATTAAGTATGACCTAATTCTTGATAAAAGTAAATCTCCAGACTCTCTGATAATGAGGTCTTCTGGACCAGGCACAGGGATATACAAAGAAAAATAAGTTAATGTCCACAGAACATTTTTACTTGGTGCTCCAGAATGTTATCTGATTCCCCCAGTGACTTCTCTTCCTGCCTCCTTATCTTTCTTGAATATCCATTTTTTTCAAAGCCTTTTTATTCTGGTCCCCATGCCAGTAATGCCTTCCCTTCTCAAGCCTCCCTAGTCTCTGTACTGACAGCTCTTTGGAGAACTTGGTGCATCATCCCACCCACAAAAGGGCATTTGCATCAGGACAAAATAATGAGGATGACAATTTAGTAATTCCAGGGGACCATTCTGGGGAATGGTCTATGCTTAACATTCTTTGTTCATGGGCCTAAGCAATCACGGAGCAGCCTGCATTCATTACTCCCCTGCATAGCTGAATGCCAGACTGTAAGCTTGTGCACAGTAAAGAGTGCTGTCTCATTCTCTAAATGATAGGACTGAAGCCTCTTATATGTCATCTCTTTTTAAACTGAATCTGAAGCACATA
The DNA here is from genome assembly GCA_011680675.1 of Gymnobelideus leadbeateri. NCBI lineage: Eukaryota > Metazoa > Chordata > Mammalia > Diprotodontia > Petauridae > Gymnobelideus > Gymnobelideus leadbeateri. The sequence continues at coordinate 893,307 of WOXC01007610.1, forward strand.
AAATTAGACTGTCCAGGGGCTGCTTTCCCAGCTTTCATTTACTACAGGCATTAGAGGCAGAAATCCAACTTTGTAACTGTCACTTTCATACACTGACAGTGGTACATCCTTTCCTTTCCCCTAGTCCTGGGGAAAAGGATTCCTTTTTTATAATTTTCCTGAGCTCATTTTTGAAAAGAACAAGGTGTACTCTGCCCAGTTATAGTTTTACTTTATTTGAATGTAAGCTCCTTGAGGGCAGGAGTTTTTCATTTTTGTATTTTTTATCTGCAGGACCTAGCATAATGTCTGTCATACAGCCAGCAGTTAATAAATACTTCCTGAATAGAATTTGAGGTTGTGTGCTAGGTGGGTTTAACATAATTGTTTTGGAGGGATTTTAATTCCATATCTGGGCAGCTAGATGGCACAGTGGAGTGCCAGGTTTGGAGTTGTGAAGACTTATCTTCCCAAGTTCAAATCTAGTCTCAGACACTTTACTAGCTGTGTGACCCTGGGCAAGTCACTTAACTCTACCTCCGTTTTGTCATCTGTAAAATGATCTGGAGAAGGAAATGGCATTTCATCACCTACTGGCTCTGTGACCCTGGGCAAGTCAATGAAGTTCTCACTGTCCCAGACAATTCTCTGAGTTGGAAAACATTTGTCAACCTACATTGTCAACCTACAAGTCAATGAAGTTCTCACTGTCCCAGACAATTCTCTGAGTTGGAAAACATTTGTCAACCTACATTGGCAGAAGGAGGTTCCTCACCCATAGTTCCTTATAGTAATGAAATCAAAGGTCCAGTCCCTCCTCAAAAGTATAAAAAACAAAACAAAACAGCCTAAGGTTTCAAAGGGACTGTGGAGGTCCTGTTGGCCAGTCTACCATTCTCAAGAACAATCCTGACAGGTGATCATTTGCCTCTGCTTAAATGCTTTTGGTGATGAGAAACTTACTACCGTTTTTGGACAGCTCCAGTTTTTAGAAAGCTCTTCTTAGTCCTGAACTAACATAGCAATTGTTCACTAAAGAAGTGAAGTTTAGGGTGACTAGATGGCACCGGCCCTGGAGTCAGGAGAACCTGAATTCAAATCCGGCCTTAGACGCTTAACACAAAAACTAGCCATGTGACCTTGGGCAAGTCACTTAACCCCAAATGCCCTCCAAAAAGCAAAAAAACAAAAAATGAAGTTTAGAATTATTTATTCTTACTGAACCTATGGTGCTTCCTAGGTATCACCACAGGATCATAAATTTATTAGAGTTTAAAGAGACTGTTGAGGACATTAAATCCAACCCCCTCATTTTACAGGTGAGAAAATTGAGACTGAGAAAGTTTAAGTGCTAGTAAGGGGCTGAGCCAAGATTCAGACTTGGGTCTTTACAAGTCTAGGGCTCTATGTGCTATGGCACCTCGTTACCTCTCCCATTTCACAGAGAATTTGTTTAATAAGGCTTTCAAGAATTTTACAAGGGAATATATATCCATCTTACTTTTCCATAGTTTCTAGATTGTATCTGTAGTTTTTTTTTTTTATGAGAACATCTACCTATCTCCATTCAGTTACTAACAATATAGCTTCAATCAAACTTTCATGTCCTTTCAGTATTAGAACCTTGATTTTACTTCAGGCCACTAAGTTTTTTCTTTTTTAAATGGATTTTATTGATATATTTTGTTTTTACATTCCCTAAATCTCTCTCTCTTTTTTTCTTTTTTGAGGCAATTGGGATTAAGTGACTTACCCAGGGTCACACAGCCAGCATCTGAGGCTGTATTTGAACTCACGTCCCCCTGACCCCAGGGCCAGTTGCTGTATCCACTCTGCCACCTATTGGCCCCTACATCTCCCTTTCTCTTTCTCTCCCTTGCTGTCCCAGAGACTTATCCAATATTGCAAAATAATATCTTTAAAGAAAAAAAGGAAAAGATAAAGAAGAGGGGAAAAATCATCAAAATCAGTCATCATATGCCATGTTTTACATTTGTATGTTTACATTAGACCTCTCATCTCTGCAAAGAAATAGGGAGAGGTGTCTCCTCATAATTTTTTTTTTGCTGTCATGATTATTCTTTGCAATTCTATAACACCCACTGAATTGTTTTGTGGTTGTTCTTTCCATTTAAATCATTGTAGTCATTATTTTGTTTTCTTAGTTTTACTTACTTCACTGTATCAGTTCATGCATGATATTCATTGTTTTTATAGCCCAATAACATTCCATTGCATTCATGTACCATGACTTGCTTGGCCGTTCCCCAATCAACGAGCATCTATTTTGTGTATAATTCTTTGCTCTCACAAAAAGTGTTGCTACAAATGTTTTGGTGTACACATGAATCCTCTTCTTGTCAGTGACCTCTTTGTAGTAGACCCACCTGGTCGATAACCTGCCTAGTAGTAGAATCTTTGGATCCAAGGATAAAGACGTTTTAGTCACTTTATTTGCAAAATTACAAATTGCTTATAAGAATGATTAAATTAAGTCATAAACAAATCACTATTGTGCCTATCTCCCTGCTACCCTATCCAGTTTTTACTCTTTCCATCCTCTGTCATCTTTGCTAATTTTCTGGGTGAATTGCTTTGATTTGCATTTCTCTTTTATTATTAATGATTTGGGGATATTCTTTCATATGGTTGTTAATAGTTTGTAGTTCCTCTAAGAATAGTTCATTCATATTGTTCATGTTCCTTTTACCATTTACATATTGGGGAATAAATATTTTCTTGCTATCTCTTCATTCATATTGAACTTCAAATTCCTCTTAACGTCTGTTCTGGACCTTACTGCTTGAAGATACTTCTTCTAGTAGCTAAGTCAGAAGATAAGTTTGAGTTGAGAAGTTAGCCTTATATCATTTTTGTGTTCTTCCCCATATCCCCTTGTTTTCCTGTGATGATTTTCATTTCTAACTTACACTTGAATGTGTGGAAGCTATCATTAAGGAGATGTGTAAATAAAATAGAATTTATGCTGGAGAAAAGGTCTGACAGGCTGGTTTCCTGGTAGTTTAACTTAGATATTGGAAAAAATTAAACACTAGTAAAAGACCTGACACTTAACCAACAGAGATTTATTTCACCATAGCAGGGGAAGGATATTCAAGAAGGACAAACAGTGAGAACACCAAGTTTATTGAATTGAGTGCAGCTCAGTGTTGTCCGTGGCCAGACCTTGGCCATCTGGTCAAGCCTACCAGGAGTTGTTTACAGCTTTTTGTATTTATGTGACCAGGAGCTACTGTCAATAACCTTAGCCTTAAGTCCTCTGAACTAATTAAGTCTTGAGATCAGGTTTTAATACATTTTAAGGAAAAGAACTAGCGAAACCCACATTGCAAGGGACCGTGGTAGATACTCCTCCTAACTGCTGGCTAACTGAGAATATCCTAGTGATGTCAAGAGAATACAAGGAAGGTCCAGGTATAATAGTACACACTTGTAATCTTCTATCAGAGAAGCTAAGGCTGGTGGTTCACTTGACCTTGGGAAGTCTGAACTGCAGAAGGGTTAAAATTGATTTGAGTATCTATGCTGTCTGGCACCAATATGGTGAGCAGAAGCAGAAGCAAAAACAGGTCAAAGATTCCATACTGATCAGTGGTTTGATCTGACCTGAGAGTGGCTGCTGTACTTTCTTCCTGGCAAAATAAGAAACCCAGTCTCCAAAAAGAAATGTGAGGACGTCCCCTCTTCCCCAATATTTTGTACAGCTCCCCGTTGGCAGGTTTATGGGAGGACATAGATGAGAGCATGGAATGAGCAAACATGGGGTAGTTACAATATGCATCACTGGAGGAAACATGACTGAGATCACAGATTTAGAATATTTGAATATTTACTTATATGTGAAACATGACAAATTAGTACTGCCAGGAGGCTCCATGGGTGAATTCACCATCAAACCCATGATGGGCAGAGTTCGAAGTTTTGGAGCTACTGTCTCCTTAACAAAATTATTTTTTGCTACTATGTTGTGGCTCTTGTAGCCACAGTGTTCCCTGTTATCCCTAACTTGGACCCCTCCCCTCCCCAACAGGTTATAAGGTCTAGTTTGACTTTTGTTTTAAATGTCCATTGTCTGACTCTGTTTTTCTAATTGATTTTTTTTTCAAAAGTAGTCCCCCCCCTCTTTTTTTTTGCTTTTTTGGAGAGGGGAAGGCAGGGCAATTGGGGTTAAGTGACTTGCCCAAGGTCACACAGCTAGTGTTAGGTGTCTGGGGTCAGATTTGAACTCAGGTCCTCCTGACTCCAGGGCCAGTGCTCTATTCACTGTGCCACCTAGCCGCCCCCCAAAGTAGTCCTTTTTAATTATTGAAAATTTATTCAGCTGGATCAAATTGAGCAGAGAGTTCCTTGTAACCTTTTGCCAATTCACAAACTACATTATTTTCAAGGAGTCAGCTTATCCTATCCAAGATATTATGGCAAAATAAAAATTGGCAAGTGGCCAATTTTATAAAGAATACTTGACTTTATATTCACAAAGGAAGCAGAGAGAAGGGCACTCTGACAGTACTGAGGGCTTTGAAACTTTTCATTCACATTTCCTTGCTCACTTCATCCAGTGACCCAAGAAACGTGATTGTGATCCTTGCATGTTCATGCATTAATAACCTCTCTTACTCCACTTCCCATTTCACTGTCTCCATGAAAGATGACTGTATGTTTTTTTTCCAAGTAGTAACAGTATTTTAGGATCCTGTACTTAAAGTCTATAAGTTCTGGGTTCAAATAGCCTTGGTTTCCTCATCTATAAAAAGAGAAAGAAAGAAAATGATAGCTCCTGCTTTTCAAGGTTGTTGTGAGGATCAAGTGAGAAAATAGAGGGAAGGTGCTTTGCAAACCTTCCAATATTTTGTAAGTTTTGTGTTGTTTTTCTTTGTTTTGTTTTTTTTTTTTTTGCAGGGGGGAAGGCAGGGCAATTGGGTTTAGTGACTTGCCCAAGGTCACACAGCTACTAAGTGTCAAGTGTCTGAGATTGGATTTGAACTCAGGTCCTCCTGACTCCAGGGTCGGTGAGCTATTCACTGTGCCACCTAGCCACCTCACTTTGTAAGTTTTTGCTATTTTTATTTGGCCCTTCAATAGACCAAAGTTTGGTTGTTCCAATTTAATATCTAAATATCCACAGTAAGGTGACACTGTGCAGAGCTGTCATACTTACCCTGCACTACCATGCAGGAATATTGGTATTATGAAAAATGCCCAAACCTGAGGTTAAAAGACCTGGTTCAGGTTCTGGCTCCTTCCTAATGACATGGCCTAGAGTCAAGCACTTGGCTCCTTGGGCCTCCGTTGTCTCATGAGATAATGGTTGTGTTTGTATCTCACACAGTGGTGAGGATCCAATGAGACGCTGTATGTAAGACACTGTATCCTCTGTGTTTATTTTACATTTTTTACAAGTAGAACGGATGGGATGTGAACATACAGGGAAGGGCACTTGATGCACAAGAACCTGAAGGAGGTGGGGACAATTGGAGTTTGCCTCAGCTACAGAGGCTTGAGGAGATGGCTGATTGGATGCCTGGGAGAGGAGGGATTTGGAGGAGCACAGCCACTCCCAAAACATTTGTCTTTAATGTATTCACTAGATCTCTCACATGAGAACTGGACAAAGACCTCAATCTGAGGGACTGCTCATTGGCAAATGAATATGGTAGAATTCCTGAACTTCTCCAGGAGGGGACGCTTACTCCACCCTAGAGACTTTCTGAGTTGAATGTGGGTAACTGAGGGAACAGAGGTGTCTTTATTAGAGCAACATCAAAGAGGTTTGGGATTTGGGGAAAATAAAATGGCTATATTGAGTTTGAGATGCTTATAGGGCATCCATTGGGAACTGTCTAATCGGCATCTGGTGAGGAGGGACTACTCTACAGGAGAAAAATGAACAGGAGAAATAGATTTGAGAGTCATCAACACAGGGATGTTAATTGCATCCTTCAAAGTTGATGAGGTCACCAAGTAGGAATAGAGAGAAAAAAGGGCTCAGGGCAGAGCTATGGGATATATATATGACATGTATGATCCAAGCAAAGCAGACTGAGACGTGTGGTCAGACTAGTAGGATGGGAGCTAAGCTAGATCAATGTCATAACAATCTGGAGAAGAGAGATTTCCTTGGAGGAGAGACTGGTCAGCAGTGTGACATTCTAGAGAAAGGTCAAGAAGGATGTGGACTGAGAACATATCATTAAATTTGGCAATTTAAAAATTCAAATGGAAAATAATACATCATTGGCTGAACTTACTGATTCATGCTGTTCATTTTTAAAACCCCTTCCACAAATTATGTAAAGGTTTTTGTTGAAATTCAGCTAGTAAATTTCCATCTTCCCTAATATCAGTCAATTGTCCTTGAAAACAAATCAGATAGTGTTTTGTGTTTACATTTTTAGGTCAATTTCTTTTCTTTTGGGGTAAAAAAAAGAAATTGAAATTCTAATGTTTTCTTCCCAATTCATTATCTTGAGAACTTTGTACTTTGGAAACCACTGCTTCTTTTGGTCTTCTTTTCAGGTCTTATTTTTTTTTTAAGAAGGCAGTGAAGGAATATGTCCTAAAAAAGACATTTTTTCATCCTAATTCAAATGTTGTACAGATTTCCCTTTGCTTGACTATACATGTTAGTTACATGTTATGTTTTTCTTTATCTTTTTTTTTAGGAGGAGGAAGGAAAATACCTTTTAATTGAAAAAAATAAAATTTAATGATAAAATATAGAAGAGAAATCAATCATGAGATAGGAGGGTTTTGAGGGTCAGTGGCTTTTTCCACTATGATATATATGGCACATAATGCAAATCCTTGCTTAGAATACTGAAAGTTAAGTTCTGTTTGGTTCTAGCTCGGATTATTTTCTCATGGAGATAATGATGATAATGATATTTGACACTAGGCAGTGTTTGAAAGAAAGTTTGAGGTTGAGGGTATGAAAATGAAAAGCTTCATTGTTACTAATGACAACTCATACTTAGTACTTTGCATTTTCAAAATACTTTTACACCATTGAGCTGATGTGATCCTCACAACTCTATGGGGTGGGTAAGGAAAGCAGTCGGGAAGACTTATCTTCTTGAGTTCAAATCTGCCCTCAGACATTTGCTAACTGTGTGACCCTGGGCAAGTCACTTAACCCTGTTTGCCTCAGTTTCCTCATCTGTAAAATGAGAAGGAAATGGCAAAGCACTCCAGTATCTTTGCCAAGAAAACCCCAAATAGGATCATGAAGAGTCAGGCATGATTGAAAAATGACTAAACAATAACAGCAATAGCAATAGTATTATTCATTTGGGTGGATATTTTCCTTCATTTTATTTAAGAGAAATAGAAGTCCTAGTGGCTCTTGTAGCAGGAATGCTACATTTGTGATTTCCTGTTGTAGTGCTAACACAGTATTCACAGTACCAACAGCAACTATAAATATACTGGCATAGTTCTGAATCACAGAATATAACAGACTCTCCATATAGAAGGCAGAAGCAAAACATTTATTCAGACACTAGAAAGCCAAATCCCAGCAACAGAAAACCGAATCCATTATAGCAACAAAGAGATCTATACAGAATAACACTGCAAAGAAGATCACTATCCCCTTCCCACAAACAAATACTCACAAGCCTAGCTGTCTCCCTCTCTGCATACTCTCTCCTCCCTCTGTGACCAACTGCTCTGACTCCCAGCTTCCTCTCAGCTCTGTTACACCCTTTAGCAAAGTCCTCCCATTACAGGCTCCATATGATTATGTTCGGCCTATTAAGGGACAAGGAAGAGTTCCCATAACCATTACATCTGGATGAAGCATACCATTATATAGACTAAGGGAGGGGAGCCTGCTTCCTTGAGGACTGCCTTGAGGGTACAGGTCCTCCACCCCAGTGTAGATTGCAGCAGCTTGTCAACCCTAGAAGCATCCTTGGCCATCCTGGAAGAATTCTGCCAATAGTTTCTTATCCCTGATCATAGGTGAGATGTTCCCAAATTTCTTTGGTTCACAGTGCTCTTAGTATCCCAGTAATTTTTTCATGGCATCCATAGACCAAAAGAAATCCTAATAGTTCTGTTTATTAGTGGTTAGTGCCAAACAGCTTAATAAGTATTTGTTTCCTAACAATTTAGTAGCCAGCTGAAACAAATTCAGAGAAATTGAAAGAAAAATGATATTTTAATTTCATGTTTAAATAACCTTTACTTACTAATGAGATCCTTGCACCTATTGGAAACAATTTAACTTTTTGTACCTTGGAATCCCATTGAACACTACCACACTTGTTTCCTGTTCAACATTGATTTTCATGCTTTTGTTTTGGTAGGTGAAAACCCAGCTTCACAAAGATAGGACATTACTGATTTTTTTTTTGCCTTTTTTTTGGAGGGCAATTGGGGTTAAGTGACTTGCCCAAGGTCACATGGCTAGTTTTTGTGTTGTATCTGAGGTCAGATTTGAACTCAGGTCCTCCTGACTCCAGGGCTGGTGCTCTATTCACTGCACCACCTAGCCTCTCCAGGCTGGGACCAATTTTTTTTAAAAAATTAGAATGTTGTCACCAAAGAGGGATAGTTTTTGCTTACCTTTATGGTTTTCATTTCTTTGTCTTATCTTATTGCTATCACTAGCATTTTCAGACCTATGTCACAGTGAGGAAAGGACAAATCCTTGCTTTACTCCTGTATTTACTAAGAAACTTATTGTATTTTACCCCTTGCATCTAGTCTACCTATTGCTAGATTTAGATTTTAGATATGTTTTCTTTATCATATTAAAATAGTTCTCTGCCTCTGCTTTGATGGATATTGTTTTTAGCGTAGTTGAATGTTGTACTCTGTCAAAGGAGTTTTCTCTGTCTTTTGACATAATCATGCTGCTTGATGTGTTTTTAATTTTTATATGATTAATGATGTTAATTTAAAAAAATACTGAACCATCCTTGCACTGGTGGTATAAATCCTAGTTGGTCATGATTTTTTTTTTTTTTTGCTTTTTGGAGGGCAATTGGGGTTAAGTAACTTGCCCAAGGTCACAGGGCTAGGTTTCTGTTTGTGTTAAGTGTCTGAGGCCGGATCTGAACTCAGGTCCTTCTGACTCCAGGGCCCGCGCTCTACTCACTGTGCCACCTAGCCGCTCCCATGATTTTTTTTATGTTTCAATAGATTTTTTGCTAGGTGCTTATTGAAAATAAGTTCGAATTACTTTCATTATCTTGGTCTATAATTCTTTTTCTTTCCTTTATCCTTCTCTGGTTAGGTATTAGGCCATATAATCCTTATAAAGGAATACACACACACACACACACACACACACACACACACACACACACACACACACACACACACACACACACACCCCTCATGATTAGAACTGTCTAGTAGCAGAATGGGGTCCTCTAGAAAGTAGTGGCTTCCCCCTTACTGGACATCTCTAAACAAAAGCTGGCTGGCTATTTGTTCTGTAAGTTTTAGAAGGAATTCTTGTTTAGGCGTACTTTGTACTAGTTGGTCTCTGAATCACTCCCAATTTTGAGAGTGTGAAACTTTGTGCCAGATGTTAGCCTAGAGGTTAAGGGAATCGTCCAAAGTCTCTTGACTCATTGGGAGCAGGGCCAGGACTTCTGATGGCACCCGATACCCTGTTCTTTCCACTGTACCATCTTGCCTTAGGGTCCCAAGCCAGCAGGCAGTCTGTAATTTCTCAGATGTAATTGCTCACGATGTAGTGATGCCAATGTTGGGACTGTCTCCAGGAGGTAGTGTTTCATTCACTGTTGCTTGTTCTTCCAGACTTGTAATCTACTACATTAAAATGTCGTTCTACAGATCTATAATTAAAGGCTTACCCGCTACTATTTTTTGCTACATGATTTCGTTGTGTTACTTTTTTCAGTTTTCTCTTCCCTGAATTCTGTGGTTCAGTTTGCAAGAACTGAGCACGATGACAGGCTGATCAGCTGCCAAGACCCAGCTCTTATCTCCATTTGGGTTTCTTGTTGAATTATAACCACAGTCCTTGCTTAAACATTGCCTTTACCAAGAATAGGGTTTCGTTCTGAGATGCTCTGGGACTTATTGAGGCACCCCAGTTAAACAGAAATCTTTGAGTTAATCACATTTTTATGGAGGGTCTGCTGTGGTTAGGATGCTTCATTAGTCACAAAGGCATGGCACCTCCACTTGAAGAGGAAGGGTTTATAGTCTAGCTGAGGAGATTAAACAAAGGGTTAGTGCCTCCCAGTCCTTTATAGTGAGCTCCCTGAGGGCAGGAACTAACTGTTTTTGTATTTTCTTTGTATTCCTAGTTCTTAGCATGACAGGTAGCACACAGTAGGAATGAATGGGACTTGGCATCTACAACATTTGAAATTGTTGACTTCACTTCTGACTTTGCTGAGATGATTAAGGGCACGTTACTTGAGCTTCCTTGACTTCCTTCCTCTTTTCCTCAACATTTCTGTGTCATTATTAGTATTTTTCTTCCTTCTGTTCCCCCAGGAAGGGACTACTCCTACTCCGGGTGATGTTAATCCCTCAGCCTTGCCTTTGATTCCATTTGCTCTCACTTCCTCTGGGATCTTTCTCCTACAGTCATCCATCCCTTCTTTTTAATGTATATTTGAAGCCATACTCTCCACTGGCTTCTTCCCTTCTGCCTAGAGATATACTCATAAACCTAAATCCTAAAATCACAATCCCTCACAATCCCAATCCTAAAAAAAGATTCTCCTTTCTATCCACCTATCCAAGGCTGGTAGGTGGTGCATTGGATGAAGTGCCAGTCTTGAGTTCAAATGTGGCCTCAGACACTTACTAGCTATGTGACACTGACAAATCATTTAATGATTATTTGCCTCAGTTTTATCATCTGTATAATGGGGTAATAACAGCATCTACCTTCTAGGGTCGTTATGAGGATCATTGTTTGTCCTTTGTTCCCCAAGAGGACCAGAACATCAAGAAGGTGATGTCATGACTTGCAAGTGAATTGAATTTAAGTGAGGCAGGGCTGTGCAAAGTCACCAGCCTCACCCTCTCCTTGGGAGCCATCTGGGTCCAATGGCAAGATGTAGGTCAGGATGACTGGAGATGGCCCCTGTGATGATCACGTGAGAAAATGATTGTAAAGCACTTAGCACAGTACTTGGCACATAATAAACACTATATAAGTGTTAATGATTATTATAGAGCACTAGATGTGGGGTCAGGAAAACTTGAGTTAAAATCTGAACTCTGATACTTTCTAGCTGTGTGACCCTGGACAAGTCTCTTAATCTTCTCCTACTACAATGCATACCATAGGTACTTAATGAATGCTTCTTGACTCGACATCTCCACCACTAAGCTTTTTTTCCAAGCACTTTTGCCTCTCTCATATATTTATTCTGTGATATTTTGTACTACTGTTATTTATGTCATACTTTCCCCATCCCTCCATCCCCATAATACTAAGCTCCAAAAACATGGGAACAGTATTTTAGCTAAACTTTGTGTCTCCCTTCTGTAGAATCTGGTACAGCACTCTGTATGCAGTAAGCATTTAATAAATGCCTGCTAGGTTGAAGCAGTTTTAGCTGTGTAAAGTATCAACTGCTCCTCCCTATCTACCCTTGATTATGGGAGAGAATTTTTCCTCACCTTCCTTTCCTGTCTCCCCCTTCCCGAGTATAATACTCTTCCCCTCTTTTCTCCAGTCTTCTCTTAACATCAAGACATCACAGAACCACTCCCAGGCCTCTTTCTAATTAGGCTTCATCTATGACCCTTGATGATGAGAGGATTCAAAGGAGACATATGTGTCATTTCCACATTTTCAAATGTAAGTGGTTTATTCTTGTTTAGTCCCTTGTCATTGTTTATTCATGTTTAACTTTTTATGTTTCTTGTCACTCTTATGTTTGAACTTCTACGTTTTATGCAACTCTGATTTTTATCAGGAATTCTTGGAAGGGCTTTATTTCATTAAAAATCCATTTTTCCCCATGTAGCATTATACTCAGCTTTCCTGGGTAAATTATCCTTGGATGTAAGTCCATAGTGTTTGCTTTCTGAAATATCACATTCCTAATTTTCTGCTTCTTTATACTGGTGGCTGCTAAATTGTGTGTGATCCTGACTGTGGTTCCTCAGTACTTGAATTCTTTCTTTCTGGCTGCTTGAAGAATTTTTTCTTTGACCTGGAAGCTCTGGATTTTGGCTGTGATATTTCTGGAAGTTTTAATTTTGTGATTTCTTTCAGGAGGTAATTGGTGGGTTCTTCTCTTTCTAATTTGCCCTCTGCTTCTAAGAGATCTGGGCAGTTTTCTTTTAAGATTTCTTGCAATATTACACCTAAGCTTTTTGTTGTTCTTTATGGCACTCAAAAAGCCCAGTGATTCTTCAGCTTTTTTTTCCCTTGATCTGTTTTCTAGGTCAGTTACTTTTTCAGTCTTATGACTGTTTGAATATTTCTTATTGTCTCATGGAGTCATTGGCTTTTATGTGGCCCATTCTAATTTTCAGGAAATTTTTGCTTACGCAAGGTTTTGTACCTCTTGTGCCAAGCTATTAATTCCCTTTCCAATTCTTCCTTCTATGACTGATTTATTTTCCTTTTTTTCCCCTCGAGTGATATCATTCCATTTATAAAAACATTTTAAAATCTTTTTAAAAATTGTTTCTTCAACTACCTGCTCTCTCTCTTTTGTGTTTTATTCCTTCTTTCTTGTTGTTCATTCCATTGGTTATACTTGTTCTTTACAACGTGACTAACATTTAATGTGAAGGTATTTGTAGAGCCTATATCAGATTGCATGCTGCCATGGTGGGGAGGGAGGAGGAGAAGGAACTCAAGGGATTGTGAAAATGAATGTTGTAAACTAAAAGTAGATAAATAAATTTATTTTTTTTAATTGTTGCTTCATCTCTTCCAAGAATTTGAGCTGAATTTGTGCCTGAGCTTTGAGACTTTGTAGATATTTTAGAGTCATTCTTTTCTCCATTTATGTCTTTAGCTTCCTTGCCGGTATAATAGCTCTTTATGATGGGATGCATCTTTTTTTCTTTTGCTCATTCTTCCAGACTGTTTCTTGACTTCAAACTTGTTGTCAGGGTTGAACTCTGACACACTTCTAAAAGGAAGCTCTGAGATGGTCCTTTTGCTGAATTCTTGACATATCGAGTGTTGTATTATTCCAGGATCTCAGGGGCAGGCTGGGGATCTGTAGGCTTTCAGTGCTCCCCAAAGTGGTCCACAATCCAGGGCAAAGTCTGATTACAGCACTTTCCCCTTCCCCCTGACCCCTCTCAATCTAGGTCTGAGCCTGTAAGTTCTTGAACCAGATTTGGCTCTGAGCAGTATTGGAAAGCTACGGGACTCAGCCCTTATCAGCCAGCTGGAAAGCTTTGTCGGTTCAGCATGGCAGAGCTCAGCTTTGGTCTGGGATTCATGTCTTGGTTATTCCTCTGTAGGCAGGGCTAGATGTTGGAACTGAATCCATAATCTACTCCAGAGGTCTGGACCATACTGTTGCTCTTTTGTTTCTGAACTTCCTGTTTTCTTAGTAAACCTCCCTGGGCCTCCCTACCTTGACACCACTCCCAGGCATAAATGCCCTCCTCAGTCAGTCTTGTATTTGTGACCCTGAACTGGGTGGTTGGGGCCACAGCGGCCACTTGGCACCTGTCCCTGTAGTGGGTGCCCTGGTATGAGTCTGCGACTTTTTTGTCTGTTGTGGTGTGCTGGGGTGCTCCTCATCCACAGGGTCCGAAAACCTGTCTGCCTCTCTATGCTAACTGAGGTCGGACAAGTAATTCCCCATGACTTTTTATGCGTTTCTCCATCAGGAATTGGCCTGGGGCATTTTCTAGATCCCTTTGGAGGAGGATTTTCTTTTTCACTTGTTTCCTATTATTCCATCATTTTGCCTCAGTCCCTCAGTTCCCATCATTTACAATCCTGCAGCCAGTTGAAATGAAATAATCCCTACTCTCATGGAGCTTACATTCAATTGAGGGAGACAACGTGTACATAAATAAATAAATAAACAGACAAACAAACAAATAAATAAATAAATGTGTACAGAAGAAATATCAACAATTAACTACAAGGTAATTATCGAGGGAAGCCGCTTGCCATTGGTGTGATCAGATAGATGGGTAGAACATTTATTATATGCTTACTCTGTGCCAAGCACTGTGCTAAGTACGGGGGATTTGGATACAAGCAAAAAGGATAGTCTCTTGTCTTAAGGGAGATGACACATAAAGGAGAATTGGAAAGTGAGAGGTGAGGATAGAGACAGGATGGTGTTCGTGCTAAGTCCTGAGGCAGAGAGGAAGTGGAGGTACATTTCGGGCACGACCAATGCAAAGGTATAGAGACAGGTGGTGGGGCACCATGGATGGGGAATAGAGAGAAGGGTGGGTTGGCTGGATTGTAGAGTTTGAGAAGAGGAGTCATATATAACCAGGCTGGAACGATAGGATGGGGCCAGGTTGTGACTTTTAATGGCCAACAGAGGAGTTTACATTTATTCTAGAGGCAATAGGGAGCCACTGGCGTTTATTGCCTAGGGAAGCAATATGGTTAGAACTGCACCTGAGGAAAACCACTTTGAGTGTTGTGTGGAGGAAGCATTGGAGTTGGGAGGGACTTGGGGCAGAGAAATCACGTAGGTGATTTTTACAATATTCCACATGAGATGTATTTGAACTAGAGTGCTGGCTCTGTGGGTAGAAAAAAGGAGTCAGATTTGAGTGATATTATGGAAGTAGAAACAACAGTCCCTACTCTCAAGAAACTTACAGTCTAACCAAGAGCCCAGGGTAATGCTAAGGGCTTTGAATTTCTAAGACTGAAGAATGGAAGTGCCATCAATAGAAACATGATTGGTTTTTTTCCCACTAAACATTGGGGTGGGTTGGGGAGAAATGTCTATTCTGGATACATTAGGTTTAAGATGTTTCTGGGTCTTCTAGTTTGAAATATCCAAAAGGCAGTTGGTGATGGGGGGCTGAAGGGTTAGAAAAAAGACTGGAGACAGCCATGTAGATTTGTGAATCCTCTGAATTGGAATTATAATTAACCCCATGAGAACCAATGAGGTCACCAAGAAAGAGAAAGTAGAGAAAAAGGAGGGCATATAACAGGACCCTTCATGGGGAACAAACACTATGATAAAGCCTCAGGTAACCAGTTCATTCATGTGGATGGACTGTTCTGGGGAGCAGAGTTTTATTGGGAGCCCTCTTTGTGCTGAAAATTCTCCTTGTTGAAAATCTAAAATGTATTGGTCCACCTTTTTGCCTTTGGAAGAATAGCACATTGGTCACGATTGAGTCTTTTTCTCTTATTCAGGGTCTAGCAGTATCCCCGAGTCTTACTTCTATATAGTGACCATTATTCTACAGCACTGTGTCTTCACCTGCAGGCAGGGTGACCACTGCTTGTTGGGATAATACAGAAGGGAATCCTTTTTGGGTAGGGGTTGGACCAGATGGTCTCTGATGTCCTTTCTGACTCAGAACTACTGTCATCCTGTGATTGTTGGAGTTAAGACTAAATGTGTAGTGTTATCAGCACATTCCCTAGAAGCTGAAAAAAAAAAAAACCACAATGAAACTAATTTAATTATTTTTGTGTCACTTCTTCCTAAAATTTGGAGGGAGAAAAAAATTCTACTTAATGAGTTTTCTAGTTAGATGGATTTTAGCTAATCAAGCTTTTATTCTTTTTCTCTCTCTCTGTAGGGTTAAACACACGCATACACACTTCACTATAAAGTTTTCTATTTTATTCAAATCATGCTTGGAAGAGGCTGTTTTTGGTTTTGCTTGCTTATCTATGGCCTCAAGGCCCCATGTTTGATGTATGCATGCCTGGTCTCCTAGCTTATTTGTGGTAAAACTCAAAGATAACATGAGAGTACTAGAAAAAGTATGTGACTGGCAGAGGTGTTCAGAAAACTAGCCTGCTTTTAAACTTATGAGCAGTGGGAGAAGGATGAGAAAATACGCTTGTTTTATAATAACTGCTGCCATCACTCCGTCATGACCAAGTTGTCAGCCCGCCTCTCACTGATTTGCAGCTGCAAGCAATCTGACTGATTTGCTTTTACTGTGGAGATTTGCAGTCATTTAGTTAAAAGCATTATCAGAGCTATAACTAACGCAGGACAATCAGAGTTTTGCCATATGGTACTGAAATTTAGAAGGCACAAGACTAAAATAATTATTTTTAAAAGATTCTGCAATACTGAAATTTGTTAACATTTTGACACGTGTGCATTACTTTATGAGTATAGAAACTGGGCTTAGCCCCTAGTTAGCAAGAATAATTAGTTTAAAATAGGAAGCTATCAGATAGTATACTTCCTCTCCTCCCTGCAGTGTTTTGCCCTGTTTCTTCCTTGGTGGTGATCTTCTTCTTATCTAGGGTCTTGTGGCATCTTGAGGTCTCTCTCTAGAAGAGGTGGTGGCCTAGGATGTGTTGCCCTCAACCAGAGTGGAGAGATTTTCCTAATTCTCTCCCTAATTCCTTATCTCCCCTCCCAATAATAAATGGATTTTTTTTTCAAATTCCCTTTTTGCATTATTTTTGCATCATGAATTCCAAAACTAATTTGAGGACCCCTTTTATGTTGCTTGCTGTAGGACCCAAACTGCTAGTTATAGTTCTGGGTATTGTACTCACCAGCTGTGTATGTCTGTTGCTTTTTTCCTATTGTGTTGTAAGTTTAATCCTCACAAATAATTAGCCAGAGCCTCTTATAGATAGACTACTGTGCTGGCCTTCTGGGGGAGCATAAATTCTATCCTTTCCCTCAGGGAACTTGCAACCCAGTTTGGGAGACATATAAAAAGAGAATTATCAGTTTAAGAGAATGCTGGGAGAGTTACTCATTGGAGAGTATAGACAAGTAATATAGAAATTCAAAGGAAGAACAAAAAACAGATTTCTGAAGCTTTCTGCTTCTACCAATGGGAAATTTTGGGGAAGTACTTTTATTTTAATTCTTCTGGGTGGATTTTTCATACCTAAAGTAACCAAATGAAGTTAGCAAGCATTTTCTGAGTGTTTATTATGTGTCAGGTGCACTGTGCATGAGAAACAACTTTCACTTTGTATGCTACTTCTCCCAAAGTTTATTGAGATGGTAGGTTAGGGTAAGTAGATTAAATTAATACACAGTTTTAAAAAATCAACCAGTATAGACATTGATCCATGGAAAAAGCGTTCCACAGGCAGGGTTTTCCCACTTGTATTAGTAGGGCCTTACTCATGAATATTTAACAGTACAAAGGGACTAGTTAATAAATGCACCTGTGGGCCAAGAACAGCCTGGATTTTAGATTCAGACACCCTAAAACATTTAACTAAGTTCTGTTTAAAGAATGTACAAATTAATGGGATAGCTGAGGAGACATTTGTGGGAAAGGAAAGGCTCTGTTCATTTCTCCAGGTAGAACAAAAAATCTTAGTGCCAAAGTAACAATGACTATTTGTATCATCTGTTGGATCCATATGGTTTTTAATTTGTTGTGAGCAATCCATTGAATATTTAAACTTCACTAATACTGTCTGTTTTTCTTTCTTTGAGCAAACAATCTGGCCTTTTAAAAAGTATCTTGTACAGAGCTTGTGTTATAACATCTCTTACCCTTGATGCCACTAGGAGGCAAACCTACTGAAGTCTGAATATGGTTATGTGAAAAATTCATTTTCATAAAAGCCAGGGAGACCTGTTTGTGAACAGGTGGGGAGGAGAACAGGAGAGAGGTACAACCCAAATTTTAAAATGGTAATGTCATCCCTCATAAGTTTTTCTTCTTGCATCAGCATGGGTTCCTGAGGTGGGGTGGGGTGAACATACTGGAGTATGGGTCTTTTCTGGAGAATGGAGAATTAGATTCTGTGAAAATTTGAATCACACAATTTGTCTTTTTTTCATCTTCATTGATTTTGATTTTTAAAAACACATATCCATCAGAGTAAGTGATTATAGTGATTATCTGCTCTGCAGTTGAACAGTGGGAGTGAATGAGAGTCCCAGTGTCTGAAAAGTGAATTGGAATTTCCATGGCTGCTGTCATGGTGTAATGGATAGAGTGTGGGACTTGGAGACATGAAGACCTGGATTCATATCTGGCCTCAGACTTATCAGTGTGACCCTGGGCAAGTCACTTAACCACTGTCTGTCTCAGTTTCCCCATCTGAAAAATGAGGATAGCACCTACTTCCCAAGGCTGTGAGGATAAAATGAGATTATTTAATATCTGTATGTGCAGATATATTCCCTTTAAAATCTCAAAGAGCTATGTAAGTGTATTAGTGGTTATTATTATTGCTATTCTTGTTATTAAATTGCTTATACGCTCTAGGTTGACTCCCAAATGGTTAGAGACATTCTCTCTGTTTAATTCCAGGGTTGGATCAAGAATCTCTCCCTCTGCTTTTATAGACTGTATAAGTGGAATGGTGGATAAAATACACATTCTGGAGTCAGGAAGACCCAAGTTTGAGTCTGGCCTTAGACACTCACTAGCTGTGTGACCCTGGACAAGTTACTTAATCCTGTTTGCCTCAGTTTCTTCATCTGTAAAATGAATTGGAGAGAAGTGGCAAACCACTCCAGTATGTTTGCAAAAAACAAAACAAAACCCCAAAACCCAAAAGGGCCACTTAGAATTGGACAGGACTGAAAACGACTCAACAACAACAGCAGCAGCGTTTATGTCAGTTTCTTCTATATTAACTGCTCTTATTGCTACCAGGACGTTCTATGGCTTATGGAAATGTTTATTTGCCACATGGGCTTCTGGATTAGGATTTGTAAGTTAGCCTCAGAGGGTTGGAAGATCCTCTGGTCCTTCCACCATTGGGATCAGGGGTATGGATTTAGCTCCTAAGATAATGTATATTGGAAAGGAGGAAGTTCTGAACTCTTTTTGGTCTTCCACAGAGTGTTTCCTGTGATGGTGACTACTGGACTTCGTTGAGATGCTTGTTCATTTTCTGATGTGGTGTAATGACCACTTTGAAATCTCTATCTTTAGTTCAAGGTGACTGGGTCAGTTGGGAAAGATGAGAGTCCTGGGAAGACAAGTTAGGACAGGGAATTGCCATATCCCTTTCTGTCCTGTTGGGGAAATGTGCAATTTCTATGATTGTCTCTCTGGTCACCCTTTCCTCCCTCATCTAAAGTTGAAGTAGACGGGGAAGATGAACCAGAAGGCTCATCCCCTGGGACCCAGAAAGGGGTTCAATAACCATGCTGTTAAGGACTCATCTTACATGGTACAATTTCAGGCACCTCCAGGGGAAGGCATTTCTCATGGCTAGTGATGACCATAACATGAAGAAGGCAAACACCAGCGATCAGTGTATGAAAACTTGAGGCTGAAGTTCCCTGGTGTAATGAGAATGAGCTGTATGAAATTAGAGACCAACAGCAGCTCTGAGGGTTAAGAATCCTCCATCTCCTGGGGCTTACTTTCAAATGCTTTCCAAAGGATACAATCCCACCTTCCAGATTAGTTGTTCTGTAAAATCAAACAAGCATGAATGACAGAAAAGAAAGGAAAAAGTAAGGAGGTAAATTCTTTCTCTCCATTGTTCCCCCCGCAATAGTATTGAGTTCCAAAAATTTATCGAGCAGCACTCTTACCGAGAATTTCTCTGTCAGTTTAAAAAAGCTATGTACATATATATGTATGTGGAACTTTATATATGTGTGTGTGTGTATATAAAGTTCCATATATATGAACAATACATATATATCATGCATGAGAATTTAATTTAGAGAATTTAGAAAACCTCTCTTAGGTTCTCTAAATTGCTACATACATAGCTTATTTTGAGTGCCTTTTGACATTGAAGCTAAGAAATTTGATTCCTTTTTTCTCTTCTCCACCCAAACTCTATTCATGGGATATGCCAATTTTCAGGTAACATAAGCATCCACTGTTCCTGGAGGTTTCTTTTAATTCTAGAGGAGCAGTGGGTTGGCTGGGAAGCATTTTACTGCATTTCATTGGCATGGAGATTGTATACATTGGCATCACCTTCGAGCAGATCCATCTCTCCCTGTCTTTTCCCTACTGAATCCAGAAATGTAGTTTGTACCTCAGAACAATTTGAATCTTGTTTAGACAGGGCTTTGACAGAAATCTAGCATGACAGAGTTCACTCTTAAGTGGCCACTGTGACTTAATGAATGGCCTTGGAAGCTTTGGCTCCTGGCTCTGCATTCTAATATTCCGTGCATGAATGATGCCGAAGCATTGCTTTCATAATGGGATATATGTACACATGTAAATATATACCATATGGCTTTTCTTCCTGTAGTTTTCTTCCTTCTTCTTTGTTTTATTGTAGGTTCGGGATACTCACCACTAGAAGATGATGAAGATGTGTTTTCATACCCTAGACAGAAAGGTGAATGCTTTGCTTGTATGCTAAGGGAGTTCTGCTGATGCCAGGAACGTTCTTCTCTCCTCCCTTCTGAGCAGACGGAAATAAAGTGACCACAGGGCATGCTTAAATTCTGGTGAGACTCGAGCACAAGGGAGAGCAGAGGAGAATGTCAAAGTGTTCCTCACCTGCTGGTCATTTTATTCTCCTAAGTCAGTTTCTTTTATATTAATTACTCTTATTCCTACCAGGATGTTCTATGGCTTATGGAAATGAAAATCAAGCTGAGGGGAGTCTTTCCCCAATTCCTATGTCCCACTGGGAATGGTCAACAATTCCTAAGTCAGGGGAAATGGAATCTGGAAGTGGTGCTGCAAAGGCACTGGGAGTAAGGAAACTTGATTTTCATGAGCTGGTTAGGAATGCTGGTTTATCAATTGATCAGTCAAAACAACCAACAAGCAATTATGATGCACCTGCTGTATGCCAAGCACTGTCCTAGGCTTTGGGGTTCCAAAATCTAAAGTGAAACAGTTCTTGCTCTTAAGGAGTTTAGGTCCCATTTTAATCCCTGAAATGTGGAATTAAGTGTACTTCCCAGGGGAAAAAACTTGGTAAATAACCACACTCTCATCAAATTAGAGAAACAATTCAGGTAGTTCCAACTAAGTCCTTCTCCCCTTACCACCAGACCAGGTAAGTGTGCTTGATGAGGGGCATTGATTGCTGTTTTTGTTTTTAAACTTCAGGGAGATCTGGGACAAAGACAGAATGTATGTGCTTACATTCTGAAATCTGGCTCCTCTCCTTTGGGCATAATTTGAGGGAAATTAGTTAATAAATTTCCACCATGGTATTTCCCCCAAGGAACCTGTCCACATTTTGGCAAGAGGACAGTGTATTACACTGTTCTGCTAAATCTGACATCTTGGGAGTATTAAAGTAACTAATGCTAGCTCCAAAACAAGTAAAATCCCACAAGTCAGAGCTTCATAAGCTTTCCAATAGATTGAAATGCATTTGGGGAAAAAATCAAATAACTATGGAAGGAAGCATGGCATGGTGGATAGAGAGAGCTGGAGAGTCGGGAAAGGCTGGGTTCAAATCCTGTTTCTGTCCCATCTGTCTGTAAATCACTTAACCAGTCAGTGCCCCTAGCAACTCTCAATTAAAATGAGAGCATCTTTGCCTATTCTCACCAGTAAAGAGAGCTTCCCCACTGGAAACTCCTTGAATCAAATAAAATCAAAATCTGATACAGAACAACACAAAAACTCTCCTTTATATGATTCTCTTCATAAAGTTGTAACTCAAATATAAATAAAGTTTTAAATGAATAAAAAATAAATAAAATTTAAAATTTTAAGTATCTGTCTGACAGATTTAATGTGGTGACTTGGCTATGGGAAATCCAGGGGGGGATAGATGGACTGTTCTGGTTAACTGCATCTCCTAATTAACTAAGAGGTCAAATCAAAGACTTTTGTTGCTATTGTTATTATAACTAATGTTAATTAACTAAGCATTAAAAACAAAACTTTTCTTGTGGTTTTTGGAATCTTTGTTATTGAAAACTTAAAATACATCAGTGCACAGGTTATGTGTTTAGTAAATACAATGTGGTGAAAATAATTGAATCTTTCCTCCATGATTAAGAGTCTCAGTGCTGTCATTCTGAACATTAAATCACATGGTTTGGAACTGGTGATGCAGAAAGTATAGGAGACTGGTCCAAATGAATACTAACCCCCCAAACCACCCTGTGTTTTATGCACACATGTATACATATATAAATATGTGTATATATAGATATGTGTTTGTATATATGTATAGATGCATATATATATATATATATATATATATATACACAATATGTACAATGTGTATTTGTCTCTTTATATAATGAGATTCTATTTTGCTCATTTTCCCATTTCTCACAAAAAAACAGACCAAGAAAAACCATATAGATGCCTTAGAAATTTTTCTTACTTCATCCCTGACTGATATGTCTGTTTAAAAGAAAGTCTTTCTAACCTCTGTGTAAATATACTCTCAACTCACTTTATCCCAATGCTTATATCTGAAAAAATTGAATTCAGGTCATTTACCTAAAATATTAATTACTGTTGTTGTAATGCTGATAACTTGAAAAAAGATCATCTCAAAGATTTGCCTTATAAAAAGTAAGCCAATCTGATTGCAGCCGAGTTTTGATCAGTAAAAAGAACACAGAGGTTTATTCTTGCATGTTAAAAGAACAGCAGCTTTGCATTTGGATGTTAGGCTTCTATCAGTGCTAGGAGAGACTGAAGGTACATCCAAAGGTATGACACCTGCTAAATTGACACTTCATCAAGATCTCTGGGCTTGTATATCTGGGAAAGTATAGGACACCATACCATGTATGTTTTTCTTCCAAGATAATTTTATATGTATTTTAGCAGAAGTATATAGCATAATAGGAATTAAGAATAGGGAGCACACTGTTGATTCTGTCTTCGATAGCCACTTTTATAGCACATTTTCAGCCTTCCTTTAAAGACTTATAAGATTATTTGTACAGAGGGAGAGGTCAGAATATAAAAGTTGATTTGTTCAGTCTGGAGGGTCAGGAGAAGAAGGGAATAAACATTTATCTAGAGCCTACAATGCTACGATGTGCCTTAGGCACTGGGCTCAGTGCTTTTACAATTATTTCCTTATTTGATCCATGAGAAGCCATTAGGATAAATGAGCAAAGGGATTATAAGAAATACAGGTAGATCTTTTCTTCAGTGTTCCTCTGGGTCCTCCAGAGGGGAATTTCGAGTCTTTGCTTGGGACTCCCAGCTCAGCTGGTGATTTGGAAATGATCTTCCCTTCCTGGGACCTGCCAGTGCGGTTAGTCTGCCCCTTTCATCTGCGCACTTAGCATGTGTTCTAGTCTTTATTCAAGTTCATCTGGTTCCTAGAATGTGAACTTAAACGTTACCAAGCCATCTCTAAAGAGCACTTAGCATCTCTGATCTAATCAGCCACTTGTCTACTGAAATTTATAGCAAAGAAAGAGGCCATTTATATTATACTTTACCTTGGGTCTAAATTTAATCAATGGAGGGGATTCCTGGTGTGGAAACATCCTTAGCTGATGCAACACAGCAGCTCTTTTGTAATCTATAATCTTTTTTTTTGTTGTTGTTGCTTTTTTTTGGAGGGCAATTGGGGTTAAGTAACTTGCCCAAGGTCACACGGCTAGGTTTTTGTTTGTGTGCGTTAAGTGTCTGAGGCCAGATCTGAACTCAGGTCTTTCTGACTCCAGGGCTGACACTCTACTCACTGCGCCACCTAGCCGCCCCGTGTAATCTATAATCTTAATTTCTGGGGCACAGAGAGGTAAGGAGACCTGATCTTACTTCTAGAATATGACTTACGCCTGAGAACTTGAACCGAGGCCTTCCTCACTCCAAGGCCCAGCATCTTTCTACCACACCATGTTGCTTCTTATAAGTTCTATGCCTGGTATATTTTAAATACACACAGATACATACATATATATGCATATATATTATGCATTTACTTTAGAGGGATAAGGAGTGAAACTTTGGAAACACAGAATTTGAGTTGGAATGAACTTAGTAGCCATCTAGTCCTAGGCCCTACCTAGAAAAAAATCTTCCAAAATACTTAAGGTCATCCTGAATTTACTTGAGGTCTTTCAGGAAGAAAAATACACTACCTTCTATTTGTTTCATTTTTAATAGCTCTGATTGTTTGGAAGCTTTTAAATCAAATATAAAACTTCCTTCATGCAATTTCTACCCATGGCTCCTAGTTAGGCCTTAGTTTCTTGACCTTCTCCTCATATGGCACAAAAGTCTCCTTGTGTGGGATTGTAGATACACAGATGGGGACTCATCCTATGTGTATTAGCTTGTGGTCTTCATCAAACTCTTGGCTTTTCCTGAAGTGCTGAGACTGTCATTTTCACTGGAGACATCCCATTATTCATCATTGGCTGTGACTTTGGGACACAGGCATAAACACTTGCTGCATATTACGGGACGCCTGTGTTTGCTAAGGGGAATGATAAGGCACTAATGTTGCTAAAGGGGAAGTTGCTTTCTTTTACTGAGCCAATCCTCTGGGCATCCCTGAATGAAAACTGATTATCTACACATTTCATGTCCACATGGTGGCACCCTTACTCCACACCTTAGAAAGCTCAGGTGCTCATGGCTGACACAATGAGCTAGACCTCAGTGCTGAAATGGAACAGGGAAGGCAGAGGTCAGCTGGTTTATATAAGCTGTTTGACTTCTTCCCTGGTAGGTAAATCATCTAGAATCAGTGCTGAGGGATTTTCCATCCCACATCTAATATTGCTTAGTTTTGTTTTCTCCCTTGCCTTCCCCTGCCCTCCATCATTTGAGGGAAGCTTACAGGGACAGAGACATGGGTTTGTAGGGTAAGCAGTCAAGGGGGAAAATACTGGGTATTCATTTGTCAGCGACCTTCATGGTGTGTGACAATATCAGGGAAATATTGGGCAAATCATTGTCTCTCTGGGCCTTCCTTTTCTCCTTTTAAAAGGGGGGAGTTGAACTAGGTGATTACTAAATGCTGCCCCTTCCAGTCCTAAATCCCTGGTTCTGTGATGTCTGGGGAAGCAGGCTTTGGCTGCAGCTCTCTATGTAGGCTCACGTGATGTAAGGTCCCAGAAGGAACTTATAATCATGGCAGCCATCCTCTGGCACTGAGGCTCTAAAAGAAGTTAGACCAAATGATTTGATGGCATGCGCTGAAAGCTGAACCTTCTGTTTACAACAAGGCTTTTTTTTCAGAGGAGGTTTGCATATATTGAGAGTAAACCCAAAGTCACTCAATCAGCCCCTGTTTATGGCTCTTGCCATAACACAGTGATCGGAATTATATAGCATGTACAAAAACGGGATTGGGGCTAGAATTGAAAGGGAGGAGGCCTGAGTTTGAGCTAATATGGCCTAGTGGAGAGAGCATTAGAAATGAAATCCGGAAGACCCAAGTTCAAATCCTGGCTCTGATACCTGCTAGGTAACCTTGGATGAGTCATTTAATCGCACTAGGACTCAGTTTCCTCATCTGTAAAATGAGTATGTTGGATCTGATGGTTTCTGAGGTTCCTTCTAGATTTATATATAGGATCCTATGAGTCTAGGTTTGAATCTTGTCACCGTCACTTACTATCTGTGTGACCTTGGACAAAGAGACTTCACCTCTCTGAAAGTTCCTTATATGTAGAATAAGAGGGCTGGACTGGGTGACTTTAACATCTAGTTATTCGAAAATATTCTAACTATTCTACTTATATGATTTTTACATATAAGATATTTGGGTTTACCTACATAAATATAAGCCTTCAAGGAGTTTCTACTCTAACTGGAGAACATAAAAATGCAAATATTATTAAGAGTTTACTTTTTGATTTAATTTTTTAAAAAAATATATTAATCATCTACCATTTATAAGACCCTGAGAGTACAATAAAAAGAAAAATACTGGAAGACAGTCCCTGCCTTCAAGGAGCTGACAATCTAGTAGGCAGTAAATAGCAAGTGGCCAATAAGTGGAGACTTAGGAGTCCAGAGGAGGAAGAGGTCAGTAGTAATTGTGAAGTAGCAGCACATTTTCGAAACCTTCTCTTCACGTGTTTCTCTGTCTTGTTTCTGTCGTTCCCAGACACCCCGTGGTGCTCTCCCATCAAAGTCAAATATGGGGATGTCTACTGCCGAGCTCCTCATGGAGGATACTACAAAAATGTCTTGGGGACAAGATGTGATATCCGGTGTCGCAAGGGGTATGAGCTTCATGGCTCTTCCCAGTTGACTTGCCAGCCAAATAAAAGGTGGTCAGACAAGGTTCTGTGTAAACGTGAGTCACTTAGCCCTTTTGAATACCTTGTGGATTTTGTCCTTTATGTGCTTATTTATTTATTCAACTTCCTCTGAGTATCTGATATGTAACTACGGGCTTTTATTTAAAACCATTGGGTTGTAGAAATAAAAAAAGAAACCCCAAACCATCCTTGACTGGAGAAGCCAGAGTATAAATAAAACAGGTACATTCTACCATTTGAATGTGGTTCATGATAATGAAACACCACATTTGTCTAGAAAAATTTCGAGTTCATTCATGATCATTGCTTATCTGAGTCTTTTATTTGGGCTTGTGTTCTAGTGTCTTACCCAAATGGTAGAATTCTTAGACATAAGAGACATCATTTAATAGAAAGTCAAAGATAGCTCACATCTGATTTTCTCTTCCAGAAAAGCGATGCCCTACCCTTTCTATGCCAGCCAATGGGGGCTTTAAATGCATAGATGGTGCATACTTTAACTCCCGATGTGAGTACTATTGTACCCCAGGATACACACTGAAAGGAGAACGCACGGTTGTATGCACAGATAACAAGTCTTGGAGCGGCAGACCAGCCATGTGTGTTGGTAAGAAGATATTTCAATCTTCTGAGAATCACCATGCTTTGTTTAGAAGCAATAATCTTTCCCACCTAAATACCTTTTAATTGTAACTGATAATTCTTTGTTATTCTATTCTTGACAAGTACCTACAAAAACGGACATTTCCATATGTATAAAAGAGGACTGTATGTGAAACTAGGACGCATAGTAAGTGTAGTTGGGGGTTATAAGATCAGATTTGGGCCCAGAAGGAACCTCTGAGGCCAGTGAATCCAACCCCTCATTTGAGAGATGAGGAAGCTGGGGTTTATTGAGGTTAAGTATCTTACTTGGCCAGGGTTGTACAACTAGCAGGTGTCTACAACAGGATTTGAACTCAGGTCTTCCTGTTGACTCCAAGCTCATTGCTGTGTTCATCGCCTCACTTATATTTTTTATTGTTTTTAAAGTATATATGCAATCCATCACCTTAGTTCCACATTGCCTCATTTTGTCTTCTCGTCCTCTAAAGCACCATCTGATCTGTTCTATGAATTTTATTTATTTATTTATTTGGAAGGGGGAGGTAGGCCAATTGGGGTTAGGTGACTTGCCCAAGATCATACAGCTAGTAAGTGTTAAGTGTCTGAGGCCGGATTTGAGCTCTGGTCCTCCTGACTCCAGGGCCAGTTCTCTATTCACTGCGCCACCTAACCACCCCTATGAATTTTCTTTAAATGCTTCATTGATGCTCTTCTCTCCTTTTTTTTGCCACCGATAATCCTAGCTTCTCTGTTCGTTCAACTCTTTCCCATCCAAAACAAAAACAAAAAACAAGCAAAATCTCACCAAAAAGCGAATTCTGCACTGTAGTAAGTTGGCATGATCAAGCAACACATGTCCACACACTGACCATGTCTGAAAATATTTGCCTTATTTTTCACCCCCTAGTCCCCCACCTTTGTGTCAAGAGGTACAAAGCATATGTCATCAGTCATCTAAAGTTTTGGTAGATCATTGCATGGATCATGGCAGCTAGGTGGCACCATAGTGCATAGAAGGCTGGAGCTGGAGTCAAGATGATTCCTCTTCCTCGGTTCAAATCTGTCCTCAGACCCTTACTAAGTGTATGACCTTGGGCAACTCACTTAACTGTTTGCCTCAGTTTCCTCATCTGTAAAATGGGCTGGAGAAGGAAATGGCAAGGCCCCTGCAGTATCTCTGTCAAGAGAACCCTAAATGGGATTACAAAGAATTAAATGTGACTGAAAATGACTGACCAACAACACTGTACTGACCAGAGTTCCCAAGTTCTTCAGAGTTGTTTTTCATTATGATATAGTAGTAGTCATTATACATTTAAAAAAATTTTTGTTCTCTTTACCCTGTACCATTTCACACAAGTCTTCCCAGGTTTCTCTGAAAATGTCCCCTTAGTCCTCTTGTAATGAGCAATGAATTCTATTTAAATTCATGTACTGTAATTTGGTCAGCCATTCCCCATTGAGAGAAATTCTCTGAATTTCTAGTTCTTTGCTCCAACAAAAATTGTTGCTATGAATATTTTTATATGTCTTTGGTCTCTTTGAAAAATGTGTTTAGTCGTATTATTAGGTTAAAAGGTATGCATAATTTAGTGACTTTTTGCCTG
Organism: Gymnobelideus leadbeateri; assembly: GCA_011680675.1. Lineage (NCBI taxonomy): Eukaryota > Metazoa > Chordata > Mammalia > Diprotodontia > Petauridae > Gymnobelideus > Gymnobelideus leadbeateri. The sequence goes on from WOXC01007610.1 coordinate 921,748, forward strand.
TGGTTAAATTGCCTCCCAGAATTGTATGACCACTTCACAAATTGAACAGTAGTACTTAACTGTGCCTCTTTCCCCAGAGATCTCCCCCAAATGGCCATTTTCCTTTTTATCATCTTTCCAGTCTAATGGGTTTTGTGGCAGAACCTTGAAGTTGTTTGTAATGTTTTTGTGTTTTTTCATATGGTTATTGGTAACTTGTTTTTCTTTTGAGAATTATCTCTTGATGTCCCTTGTCCATTTATATATTGGATATTGGTTCTAATTCTTATATTTGACTTAGTTCTTTATATATGTTGAATGTCAGAAATTGTTGGAGAAACTTATTGCAAAGACTTTTTTTTTCTGAGCTAATAATTTATCTATCCATAGTTGTAAAAGGTACTTAAACTTTTCTGTATAATTATATATCCATTTGGAGTTTATGATGGTATATGATATGAAATGTTCATCTAAACATAGTTTCTGCCAAACTGCTTTCCAGTTTACCCAATAGTTTTGATCAAATGTTGAGTTTTTATGCCAACAGTTAGGGTCTTTCAGTTTATTCTTCTTCTGCTACTGTGTTCATTTGGTTTTGGACCTTGTGTGCCTATATGTTTAACTTTTCTTTTGTTTGTCCACTATAGAAAACCTTTACTTTGTAATTGAATTTGAGATCTGATATATTTTGGTTCCTTTTCTTCTCACTGTTTTTTGTCATTTCTCATGAGATTCTTGATTTTTTTTTTTTTTTTGCTCCAGGTGAATTTTTAAATTAGTGTTCTTTTTCCTAGGTTGGTAAAATAATCATTTGGTAGTTTGACTACAACAGTATTGAATTAATAAAGAAACTTAAACAGTATTGTCATTTTTATTATATTGGCATGACTTGCCCATGAATAATTGATATTTCTCCATTTATCTAAATATGTATTTCTTTAAAGAGTATTTTGCAGCTGCATTTCTACAGTTTTTCTCAGTGTATCTTGTGGTAGACTACTACACATTTTGTATATTCTATAGTTATTTTGAATGTAATTTCTTTTTCTCTTCCTGTTGAGTTTGGTTGATAATATACAGAAATGCTGAAGATTCTGGATTTGTTTTATGTTTTGCAACTAAATTGATGCATTTATTGTTTAAATAATTTTTAGCTAACTCTTTTGGGTTCTCTACATAGATCATTATATCATCTTTAAGAAATAGTAATTTTGGGGGTGGCTACATGGTGCAGTGAGTAGAGCGCCAGCCCGTGAGTCAGGAGAACCTGAGTTTGGATCTGGCTTCAGACACTTAACACACACACACACACACACACACACAACCTAGCTGTGTGACCTTGGGCAAGTTACTTAACCTCAGTTGCCCTCTAAAAAGCCAAAAAAAAAAAATAGTAATTTTGCTTCCCATTTCCTATTCTTATATCCTCAAGTTTTTTTTTTATGTTTTCATAGTGCTATATCTAGTATTTTTAGAACTGTATCAAGTTATAATAGTGAAAATAGAAATCCTTGCTTTATGCCTGATCTTATTGAAAAGGCCCCTCATGTTTCTCAAGTATTTATAAAGTTGGCTCTCATATTTAAATAAATACTACTTGCCATATTAAGGGAGTGTCTATTCCTATGCTTTCTAGTGTTTTTAACAGAAATGGGTGCTAGATTTTGTCAAAAGTTTTTTCAACATGTGTTGATATAATTATGTATTTTAAATCATTTTATCATTAATAGGGTCATTTATATGTTCATATGTTTTCCTTATATTGAATGAACTGAACTCTGCATTTCTGGTGTATTTTCCACTTGGTCATACTGTATAATCTAGGATGTTATCGTGACTTTTTTGTTAACATTTATTTAATTTTTTTGTATCACTGTTCATTAGGGATATTAATTTATAGTTTTGTTTCTCTGCTATCGTCTCTCTATGGAGACAATTTCCTTAACTGTAAAATGGGCTGGAGAAGGAAGTGGCAAACCATTCCAGTGTATTTTCCAGGAAGACCCCAAATGGGGTCAGGAAGAGACAGACACAGCTGAACAACAACAAAGGAAAGGTCAGAGGCAGGATTTGGATCAAGGTCTTCCTGATTCCACATCTAGCTCTCTGTGCGGTACACTTAGCTTGTATTTCTACAGTACGTTATCAGGAGCTTTGTTTCCAAGGGCAGCTAGGTAGCACATGAAGACCTGAGTTCAAATTCAGCTTCAGATACTTAGGAGTTGTATGGCCCTGGTCAAGTCACTTAACCTCTGTTTGTCTCCCTTTCCTCATCTGTAAAACAAGATTCTCCTATCTCGCATTTTCACTGGCTGTCCCTCATGCCTGAAATACTCTGCTTCCTCATCTCCACATACCCTGGCTTCCTTCAAGTTCCAGCCAAAGGACACCCTTCCTGATCCCCCTTAGTTCTGGGGCCTTCCCTCTATTGATTATTTACTGTTTATCCTGCATAGGGCTTGTTTGTTAATGGTAGATTACATGTTCTCTCCCCTATTAGACTACTGCCTTGAGGACAGGGACTTTTGCCTTTTCTTGTGTCTCCAATACTTAGGAAAGTGCCTGGTACATAATAGGTGCTTAATAAATGTTTATTGAGTGACTGTTGCTTGGTTGACTTCTCTGGGTCTTAGTCCCCTCATCTGTAAAATGAGGAGCTGGGATTAGATGCCCACTGAGGCCTTCCTTAGTGCCCTTGGGCAAACCATTTAACTTCTCTAGGCCTTAGTTAACTCACTTATAAAACGAGAGGGTTTGATCAGCGCTTCTTAAACTGTGGGTCATGACCCAAAAATCTGACAACAGTAGAATGTTTTCTGAATGTGCAACAACTAAAAATTGACTAAAAACCAAACACGTAATGTATCCGGGTGTTTCCAGCAGCCCCTGCCCTTGTTCCATCCAGCAGTGTCCCTGAAGCCCTGGTTCTGAACACAAAGCTTGTATACCTGGCAATGCACATGCCCTCAGGCCATGCAATGCCAATGAACATTGCCAAAATGGGAGTGGGCAAAGTTTAAGAAACCTTAGACTAGAGGACCCTCTGAAGTGCCTCCCAACCTTACATTTGTGATTCTTTAGTAGGAGGAAACAGGCATTTATTAAGTGTCTACTGTATTTTAGATACTGTGCTAAGCATGTTATTACTTCATTTGATCCTTACAACAATCCTAGGAGGCAGGTGCTATTATCATCTCCATTTTCCAGGTAGGAATACTGAGGCAGACAGAATTTAAGTGATTTGCCCAGGGTCACACCACTAGGACTTATCTCAGCCTACATGTAAATTTAGGTCTTCCTGACTCCAGGCCCAGTATTCTATCCACTACAACTACTTAGATATGGTTTTCTGACTCTTTCCAGGTCTAAATCTATGATCATGGAAGGTATGGCTGGACTAAAGAATAGCGGCATCTGCTTTTGGCCGCAGGAGTGTCCGTTAGAGTCCAAAGTTGGGGTCAGAACCTTTCTGTCACAGCTCTCCCCCTGAGCACATGGAGGTGACCTGAGTGATGGCCTCCTCTTCAGTTTAGCAGAGATGACAGGCCTGATTCATCACCCAGATCCATTGTTCGTTTTCCTTCTATTTGTCAGATATTCAACTGAATAAACCGGATAGTTTCCTTTAATTTGGACAGGAAAAAAGCAAAAACGATTTACTCCCCTTCTCCATGAATCATTTTTAACTGCTAGAAAGGCAGTTCAGTACAGTGGACAGAACACTGGGCTGAGAGGTTAGGAAGACCTAGGTCAGATCCTGCCTTTCTCACTAGCTGTGTGAGTGTGAACAATTTCCCTGAGCCTCAAGCAATTCTCATAAACCGATCTATTCAGTCATATAGCTAGGCTGTAAGCTTGGTAGAGGGGTTCCTGCAATGATGATGTCACAGACCCTTGATGAAATTTTTTTTTTGTTCCTGATTAAATAAAAGGCATGGGTGCATACAAGTAGAGTCATTCCTCTCAATCCACAAGCATTTATTAAGCACTTACTATGTGCCAGGTATTGGATTCTGAGGATACAAAGGCAAAAGTCTCTGCTTTCAAAGAGCTTACATTCTATCAAGGGAGAGAAGGAGAGAGAGAGAGAGAGAGAGAGAGAGAGAGAGAGAGAGATTGGGGGTAAAAGGGGAGGGTGGAAAGAACTAGCAGCTGGAGTGAGAAGGTGGGTTATCAGGAAAGGCTTCAGGTAGAAAGTGGCATTTGACCTGAGGGAAACTAAGATTCTAAGGGACAGCTAGATGGCTCGGCAGATGGAATGCTGGGCCTGAGGTTCAAATCTGGTCTTAGAGACTTACTAGGTTTATGACCCTGGGCAAGTCATTTAACCTTAACTGGAGAAGGAAATGGCAAACCACTCCAGTATCTTTGCCATGAAAACCCCATGAACAGTGTGGTCCACCGGGTCATGAAGAGCCAGACATGACTGAACAACAACCACAAGGATTCTAAGAGATGGAGTTAAGAAGGGAAAGCATTCCAAACTGGGGGACAACCACTGCAAAGTCAATGGAGACTAGAGATGGGCTGTCATGTGTGAGGAATGGCAAGAAAGCCAGTGTGACAAAGGAGACCAAGGTATACAAAGTATGGAAAGGGAGGCTGGAGCCATGTTGAGAAAAACTTTAGATGTCAAGCATGCTCAGGAGTAGCTCACTTGAGAAAGGTGAATGATGAAGGCCAATGTTCATGTTCAAATGGTACCCCCTTTCCCTTATTTTTTTCTCTCATCGTGGCAATAGCTTTCAATTTCTACTCTGTGATCTAGTCTTCCTCCGAATCTTGGAGGTTGTAAAGAACTCTCTCCCCTCTTGGGTAAAAGGGGATGGAAGGAGAGGGAGATTGTGAAAGCTTTCTGCCTCACCAATTGTGGCAAAGAAGATTTCTGAGTTCAGTCTTATTTAACTTTCCTGAGCTCAGAAAATAAAGGGGGAAAAGTGCTGATTGTTCTAAAAACACAAGCAAACATGCCTAAAACTAACCAGATGGCCTTGGAAGACTACCAGGGGAAGAGAGAGAATTTAGGAGCTATTCCCACTTTAGTGGGGAGGGTGATTTTCAACTCCTAGCCTTTTCGGTCTATCAGGCAAGGGTCTGGAACACAAAGTATGACTGTTGTAATTATTAAAATCACTTGGAGAAAGAATGGAAAATGAGAAAGGAGGTAGGCAGATTCTTTCCTGATTTTGATCACAGATATCTGAAGTGTATCTGCTCCCCCTTCTGTTGTCCTCCTCCTCCCCAAGGGAAGCATTTGTTTCTTTGTAATTTAATATATGGAATTAGGCTAATAGAGTTATTTTCTTTTTGTTGACTTCTGGACCTATTTTGGGAACTGACACATCATGGCTGTGTGTATAGCTCCAAGGCTTCTGCAAATAAAGCATGGACAATGCATTTTGCCACATTTTGGACCACATTCTGAGGTCCAAAGCAGAGAGAAGAGATCGGCTTTGTACTCTGAGGTGGTCAGCCCTGTGGTCTGGATAATTTGAAAATGCCACGAATTAAAATGAATTCCCTCATCCAAACCACACACAGACTTAGGAGCACTTTTGGCAGCTTGCACAAATGCCCGGTTATTTCAGAAACCAAAACAGATAAACAGTTACAATCTTCACTGCCAATTAAAAGTAGACTTAAGCAGGAATTATTTCACAGCTTCATCCCACTTCTCCCTCCCCTGTTCTTAATCCTTTTAAACAAAGTGTGCCCTTGGCTTGCAGAAAAATACCAGGCAATAAAGACTGAAAAAAGCACTAGGTTGGAAACTCTGCTTTGGATATATAGCGCAGCAATTTTGTCTCAAGTCAAAAAAAGATTTAAAAAAAATTGAAAGAAATTTCAAAGCCTTAAGGCAGGAAAACAATGTGTCTTTAAAAAAAAGGTATCCAGAACAAACATTTCAATTGTTCTTGGGAATGCACAAGATACAAGTTGGCTTGGTTTCAGGGATTGACTGCTTTGTGCCCACTGAGTTTAAAGACCAGAATAAATAATACTTGTGTGGCCTCAACACAGCTCTAGAATTAATTTAATTCAACAGGCATTTATTAAGCACTTACGAGGTACACCTCTGAGATGTCAGAGAGGAAAAGAGAAAATCCCCAACAGCCTCTGCCCTCAAGGAGCTGACATTCCCCAAAGAGGGGTGATAGGATACAACATTATACAGGCAGAGGAGTACAAGTTGATTTGAAGAGGGAGGGAGTTAGCCAACTAGGATGTCAGGCAGAGCTTCCTATAGAAGGTGGTGTATAAAGAGATATTAAGGATCCTTGAGCATTTCAAGTGACTTGCTGGTATCAGGTTTAATGATGATTCCTTCAGAAGTTTGCCTGGGGTCAACAGTGCTATTTGCAGAGATTCATTTAGAGAGGCAAAAGTCATTGAAGCTGAAAGCAAACGTCTGAGTCTGGCAGATTGTTTTCTAAAAAACTCAAGGTCCTGATTGTGTCATATTTGGCAAATGCACATTGCAATACAAAAATCAGAGTTGAAAAGCAGGGTGGTTTAATAGGGGAGTGGGCAAGGAGTCAGGTTTATAGATCTAAAACCAGAAAGGCCTTCAAGGCCAACCTTCTCATTTACAGATGGGGAAATTAAGGCTGAGAAAGATTAATTGACTTATGTAGGGTCATACAACTAGTAAATGTCTGAGGTAGACTTTATTTTGTTGTTGTCGTTTTTTTGAAGGGGGGAAGGCAGGGCAGTTGGGGTTAAGTGACTTGCCCAAGGACACACAGCTAGTAAGTGTTAGTGTCTGAGGCCAAATTTAAATTCAGGTGCTCCTGACTCCAGAACAGGTGCTCTACTCACTGCGCCACCTAGCTGCCCTGAGACAGCCTTTAAACCGATGTATCTGTAATGACAAGTTCAGCATTCTAACTGCCAACACACTGGCTACCTGCCATTTAACTGCTTTGGTTTCCATCCTGATTTTCTCACTAACTAGTTGTGTAACCTTATTCAAGTTACTTTACTTCTCTGGGCCTTAGTTTCCTCATCTGTAAAATGAAGTGGTTTAGCGAGATGATTTCTTAAAATTAAAAAAGAAAGTTTCAGGTAATAAGTTTGTTTTGTTTTGTTTTTTGTTCATCTGTCCCTCCCACTCTGCTACCCCTCATTGAGCAAAGAAAAAAAAATCCGTATCTCTCAATATACGTCTACCTAGCCCAGCAAGACAAATTCCCACATTAGTCATGTCCGAAAATTTATGTCTCATTTTTCAGCTTATCACCTCTCTATCAAGGAGTTGTTGGTGTGTTCCATCTTCCTTCTTTTGGACTTCTTGTTTCTCATTGCATTGATTGAGCAGAGCTTTAAAAGTCTTTCACAATCGTTTTTCTCTATAATGTCATCATTCTATAAATTGTTCTCCTGGTTCTGTTCACTTCAGTCTGCATCAGTTCATAGAGGTCTTCTTGGTGTGCTCTGAAATTATCCACTTCATCCTTTCTCATGGCACAGTCATGTTCCGTTACTTTCACATACCACAGTTTGTTTAGCCATTCCACAATAGGAGATCCCTTTAATTTCCAATTTTGTCTACCAGGAAGAGAACTGCTATAGATATTTTTTGTACAGCTAGGTATGATATTTTGTGCATAACTCCTTTTCCTTTTTCTTTGATTTCTTTGGAGTACTGGCCTCATGATAGTCAATGGTATGCACAGGTTGGTAACTTTCTGGACATATGAACTAGATGTCCTATCTGTCCATGATTGTGTAGCCTCTGCCTTCCTAATTCACATTGGAAATGAAAAGCTTGTCATCGCTACTGTGCCACTTCTTAATTCTCATTAATTGTCAGTGGATCCTGCAGACCTCAAGTTTGAAAGACTTTCCACAATGTGAATTTGAGGCTAATGAGGTTCTAGTTGGATATCTACATAATCAAGGATGCTGGCTTTTGTCCTTGGAATTCTCATGGGTTTTCTTATGTGTATCTTTAATCATTTTTGGAAAGCCTTGCAACCTTGGGCAATAGAGAGACTACAGTAAATAAGGCTGCCAGAGCCTTTCTGAAGGTTCCAAGTGCTCGGGAAAGCCAATAACACCCAAGCAACTCTCTCATCTCAGTTCAGTTCTCCTCCCCCTGCCATGTGGTCTGCTTGGGCAGCCTCCCTGCTCACTCTCTGTCATGGGATTGCCTCAAATCCTTGAAATTAGTCCCACCACCATCAAGCTTACACCATGTAAAATTGGGGGTGGTGATGGTGTTAACATCTGGAGACTTCATGGGAGAAATGAAAGAGAAGGAATTTAAGGAGGCAGGGGAGGGAGCATGATTGCACTGGGGAGTCTAGAAGAAGATGGCACAGAAGGAAGAGATGAGAGAAAGGATAAAGGTGCCAGCCTAACAGCCATCTTAGGTTAGCTAAGAGAAGAACTGCTGACAAGACAAAGAATCTCTGGGCACTGGGAAAATGGCGTCTGTCTACTTTTGGACTTGGGTGGTGAAAAATAACAACAAACCCAACCCAGAATCACACATTTATATAGTGCTTTAAGCTTTGCAAAGTAATTTCTTTAAAACAGCCCTATGAAGGAGGAAGGCTAGTCTTTATTATTGTAATTTTATTGATGAGGAAACAGAGGTTAAATGACTAGTCTATGACTATACAGCGAGCATCTGACCAAGATTTCAGCTCAGGTTTTCCTTAAGTCAAGTCTAAATTTTCCCCTCTTTACCTTTCATCAGTTGCTTTTACTTCTCCCCTCTGCAGTCAAGCAAAAAAAGTGTCATCTAACTTATTGAGTGACATAATATTTGTAAAGTACTTATCACAAAGCCTGACACATAGTAGGCACTTACTAAATGCTTGTTCCCTTTCTCTTCTTCCTCCCCTCTTCCCTTAGACTTGGCAATTTTTCAGATCTTCAAAGAAAATTTTGCTATATCTTTTTATATCCAGTTCCTTCAATGGATCTTCATATGACATGATATCAAGGTCTTTTTTACCATCCTGTTGACTCTGTTTTTGAAGTCCCCCAGTTCATTAGTATCTATCCTAGAATGTGTCATGGAGAACTCAACATGGTACTCAGGATGGGATCATGGATAGTCCTGGGCACTTGGCCTCTCAGAATGGAGGCTAAGATCCCACTAGCGTTTGTGGCTGCCCCATCATACAATTCACTCAAATTGAATATGTGGTCCATGAAAACCTCAGAATGTTTTTCACATGAAATGTTACCTAACCACAGTTTTTGAACCTAAATGTAAGACTTTGCTTAAATCTGACTAAATTGTTGAATCTTATCATTTGATTTTACCCATAGTTCTAGTCAGCTCAGACCTTATTGGACCCTAACTACATGCTTTAACATGCCAATTACCTCCCTCAGCTTGGAGTCCATTTCTAATGCAACACATATGCCATCTATGTTGGTATCCAAGGGGTATTAGAATCTAAGATTTTTGACTTCGTGTTTCAATGTATTCAAATTATCTGGCCCAGTGGCATTACCGACTCAAGCTTGAAGGATGTCTGTTTCTATAGTAACAACATTTCACTGCATTGATGGAAATTTGCGATAATTTACATAAACTAATGGTTGCCACTAGTATTTAATAATTGGTTTGGATTGCTGGAGGATAAAATGAAAGGAAAAATCAGATGTTTCAGCTGAGAAAGAAAGCATGATGCTTGGAGATAACCTTGTTTTTGTATTTGGTGTTTTGGTTTCCTTCCTTCCTTCCTTCCTTCCTTCCTTCCTTCCTTCCTTCCTTCCTTCCTTCCTTCCTTCTTTCCTTCCTTTCTTCCTCTTCCCTTCCCTCCCTTTCCTGTACTGTAAAAAGAAGATAATAATAGTACCTATCTCCCAAGGTTGTTAAGGTTGTTGTTAGGATTAAGTGAGATAATATTTGTAAAGCGCTTATAACAAGCTTGTTCCTTCCCCCTTCCCAGAATAATGTTTTAAATGCATAAATAAAATCCGTAAAATTACAAGGGAAACTGATTATAGTTATTTATCTATCTAATATCTATCCATTTATCTGTCTATGTTTCTGTCTCTCTCTGTCTTTCTCTTTTTAAAGTTCATAGATTCTAGGTTAAAATCCTCTGAAGCAGAAAATCTCAAAAAATCTCTACTAGCCCTAATGTTCCATATGATTTTATGAGTTAGTATAAATCATCCACTGACGTAGACTGACTTCTATGACTCAGGCTGGATAATTTCCATGATATCTAGCTTCCAGATTAATTTTCAGGACAGTGATATCCTATAGTCTTTCTGTTCTCCCCTACTCCCTCTTAGACCTCAAAAAGTACACTACTGCCTAAAGCATAGATTACCAGCTAGCAAATACCCTGTTGTCCTCTGGTGACCCAGCCTTGTCTGTTTAAGTTACACTAGTCAAAACTGAATTGATGGGGGCAGAGCCAAGATGGTGGAGTTGAGGAAGCATCACAGTCAAACTCTCCAAACATTCCCCTTCAAACAACTTTAACTCCTCAGATTGATTTCTGGAGCAGTAGAGGCAACAAAAGATCAGGGTGAGATATTTTTCCAGATCAAGATAACTTAAGAGGTTGAAAGGAGACACCTGTGACACTGCAGTGGGGGGGGGGGTGGCCTGGAGCCCACATGACTCCAGATAGATATTAAATATATATTATTGATTTTATAATTATTAATTAATATAGTAAATATATTTCTCAAATGCACAAGGAACTGAGACATATTTATAGAAATAAAAGACATTCTCCTATTAATAAATGACTAAAGGATATGAACAGGCAGTTTTCAGAAGAAGAAATTAAAGCTATCAATAGTCACATGAAAAAATGCTCTAAATCACTATTGATTAGATAAGTGCATATCAAAACAGCTCTGAGGTACAACCTCACACCTGTCAGATTGGCTAACATGACAGAAAAGGAAAATGATAAATTCTGGAGGAGATGTAGAAAAGTAAGTACTCTAATGCCCTGTTTGTTAGAGCTGTGAACTGGTCCAACCATTCTGAAAAATGATTTTGAGCCAAGCCCAAAGGGCTATCAAACTATGCATACCCTTTCATCTAACTACATCACTATTAGGTCTATATACCAAAGACATGAGAAAAAAAGAGAAAAGGACCTATTTGTACAAAAATATTTATAGCATCTCTTTTTATGGTGGCAAAGACATGAAAATTGAGGGGATGGCCATCAGTTGGGAAATGGCTTAGCAAATTGTGGTACATGATTGTGATGAAACATTATTGTGCTATAAGAAATGAGAAGCAGAGTTATTTTGGTAAAACCTGGGAAGACAAAAATGAACTGATGCAAAGTGAAGTAAGCAGAACCAAAAGAACAAGAACAATAATATTGTAATGATGTTCAACTTTTATCCTGATCAAAGCAATTATACCAGACAATTCAAAAGGATTAATGATGAAAAATACTGTCCACCCAAAGAACTGATGAAGTCTGAGTGCAAATTGGAGCACTTTCATTATTTTTTTTGCTTTTTCTTGCAACATTACTGATATGGAAATATATTTTGCATGACTTTACATTTGTAATTGATATGCTATTTACCTTCTCAAGAGGTGGGGGAGGGATGTGAAGGAGGGGGAGAAATTGGACCTCAAAATTTTTTTAAATGAACGTTAAACATAAATGAATAAGCAAACGAACAAATAGAAACAACTAATGGCAGGAAAGAAAAAAACTGTATTGAGAAGGAAAAGTTAGCCTTGTGGCAAGAATGAGAGAAGAGTTTAAAGATGCTCAAAATTAAGAACAATGGTGTTGACAATTGCTGAGCAGTAAGGCTATCTGGATCCTTTTTTCCTCCACCCTTCTGGACCTGGGTATTTGACAGCCTTGTCCCTTAATGGTGACAGTGAGAATTTCTTGATTGCTTGAGCAGATGTGGAGCCTCCTAGAATTCAGTGCCCTAGCGTGAAGGAACGGATAGCAGAGCCCAATAAGCTGACTGTCCGGGTATTCTGGGAGACTCCGGAGGGAAGGGACACTGCGGACGGCATCCTGACTGAGTAAGTGAACGGTCATTTTAGTTTTACTAATCCCATTATTCCACATATCCAGTGATGTTGCTTCTGAGTCCTGGTCAGTAGGGCAGGCGCCCTGTTTGAACTACTCTACTTGTAATTGGTAATAGGTTTGTACTTGTCAATAACAGCAACAATGATAACTAATGTTTCTAGGGCCCTTTAAAGCTTACAGAGCATCTTATTTAGGTGACTACATTTGAGAAAGGGAGAAGATCCACTACTACCATACTAGCCCATGAAGGAATTGAGACAGAGAACAGCCTTGTGAAGTAGATCATGGTCACAGAACCTCTAAGTGTCAGAGACAGGATTTAAGCTCATGTTGTGTTATGTTGTCCCCTTTAGATCAAAGTTATGACACAAAGTGATGCCAAGTGACTTACATTGTCATTTGGTGGATGAAACACTACGCATAGAACCAGAAAGACCAAGTTCTAATTCTGCTTCAGACACTTACTAGCTATGTAACTCTGGCAAAGTCTATGTCTATCTCTAAAGTGGGGACAATAACAATAATGAGGTTTATAATAATGGAATAGTGTATTACCCCAATTAATGAAATTGAAGAAAGCCCATCGAACTGGATTGAATCAGTTAAGCAATCAAAAGGTGTAAGCCAAGTATGAATAAGTCCTTAGTCAATTTTGGAAGAGTGATCATAGAAACAAGACAGATGACACTCCAGGAGGAATGTTTTGTGATGGGATGAAAGAATTCGACATGCCTTTGGGTCTATGTATTAAGAGAGCAAGCGAGCTTCACAATGTGCACTCTGGGTTGTGGCTATACAAAAATGGTCAGCTGGCTACATTTGGCCCTTGGCCTGGCATTTATGATGACCCCTGGTGTAGGAGGAAAGGGGAGGGAACTATTTCTAAAAAGCAAAACTGCCACACAGAAATGGTAGCTATGGGAGGAGGACAGATGCCAAGTGGGAACAACATAGGGGTTCACTCCTCCTCTTGTTGTCCCTAGCTCCAAAGGCAGGCTAGCAGTTTAGACTTGCAACAACTGGTCATTCCAATCCAAGGCTTCAAGCTGCTCAGGGCTCAGACTTATATAGAGTTGGACAAAGAGCCAATATGGCAGTACTAGGAGATTGATCAGTGATGTCAAATTCAAATAGAAATGGGGGCCACTTAACCATGCATAAAAAGCCCTGTGGGGCAGTTTGGTGACCCAGTGGATAGAGCACTGAGTTGGGAGTCAGGAAGACCCATCTTCCTGAGTTGAAATCTGACCTCAGACACTCAGTTGTGTGACCCTGCGTAAATCACTTAACCCTGATTGCCTCAGTTTCCTCATCTGCAAAATGAGCTGGAGAAGGAAATGACAAACCACACCAGTATCTCTGCCAAAAAAACCCCAACTGGGATCATGAAGAGTCAGACACAACTGAACAACAAGGATTCCTGTGGCCTCCATATTGACTTAGAATGCTACATATTAACGTTATCTGTCTTATTTTATTTTATTATTTTGTTTTGTTAAATATTTCCCAGCTACATTTTAATCTGGTTCGGGCTGCATTCAGCAGTATTATGGTTTCCATGCCCCTGAGAAGTTGGCATTTGACACAGACTGTGGGTTAAGACCACTGGAATCAGGATATTTTCTGTGTTTCCTAATAGGGAAAGGAGAATGAAGGTCAGGGGCCCAGGAAATTTATGTGCCACAGTAAGTCAGTGGCCGGGGTGAGGGGTGAGGAGGAGCAATGATCTATCTCCACATTGGTTCCACCTTAGCACAAACACATTCTGGAGTCTGGGGCTGTCTCAGCCACATCAGTTGTAGTGCACTGACTTCCCACTTTGTCTTCTGCCTCCCTGGTGCTCTTCAAAGAAGACAACGTTTGCCATTTTTCCTATTGTTCCTTATTTCTTCACCACTGGCCACCTGCCTAGCTCAAATTCTTAAAGGAAAGAAATAAAGCGTGTGGGTTTAAGAATGGGTAGTGCCTGAAAAATGAAATGACATATTGTAAGAACAGCATTTAACACTGAGCTAGACTGGGCTGGGTCACTATAGGGTTGTATTTTCTTAAAGGTTCACCAGCTGCATCTCCCTTGGCATTCTCATTGGTAATCTGGATGCTCTGGTTATAATGGTGACATTTTTAAAGGGCATTTAAATGACCCTCTCCCCTTCTACTGCAATTGCTTTTGCAATTTCTGTACTCTACAACACAACACTTCAAAAAGATGCTGTAAGTAGGGTGGAAATGAGAGGAACTATTACCATTACCATAGACCATTACCACTCTAAGGCAAATGGGGAGATAAAGGGAGACTTGACTTTGAGATCCCTGTTGCTGTTGTTCAATCATTTTAGTCGTGTCTGACACTCTGTGACCCCATTTGGGGTTTTCTTGGCAGACATACTGGTGTGGTTTGTCATTTCCTTCTCCAACTCATTTACAGATGAGAAAACTGAGGCAAACAGGGATAGGTGACTTACCCAGGGTCACACAGCTAGTACATGTCTGAGGCTGGATTTGGCTTCAAAGTCTTCCTGACTCTAGCCCCACCACCCCATCTGCTGTGCCATCTTGCTGCCCTTTTCAACAGGGCTTCTGGCCATCTATATGGGTCCTAATCTGGAGACCCATTTCTACAGATCTATATTCAAATTAGCTATGATATTGAGAACTATTGACACCTGAGGCATAGTCCCTCTCACAGGTATTTTAATGGTAGCCTCTTGGGCATAGCAACAATGTTATCCAGAGACTAGCATAACTTAGTTTAGGGAGACTCATCACTATGATAGCTAATATGTATATAGCACTTTTTGAAAAATGCTTTACAAACATAGTAACACCTAGCATTTTATAGCGCTTTAAAGTTTGTGAAGCACATCACAAGTATTATCTCACTTGATTTTCACAATGATGAGAGGGAAGGAGGTGGTATTATTATCCTCATTTTTCAGGTGAGGAAACAGAGTCTAGGCGACGTTAAGTGACTTGCCCAGGGTCACATAGCTAGTAAGTGGCTGAGTGCAGATTTGAATTTAAGACTTACTGATCCCAAGCCCAACCCTCTGTCCACTTTGCCATATAATTGCCTTCTCTTACTTCATATTCTCATGTGTCTCATGTCTGTGGGGAGCAGAGGAATCAGCTGTTCACAGAAAATGAAAATAAATAAATGAATGAAAAATAAAAGACAGATAGATAGATAGATAGATAGATAAAAACCAACAAAACAAACTACCCTTTGCTTAGCTCATCTGTCTAGGCTGTCAGTCAGTCAATAAGCATTATGTGCCAAGTACAATGCAAAGTATGGGGAATGCAAATACAAGCAGAAAGACAGTCTTTGCCTTCAAGGAGCTTATATACTAATGGGGAAGACAGCACATGAGAATGAGTTGGACAGGAAGGTACCTGTGGAGGGAGGCACAAGAAAAAGAGAGAGAAACAGAGACAGAGACAGAGATAAAGAGACAGAGAGGCGGAGAGACAGAGTCAGAGAAACAGAGACAGAAGAAGAAGAAGAAGAAGAAGAAGAAGAAGAAGAAGAAGAAGAAGAAGAAGAGGAAGGGGGAAGGGAGGAAGGAAGGAAGGAAGGAAGGAAGGAAGGAAGGAAGGAAGGAAGGAAGGAAGGTCCTGCAGTTATGAGTTGGTAGCTTATCCTGGAAAGGAGTGTGTTGACTAATGGGGGATATGCTTCAGGGTGGGTTGTGCTAAATTTCAGACTCTAACAATATTATGGTCTGTTTATTTAAAGCCGTTTCTGCTTTTCTTGCTCTGAAACTATTTTATCAATCTCCTCACAGCTCTGAGTAAAAAACTAGGGTCCTATGAAAAGCATGAGTCTAGAGATACAGGTCACAGAGTGGGGGCGGGAGGGGGCAGTGCCAAGTCACCTGATTCTTCAACCACATGTTTCATCTGCTGGGCCATAGATCTTCCTTGTAGACAGAGGATAGAATTATCTGTAGCACTTTTTACTTTGACTTAGCTCAGACCAAGAGAGGAACTTGGGCACCATTGAAAGCCACCTGGAATGCTCTAAAGCAAGTTCTCAAAGCTAATAGGTAGAATTCTTTAAAAACAGTTTCCAAAGATTCTTATACAGTGTGGTCTTTTTTTGACCCTTGATTTACATGTGTGAAACATTGAGCTAAATTCTCTGCATATTTAACACACATTTTAAATTTTGAGTTAAAAAAGATTGAAACCATTATATTAACTTCTCAGACCTCCCTGGCTCTTGTAACATGCAAAGTAGAATTAACATTCCCAGACTATTTCCTGTCTTTCAGTGGTTTCTTGCCACATGGTACCACTGACAGAAACTCCAAAAAAGTTAGTTCCTCTGTGTATTTGGAAAGATAATGGAAATTATGGATAAGAAGGTTTTGTCCCAGAGGACTGGTCTCATATAAAATTTTTATGCAGGAAGCATTTGTCTTTGATACCTTTCAGTGGCCCCCTCCGGATTCCTGGTTCTCCTTGTCCTGTGCTTTATGAAGCAACAGATACTCTCATGCCTCCGGCTGCCTAGAGCCCCCTTCTACAGAGCCCCTCCAACCCCCAGGTCTGCCTTCCAGAAATTAGTCTATACCCCAATGCTCCAGAATTAACCTCTCTCCATCCTTCCCACTCCATCTCCCTTGGTGAAATACAATTATTGAGAATATATTTAGGTAGTCATAGAAAAAATACTTTCCTTATAAAAGCTGAAAAATAAAATCCTAGCCTATGAGGCTTTTCTGGACTTGATTTTGTAACAATGTATATGAAACCAGCATGCAAGACCATCCACGTTCTGGCCCTACCCTACCTTTCATAGTTATCTTTGCCTCCTTTTCCTATAAGAAGTTTCTATTCCAGCAAAACTTATTTTCATCTCTGAACACAAAATGGACAATCCTATGTTCATGCTTTTGCTCCTGATGTTTCTATCTAGAATGTCTTTGATTATTTCCTTCAGTTATTTCAATTCAATCTTTTAGCTCCTACCACTTCTATGAAGATTCACTCCCATGACAGTTTCAACCCAAAGTTATCTCTCATCTCCTGTCCCATGTCTTTTCTAACTGTTTCTCTCATTTGGCATTTTGCTTGTGCTGTCCTGTATTGGTAGCTGTGATCCAATATGCCTTCCCAGATTGGCAGTAAACCCACTGAGAGCAAGGATGTAGCTTCAGCTTCTCCAACTCCTAGCACCGTGGTCTGAATGCAGTAGGCAATTGGATAAATGTTTGAAAATAATTCCTTTGGGGATGTCCCCTCCTCTTTCTTTCAGTGTTATTTTGAAAGGCATGCCTCCAGGGTCAGATTTCCCAGAAGGACACCATAAGATCCAATATACTGTTTATGACAGAGCTGAAAACAAGGGAACTTGTAAATTCCATGTTAAAGTCAGAGGTAAGAATGACAGCTAATGCTTTTTGTTTCTTCCTCTTTTCCTTTCTATCCCCAAGAACTATTCAATCTCTCTGGAGTGGGGGCAGGGGCCAGCAGAGTTGTCTTTGTGGTTGTCTTACTTTGATTCAGTTCAGAAGCCCAGGAGCTAGGGCAGGTCAGGCAGCTGGGGTCTTGACACACAAGTGCTGGACTGCAAGAGATACCAGACAGTAGTACCTAGGCAGCTAAGTGGTACAGTGGCTAGAACACTGAACTTGGAGTTAGGAAGATCTGAGTTCAAATCCCATTTCAGACAATTAATACCTATGTAATAGCAGTTTCTTGTTAAATGACCTTCTGTGTTTAATGTATTATGGAAATGCTTGTTTTATTCCATAAATTAAAAATAAAATTTAATAATAAAAATTAATAGCTATGTAACTAATAAGTCATGTGCCCTTTCTTTGCCTTTTCCTATCTTGTAAAAGTGGGGATAATAATAGCACCTGCCTCTCAGAGTTATTGTGATTTTCAAATGAGAATATTTGTAAAGTGCTTTGCAAATTTTAAAACTATATAACACTAGCTTGCAGTAGCAAGTAGAAAGCAGGACTGGACTTTGCATTGGAAACATCAGGAACTTTAGCTCTGCCATTTATAAACTGTGTTATTTTGGGCTCATCCCTTTATTTCTCTGGGTGAGGAAGCTGCTGGGCAAATGATGAGGCATTATATGAATAGAGCTGCTATTATGAGGAACACATGCCAGCACTTACTATTTCTCTGGAGAAGCCGGCAAAAGGATTCCTCTGCTTTCATATAGACATTGATGTTAAGGGCAGAACCAGGTCAGAAGCTTGTCTGCCGTGCTCAGCCAGAGCTAGACAATAGTAAAAGGAGTCTGACTGTGTCCAGAGAGAACTGAAATGACCAGGGATGTCTCTGATGGGACATGGGTTAACCTTTCCTTACTAAGCCTTCCCTATCAAAGACTGTTGCCAGGAATTCTAGGGGTAGCCTTGTCCCAGAGCCTGAGTCCATGAAGGGAGCTCAACCAGCAAGTATAGAGGTCTGGAAGGACCAGCCCCCAAAGCTACAGCCCTGATATGCCCATGGCCAGGGTGGGACAGTGCAGTGGAATGATCTTTCATAAAACATGGAGGAGCAAAGATCTGAGTCTACTCTTTACAAGCTGTGTGACTTCGGGCAAATCGTTTCATCTCCCTGAAACTGTTTCCTTATAATATAAAATGGAGATAAAAAGACTTGTGGCACCTACCTGGCAGGAAAGCTGTGCAGATGAAATAAGGTAGAGCAGGCTTTGGACATACAATCTTATATTCAGTAGAATCTGGAGCAAGTTAGCATAGATATCTAGTTCCACCCACTCGTTTGACAGAAAGACTATGGTTCAAAGAAATGATCTGACTTGCCCAAGGGAACACAATTAGTAGACAGTAGAACCAGAATTCTTAAATTCAGTGACTTTGGTGGCTACCCCCCACCCCCAATCTCCTGTCATATAAACATTAACTGCTATCATAATTTGCTCCTGTTTGAAGGGTTAGATCTAAAAAAATTATGTGGCAGAAAAATTTCTTTTCTCCATTTTCTCCCTTCCCCCATCATCCTTTTTTACCTCTCTCCCCTTTTCTTGGTTCTCCCTTTCTCTTAGATTGCCCAGGGTCCCCCCTCATAGTGCTTTATTGAGCCCTAGGCCTTGCTTCCCTAAGGCTTTTACTCACCTCCACCCATAGAAGAAAGTCTTCTTATAACTAGAAATTTGGGGATGGGGGAGAGAGATCATCTAGGGATGGGAGAGGTATGATAGGACTTGATGTATTCTCAAGGGAAATGGAAAGACTTCTTTTCACCATGTTCAGTCTGGACGGGAACAGGGCAGCACCCAGACAGGTTAGAAATAAGTGGTAAGCACAGTTGTGGTGCCCTTGAAGGAGGATAAGCTCAGGGACAATTGATCCATGAAGTGATCAGGCATAACAGGAGAGTCTAGAGCACGGGATGTTCCCCAAAACCTTTTAAGCTATAAAAGCTAAAAACTACATTAATGTACATAAATCTACCCCGGAATGCCCTGCACTGAAGGGTACATTTACATGTTTACTGAAGCATGCAGGTAAGAGGGCAGGGATTTGGAAAGAGAGAAATACTATGAACCAGGCAGAAAACACTTAAGAAAAGAGGGATAAAGAGCTGGGTACTTGTGGATAAAGGCAAGCAGGATACGGGTAGGGCTAATATTAAGACAAAGTGAACCTTAAAAATGAGGAGAGGTTCCTGAGAAAATATGGGTGAATACGGCAATATGAGAGATGTTCTGGAGATGGTGTTAAGGAGCAAAGAGGAAGCCTCCTCTTCATCTTCCAGGACCAGTGCTTTGAGAGAAATGAGAGAAAGTGCATCCATTCTAGGAGTGGTAGCTAAGGCAGCAGTATTTTCTAAGAGGAGCCATATTTCCGTGAGTAAAGAAGATGGTAAGGAGGGTGGGAAATTTGTGAACAATAGAATGGGATTTCCAAAGCTTACAGTGGAAAGAAGGGGAGAGCAGAAGGGCTGAAGGGAGGACTGGGGAGCACAGGAAAGGAGTTTACTGAGGTAGGCTGTGACTCTCAACTCAAGCAATACAGAGAGAAGAGAGTTTTCTAGCCATAGGAATTTGGATTTTCTCACCCTTCTACCTTCCCTTTTCTTGGAGCTTGCCACAGGCACCAGAATTCCTACTTGTGGCTCTAGCTATTGTTTTGGAGAAGGCTTTATTTTTCTGAATGCCCTCTCTTTGCAGTCCAGCGTTGCAATAAGCTTCATGCTCCAGAGAATGGCTACATCAAATGCTCCAGTGATGGCAATAATTATGGAGCGACCTGTGAGTTTTCCTGCATTGGAGGCTACGAGCTACAAGGCAGTCCAGCCAGAGTGTGTCAGTCCAACTTGGCCTGGTCAGGCACAGATCCCACTTGCAAAGGTAAGTGCAGAGCTGGTTCCTGGACTGTCATTGGGAAGCCTGGTGATGTCATGTGTTCAGGATTAAAGGGATGGAATACAGGAAAGTGTAATGGGGCTTCTGTTCTATTTTGGAGGCTTTGAATGTCATTCTACTTCATTTGAGCCTCCTCAGAGTGGGGCTCCCCTTCTTGCTTTGTTCCTTCCTCTTAGCCCTTATCTCCTTCTTTCCTCTGTGCCTGAAAAGGAGGATTGGTGCTTCACAGGATTTTGAAGCAGGGAACGTTCATCTTCATTGCTCCCAGTGTTCTTTTTCTATGGGGTCGTGGAGTGAAAGAGCCATTGGTTAGGAAATAGAAGGCCAGACTTCTGTTCCTGGCTCTGCTAAATAATTACTGAGGAATCTTGGGTAAATCATTTACTTTGTCAAGGGCGCTTTGGTTTCCTCATCTACAAAATTGGATTGGTAGTATCTATACTCTTCACGTTACTAGCAAGCAGGGCTCAGAGGAGACAATGAATAAAAGCCTTTGTAAGCCTTAAAGCACAATAATGATAAAGTATTATTATCATCAAGGCAACAGAAGAAGCCTTTGAGCACTTGTCCCCCCTTTCCTGTTCTGCACCTGGGGTCAGGAAGATATGAATTCAAATTTGGCCTCAGGCACTTACTAGGTATATGTCCATGAGCAAGTCATCAGCCTCTTTCTGCCTCGTTTTCTTCAACTGTAAAATTCAAATAACAAAAGTACCTACCTCACGGGGATCAGATGAGATGTTTGTGAAGTACTTAGAATAGTACCTGGCTTTTTTCCTTCCTTCCTTCCTTCCTTCCTTCCTTCCTTCCTTCCTTCCTTCCTTCCTCCCTCCCTCCCTCCCTCCCTTTTTTCCTCCCTTCCTTCCTGCCTGCCTTCCTCCCTTCCTTCCTTTCTTCCTGCCTTCCTCCCTCCCTCCCTCCTTCCCTTCCTCTCTCCCTCCCTTCCTTCCTCCCTCCCTCCCTTCCTTCCTTCATTCCTTCTTCCCTCCCTCCTTCCCTTCCTTCTTTCCTCCCTCCCTTCCTTCCTGCCTGCCTTCCTCCCTCCCTCCCTCCCTCCCTTTCTCCCTCCCTTCCTTCCTGCCTGCCTTCCTTCCTTCCTGCCTGCCTGCCTTCCTCCCTCCCTCCCTCCTCCCTCCTCCCTCCCTTCCTTCCTGCCTGCCTTCCTCCCTCCTCCCTTTCTCCCTCCCTTCCTTCCTTCATTCCTTCTTCCCTCCCTCCTTCTCTTCCTTCTTTCCTCCCTCCCTTCCTGCCTGCCTGCCTTCCTCCCTCCCTCCCTTCTCCCTCCCTTCCTTCCTTCCTGCCTTCCTTCCTTCCTTCCTGCCTGCCTTCCTCCCTCCCTCCCTCCCTCCCTCCCTTCCTCCCTCCCTTCCTTCCTTCCTGCCTGCCTTCCTCCCTTCCTTCTTCACCACTTCTCCCCTCCCCAACACACTCAATTTCTCTTTCCTTCTCTCCCATATTACACATTGTTGATTTCCGTATTTGTGATACTTTCCCCCCCTTTCCTTTCAAAGTCCTATAGAATAGATTTTCTGTGTAATACAGCAGGGAATTCTGAGGACCCCACTTTATTTCTCTGTACTTTATTTAAATAGAATGTTTGAGCTTCCAAAGATCTTAGTGATTACTGAGTCCAACTTCCTTATTTAGTAGATGATGGAGCTGAGGCCCATATAAAGGGAAGTAATTAGTCCAAAGTCACACAGAAAGTTAGTGGAAGAGATTAGAGAAGGCGAATTAGAGAGTTGCCTTCTTTTTTGGTAACTCAGCATACTGTGAACAGATAGGAGCTGATGCCTAGTTGTACTTAGGATAGGAAGACCATGAGGCCATTTTGTTTCTCTGGTCCTTCATCTGTGAAATAAGGGTTGACCTAGATTACCTCTAAGATCTCTGCTGGCTCTAAATCAGTGACCTTATGATCTCCAATAGAAGATTTACTTCCTGTGTGTTAATTTGACCCCTCAGTCAGGTACAAGGTGACCAACAGTATTTCAGTTTCCAGTTAGACTGCTGATGGGTCAGTCAACCAGTCAGTTAATAAATATTAAGCACTTCTTATATGTCAGGTACTATGCTAAGTGCTGAGGATATAAAGAGAGGCAAAAACAGTTCCTTCCCTCAAGGGGCTCACAGTCTAATGAAGGAATCAACATGACCAACTATGTACACACAAGCTGTATATGAGATAATTTGGAAATAATCAATAAAGGGAAGTTACTAGAATTAAGAGGAATAGTGAAAGGCCTCCTACAGGAGGTGGGATTTTATTTAACACTTGAAGGAAGGGAATCCAGGAGACAGAGATGATAAGAGAGCACTCCAGGAGTGGGGAACAGCTAGAGGAAATGCCAGGAATTGGGAGATGGAGAGCTTTGGTTGAGGAATAACAAGGAAGCTGATGTCACAGATTACAGAGATTACATTACGTGAAAGGATTTAAAATGTAAGAAGACTAGAAAGATGAAGGAGAAGTCAGGTTAGGAAGGGCTTTGAACACCAAATTAAGGAGGTTATTTGGGGGAAGGAAGAAAAGGGGTGGGCCTGTAATATGTTTAGGTCAGTGCTATAGGAAAATGATTTTTGATAACTGAATGGAGAATGAACTGGAGAGGGGAAAGACCAACCAGCAGGTTACTGCAATGAGTGCAGCACTGGGATTGTGGCAGACTTTGCCTCTCTGCTTCTGTCTGTCCCTGTTTTTCCTCTGTATGTCTGCCCCTTCTTTTGTCCTGCTCTAACACTTACACATATACACACCACACACACACACACACACACACACACACACACACACACACACGCCCCCTGAATGTTCTTTCCTTATTTTTGGTCTCCAGATAACTTGCCATTTGTGGAAGGATTCATGTTCCTCTCTTTAATCACCAGGGAGACCTTTGATTTGTATAAATGTAGGGTAAATGTTAATACACTTGTTTGAAAGTGAAGGAGACTTGACTATCTGTCATGTACATTTTTCTAGCTATCATACTTGAACCTATTACAATATTGGTTATAGTAATAGTCTTTGGGATGAATGGATTCAGTCTAGATGTCGAGCTTTTCCCTTGGGAAGATCTCCACATTTTACATTAACTTAGTAGGTTCAAGCTTTGATTAAATAGACATAATTTACAAAAACAGTGATCAGGTACTTTTATTTCCTTAAATTCAGAATTTTGAGCAGTAACTGGGTAAAACATCACTCCATGCTTGAATTATGAGTAACTTCATAGTATCGGCCCTACAACAAAAATTGAGTTTGAGGTAACCATCCACATGACTTCAACCAACAATATTTTGATTAAATAAAAGTGTTGAACAAATAACTGAATCATTCAGATTTGTTGGTGAAAATAGAGGCATTTATGATAACAATTCGGGACCAGGCCATCACAATCAGAAACTTCAGGAATGTTATCTTTAAAAAGCTCAGACTTAGTGATCATTGCATATTATGTAAGGAAATGGTGGAAATCCGGCAACACATCACCACAGGCAACAAAAATTAGCACCTACTGAATACCTATTATTTTAGAAGATTTTTTTTTTTTTTGGTTTGCAGGGGCGGAATACCTATTAACATATAACCTGGTAGCTAGAATTATACATTGGAAACTCTTTTGTGGATTGACAGATCCCCATAACTCAAATACAGAAATAAAAATATGCTTGCGAACCTAGCCATTAAAATGCATTGAAACTGGAGCCAAACTATAGTCTCCAATAATCTGGAAATAATATTGATCCATAAAAACTTCAGAACAACATTTTAACATTTTAAATATATGTAATCATACCTAATATTCATTATCTCTAAGCTACGTAGAACAAAAATCTTTCAAAATATAGACCCTTGGCAGGAGAAATCAGTCATATAGGAACAGGAAGTGGCACACATCCTCCCTATCATCCTGTCTGCTCCTAGAGTTGTGGAGAGAATGTATTCTGTAAGTCTACACAAGATGAGTTTATATTCTAATACTTTTATTTAGCATTATCGACAACAATAACAACCAGTTTGTTTGCAATGTGCTGAACTTGAAATATGAAAGAATAAATAGGGGAGAGTGACTTGCCCAAGTCACTTGTTATTCTTAAAACGTTGCATAAAAGTCAGTTGTTCTGTGTGTCTCTATTCTCTTACTAACTATATTTTACCCAGAGGCAGTTTGGTGTGGTGAAGGATTTGGAGTCTAGGGATATTGGTTTGAATCCTGCCTCTGTCACAATCTCTGAATCCTTGGGCACACAGACTTAACCAATCTGGGTCTCAGTTTCATCATCTTGGAATAGATGACTCCCTTCAACTTTAATACAAAGGAAGCCTTCTGAGTGATGTTCCTTGTCAAGCTGAACTTTCCCCTCAATTACCTGCTCTTTTCATCCTCAACTAACCCACTTCCCACCCCCACCCCCCATTCATACTGACTTTAGACTGTCAATCCATGATAAGCTCCTACAGCACAGGGAGGGTTTCATGTTTTCATCCCTAGTATTAATATGGTGCTGACACATAGGAGACTCTTCATATGTATCTTGATTTCCTGGAATTATGGAGTGCTCTGAGCAGAAACAGAGGATCTCTGCCCCAAGCACTGACCAATCTTTTCCCACTGCAGCTATGAAGATCAATGTGGGTGTCAGGACTGCAGCTGCCCTCCTGGATCAGTTTTATGAGAAAAGAAGGCTCCTTATTGTGTCTACCCCAACTGCCCGTAACTTGCTCTACAGGGCACAACTTTCGATGCTTCAGGTAAGACCCACCTAGGCTGAAGGAGAGAAGAGGACAGGGGAAAGCCTTCCCTGAAATCCCCTTCCACCTCTTCCCCTAAAACAAGCCAGAAATAACCTGTTTTTCCTCCAGCATTACAGAGCACTTTGTTCTTTGAAATCACAATTCTCCTCTGCATTTATTATATATACCCCCACCCCCATAAAATACAGGCACCTTGAGGACAGAACTGTTCTTGTCATTGTGTCCTTAGTCCCCAAGCCTGGAACATTAACATGCTTAATAAACTTAATAAGTACTTGTTGGATTTGAAATGTATTTAGTATTTAGTATATGTTTGTGTCAATTCCCCTACTAGACAGTAAGCATCATATGAGCAGCAACTATCTTCTCAAAACTTTTTGTCTCATCCATTTCCTGGCATGGTATCTCCCTGGTATTTAATGAATATTTATTGAATTAAAATGATTTAATGCTAAAGTGAGTGCCAAAGAATGAAGTCAATTCAGAGATTTCTTCCTTCCTTCCCTCTCTCCTTTCTTCCTTCCTCTGTACCTGTAATGGGAATGTCTCTTTCCTTTCTTCCTTCCTTCCTTCCTTCTTTTCTTCCTTCCTTCCTTCCTTCCTTCCTTCCTTCCTTCCTTCCTTCCTTTCTTCCTTCCTATGTTCCTTCCCCTCCCTCCTTCCCTTCTTCCTTCATTCCCTCTTTCCTTTCTTCCCTCCCTCCTTCCTTCTTTCCTTCAATTTCTCAATTTGTTAAGTGCCCCTTAGCAAATAACTGTGCTAGGAGATGAAAAAAAAATACTTTAGAACTGTAAATATCTGTGATTCCTTGAGTGTGGGTACTCTTTGTACCAACAAAGATCAAAATGTTTCTATAACACAAGAATTGCTGTGACCAAAGAGAATGTGCTCACCTCGTGTCCAGCCTGGTGATGAGCTTTTCTGAATCTGACCTGGTTCTCAGATGACAGGCACACATTCCATCATTGGCCCATCCCTAAAACTTCTATAGCTTGTGTTCTGCTGACTTAGCTTTCAGAAGTCTCCAATGTTAACTTCATGCCACCATGAGGCATCAGAATAGGATTTTAGTGGTGAGGAGTTTAAAGGATAAGTATGATATATTCCCTGCCTACAAGGAATTAATAGCTTTAGTGCAACTGTTGACATAGACATAAATAGATTACAAAGCAGACTTTGTGGATGCCTTTGTGTTCTTTGATGAATCATGCATCCCTATAAAATGTGGGGACCTCAACTGTTAGGATCTAAGAGATAACACATCCTGAAAATAGAAGAATTTGTGGCACTTACTTGGAGCTGGTGATGTATATAGTGAGGATAGCCAATGTGATGAAAAGTAGAAGCAAGAATTTACCTTTGTTACTGACTTATAATCAATGTGTATTGTTCTGAATAAGACCAACTGACAGAGCATCCCAATGTGTCTCAGGGTGTAATTGGTAGCACTCTTCCTCTCAGCATTGGTATGATTTAGAATGGCATTTTTTTTTATTCACCTTTGATGCAGAAATCAAACACAAACCTCCAAAGAGCTGCTTCTCACCTATAAAATTCATTTTGCTTCTTTCTTAGAAGGCAGATTCATTGGAGAAGTGAAAAGCAGGAGGCTCCGGTGTAGATCTAGTGACTATTAGACCAATAGGGTTAATTGATGTTGTCTTGAGAGCCTGCTTTTCTTTGACACCTGGCCTGAGGCAGGTGTTCCTGTCACATGACCCTAGGGAGGGGGCTGCATGGGGTGATGGGCTGAGCACGGACTAGGGGCCAGGAGTGTTGATTCTGCCACTAACTTGCGCAGCTCACTTCAACCCTTACGTCTTCAGTTACTTCATTAAAAAAAAAAAGTGTGTTGAATAATCTCTGAATAATCTAATAAATAAGTGTGCCACCTGCCAAAGGATTTCAGGGGGCAGGTGGAAAATGTAGAAGATCTTAAGCAGCCACAGGCCACAGGTTGTGCTGGACTGAAGTAGATGATCCCTCTTCCCTTAGGCAGCAAGGTGGCAGAATGGATAGAATTTTGGATTTAGGGTCAGGAAGAACTGAGTTTAAATCCTGTTTCACATACCAGCTCTCTGTATGACCCTGGGTGAGTCACTTAACCTCTTAGGCTCCCCACCTATAGGTTTCTCCCCCTGTAAAATGAGAATAATAATAGAACTTACCTCTAGGTTTCTTGTGATTTGATTCTTTGCAATTCTTAAAGCACCATTGCTAATGTTCATAAGCTCTGGGAGGATAATGTCTTATCTTTGTATTTCCCTAGCTTTCTGACTTAATTTTGCAAATGTTGGGTTTAATCAAATAGGTAGGAGACAGTTTGTGCTTAAATTTTTAATTGTTTTTGCTCTATAAAACAGTATTGTTAGGTTGGGTTTCACTCTCTCAGTACCCTTTGTGAAGACTCCTCAGAATGAGAAAGGAGAGAAACTATCTGGAAACCAGAGACAGACTTTTGTAAGACTGGACAGACCTGAGTCCTGGGTTTCCTAAAAAATTACACAGCCTAGGACCCTTCCCCTGCTGTCAATCAGCCGCAAGCCCTTTCTGGAGTCTTTTGACCTCCACCCTTGTTGGCCACATCCTTATCAGCATTAGGCCCTTTAGGGTTTTTCAGCCTTCAACCTCGCTGGAGACTTTAGTCCCTCCCTTCTTCACTTTGGTGTTTGCCAAATAAGGATAGGTACATTTGAAATGGTTACCTGCCATTTCCCTGTTCTTTGTAAGCCCCCCTCCTAGCCACTGAGGAAGTGGTGGGCTTCCTTGTTATTTGCCATTGGGGAACATTTTTCTCCGAGACTTGAGCCTACCTCTCTGCCAATGAGAGAAGGGACTGCCAGGAGGGAGGAGGGGGAGCAGGGAGGGGTCTTGACTGAATTAGGGTATAAATTCTTGTCTGCTGGTTCATACTGGTGGAAGAGATGCCCTCTTTTCCAGAGAACTGTATAAACTTCCTGTTCCTTCCTCAAGATACTGCTGACTTAATTTTTCTTGGGTAGAGGATTTTTGGGGTCCCCATACCACACACACAGTCATTCATTAAATGCCAATTCTCAGTACTGAGCAAAATATGCAATGTTTCTTTTATTTCTTTTATGTTTTAGTAGCAAAAGTCTGATCTGGTCATTACCCTAGAGTTTATTGGTTCCAGTTCTTAAGACTCAGTCTAAAGCTTTAATTCTACTGATCTGATCATGCAAATGTCTGAAGGGTTGTTCCAGGGAAGGATTAGATTTATTCTGATTGACTACCCAGGTGTGTGGGATATCTTCAAAATAAGAATCTGAGTCAGAAATCAGAAAAGGTCTTTATTCTTTCTCATGAGAAAGGGCACAACCCTGTTCACTCCAGGGGCATCAGCTAGGGAGTGCAGGTCAGTGAGGTGGGCTCGCAATCTCAAGCTAATCAGAGCAAAGCAATCTCAGTCCTTTATTATCATAATTATTCATTTGACCCTTCTATCTAATCAGAAGAAAACATCCTTCAATCCCTTGTACATGTCTGCACACCAGATTTGGGGGTGGGGGGCAACCAATGAGAAGAAGGCTAGTGTTGTTTCCTTACCCCATTCCAGGGCCTGTGGAAACTTAACCCTTTGCTATCTCTCACATAGGGTAGAACTGGAGCAATAGGGAGAAGTTACAAAGGGACAAATTTTGGTTTGATATAACAGCAGACCTGATATTAGAGTTATCCTAATGTGGAATGGGGCTGTCTTTGAAAGCTGTGACTTTTTCCTCGTTTAAAGTCTTCTAGGAAAAAGGATGACAATTTCATTTGATCTTTTATTGAGATGGCCACAGAAACTCTTCCATTCCAAGTCTAGAATTCTGTGACTGTATGAACATGACATACTACTCAGAGATCCCCTGCCCTTACTCCATTTAGTTCTGGGACCCTCCATGGAGCCCTGTATTAATCAGGTCCAGTCCCAGGCAGATGTGTGATAGAGGATGTTTGGTCCCCAGTACTCTTCCATCCTTTGTCACATTTCCATCATTCCTGCTGAGTAGGATGAAAGAGTTCAGAGTCTGAATCTGAGATCAGAAAAGGTCTTTATTCTTTCTCATGAGAAAGGACTCCCCCCTCCCCTCCCTGCTCAAATGGTGTCTGCCAGGGAGAGAGCAAGAGGAAGAAGCAAACCCATGGGTTTGGGGTTTGGTTTTTTTTTTTTTTTGGTGCTTTTTGGAGGGCAATTGGGGTTAAGCCCAAGGTCACATGGATAGTTTTTGTGTTAAGTATCTGAGGCATATTTGAACTCAGGTCTTCCTGACTCCAGGGCCAGTGCTCTATTCACTGTGCCACCTAGCTACCCTGCTATATAACTTTCTAATGCAGAAACCCAATCCCCCAATTAGCTTTAACTCTCATTGGGAGGGAGGCCGGCCCACAACCTAAGTGCGGGAATCTATCTTGGAGACAAAGGACACGGAAACATGTGGGTGTCCAATGCTAGGCCAGGAAGGCAGTTTTGTCCTTACTTGGCATATCTTGTGCCGGGGTGGCCCTGGGGAGGGTCTCCATTGCTCTAAGTCCCTGTAAAGTCAGGTGACTTCTAAACTTAGGCCTAGTGGATGCTGAAGCCACTCTAGATTTGATTTTTCAGAATGGAGAAACTTCACTGAAAATTATCCCTCACACTGCCAATGCAGCCCTTTGCTTATTACCTCCCTCCCACCACCTCCCAGGAGTGTTGTGTCCCAAAGAGATCTGCAACTGTCAGCATCCCAGAATCTGACCTCTTCTTTCTCTATTACCCCACCTAGTGAGGCTTACCATTTCTCTGTCTGGAATTGCTGGATATCTTAATAAAAACACTTTGCATTCATTCCAGTGTGAACAGCTTAATGTGTCACTCCTATTAGAGACTGAGCTCCCAGTTGGAGCTCATATCCCAATGGAGTCCACTGATGCAGAAATTCTAGGCAGGCCTGCTGGGAGCTGAAACTGTCTCAAAAGCAGCCCATAGACCTTCCTGCCCAGAAGAGGGGCTATGCCAATATATGTGGTCTGAAAATAAAATGGCATTTACTTGAAGACATTTTGAATTTTCCTTTTGGCTTTTGTTTGTTTGTTTTGCTTTTTTGGAGGGGGGAAGGCAGGACAATTGGGGTTAAGTGACTTGCCCAAGGTCACACAGCCAGTAAGTGTCCAAGGACAGACTTTAACTTGGGTCTTCCTGACTCTAGGGCCAGTGCTCTATTCACTGCACCACCTAGCCTCCTCTTCTTTTTTTTTTTTTAAAGGAAATTTAGCTCCATGGAGTTCTCATCGATTCTAGACATATACACAAAGGCTACCATTTTTTTTTTTGGCTTAAAAATAACGTTAAAAGCCAAATTTTCCTTGAATCCCAGTGGAAAGAAAGCACTGCTTTTGGAGGCAGAAGACACAGGTTTATGTTTTGTCTCTGTCGTTTTGCGCCAGTGTTATTTTGGGCCCATTTAATTCTTTTGGGCTTCCAATATATCTGATATGGAAAATGAGGGGGGTTGGATTAGATAGCATTGAAGGTCCCTTGCTGCTTTATAGCTTTGATTTTCTGATTCATAGGAAACTATTTAATATATTTTGTTTCATTAAATATTTCCCAATTACATGTAAATTTTTTTCAGCATTCGTTTTTAAAAATTTCGAGTTCTAAACTCTCTCTCACCCTTCCCTTTACCCCTTGAGAAGTCAAGCAATATGATATAGATTATACATGTGAAGTCATGCAAAATGGATTTCTATATTAGCCATGTTGCAAAAGAAAGCACAAAAAATCCAAGAAAAATAAAGTATGAAAAAGTATGCTTTGATCTGTACTCTGAGTTCATCAGTCTCTCTTTGGAGGTGGATAGTATTTTTCACCATGGGTCATTGGAAGGTGTTTGGAGATTATATAAACCAGAGATCTGGGCCTAGGTTACTCTCTAGGATCAAACATAAACTTCTGTATTTGTCATTTAAAACCACCCTTCACAATCAGGTCCCTGCCTGTTTCCAGTCTTGTTACCCTCCTTCAGATACTCTATGATCCAGCCTTTTGCTGTTCCTTATAGAACAGACACTCCTCCTGATTCTATGCCTTGGCACTGGCTGCCTTATAATATAATAAATACAGTTCTTCCTTCTCTCTTAGAATTCCTTACTTCCTTTAAATATTCAGCCCAAACACCACATGCATTGTGAAGCCTTTCCAGATCTTTCCCTCCTGATGTCCCCTAGGCATCAGGGATGAGTGCTTTCACCATTAATACATCTCCCAGTAAAAATGTAAACTTGAAGGCAGGGACTGTTTGATTTTTGTCTCTGTACCCTCAGCACCTAGAGGTCTGGCCAATTAACAGGTAATAATTGGTTGGTTGTCTCTACTGGGCAAAGTTCTTTCCCTCCAGTCACTTTTTTCTTTGTCCATTTTTCTCCTGACACCAAAGACCTATTTTCCTAAAAATATTCCTCTTTCTCATGTTGGCCTTTTCAGCAATCACAGTGTGGTCTGGACCTAAGGCACATCACGGTTATTGAATTGGTTGGCACATATCCAACCCTGATAGGAAGAATAGGAATGAGGATCATGCCCCCAGCACTCACCTTACAGCTCAGGTAAGAGAAAATCACCTTTCTTTTTCTTCCCAGGTAAATGCACTTTCCTTTGCTATTCCCTAAAATTTATTCCCTTTCTTGTTCACACTAGTGAATCCCTTTTATTTTCAATTCATTCTGGGATAGTCTGAGTGTTACAACATTACAAATTGACAAATCATTCCTTGCCAAGTTTTAAGGGAAATCAGTCCTGGTCTTTCCTAAGCCTCATGACCTTGATTTAGAAAAGCCAAGGTCACCCAGTGCATTCTGGACCACCAACAAGCATTTTGACTTTTGTCTTGCTACTGGCCTTTGACAATTTTGGAGGAGAGAGTGTGGCTGATGACTATAGCTCTGCCTAACTTAAATCCAATTCACTGGCAGGTCAAGATGTTACCCTCATGATGTTCTTTGTTCTTTTTGAAATGAAAGAGAAACAACAACAAAAGAAATCTGGCAGTGTTTGTGGAAGGAATCAGAAAAAAAAAATTCTCATTTCTAAAGGGTCTTTTATTAGTCTTTTTGGTGAAATTGTTTCAGTTATCTATCTAATCAATCTATGCATGTGTGTTGTTCAGTTGTTTGTCTGACTGTTCACGACCCATTTAAAATTTTCTTGCAAAGATATTGGAGTGGTTTGCCATATCCTTCTCCAGCTCAAGTTGCAAATGAGAAAGTGGAGGCAAACAGGGTGAAGTGACTTGCCTAGGGTCACACATCTATTAAGTGTCTGAAGCCAAATTTGAACTCAGGAAGCTGAAACTCTCTGGCTCTCTGTATGTATACACTACACCAGAATGTTCTCAGTAATTGAACCTCTAGCCACATTCTATGGTTTTGTCTGGTTTCAGATTGCTGCTACGGATCCCTCTTAACACCTTCAGCATATTATTGGTGGATAAGCACGGCATGGACAAAGAACGCTACATGTCCATAGTGACACCAGTGTCCCTTTTCAACCTGATTGACACTTTCCCCTTGAGAAAAGAAGAGATGGTCATACAAGCTGAAATGGGCCAGGCATGCAACTGACGATGGCAAAATCTGGAAACTTCTGATTGGTCAATGGATTCCACTTCCCTACCTATATAATACCAAACTTCTGATTGGTCAATGGATTCCACTTCCCTACCTATATAATACCCAAAGCATGCCTTTTTAAAAAAAAAAAGTCACTGATGTACAGATTTCTTTTGTAATTTTAAAATTTTATTTTATTATGTAACTTCTTTGCATCTGAAAATGAACATTAAGGGGTTTTTTTTGTACTTTTAGGTATCTCTGGAAAATTTCATACTAATAACAGAATTTAGAATTTCTAGCCCGCTGTCCTCATAACATCCTCTTTCCAATCCTATCTCATTGAAGTGAGTGACCTTGTACAGAATTTTATAGACCATGGCAACATATGGATCTGGGACATTTCATTCAGTGCATAATAGAACTCTCTTATTGTATTTTTTTAATTAAAACTTTTATTAATAAAATATTTTGGGGCAAATTCATAATTGAGTATTTTGAAATTCACTTTGCATGTGTAGACTTACCATTGATCATATAAACATCCAAACTACAGCCTGACTTTTATGAGAGAGAGAGATTAGTATGGCAGCCTTGCTCTCACTCTCAGAGCAAAGAAGCTACATCTCCCTCTTAGAGTTTTAGAGGTATCCTTCAGGCATTCTTAGATTTTGAACTCATTAAAGATAGGAATGGTTGTTTGCTTCTTCTGTGTCCCTGGTGCTTAGTAAAGTGGCTGGCACATAGTGCTTAAAAATGTTTATTAGGGGGCAGCTAGGTGGTGCAGTTATTAGAGAACCAACCCTGGAGTTAGGACGATCTGAGTGCAATTCTGGCCTCAGACACTTAACACTATCTGTGTGACCTTGGGCAAGTCACTTAACCCCAATTACCTTGCCTTTCCCCTCTAAAAAACAAACCAAAAATGTCTATTGACTCTCTGTGGGGTGCCATTCTCTAACGTTATCAGCCTGAGCCCCTGTTCCAATGTATTTTGCTCACTTTCAACTGACAGTAATGGAGGCTTCAATTGTCCTAACCAACAAACACATTCATTTGCTTTTACAAAGGGATGTTTCTCTGAACATATAGCAAGACCAGAAGTATAGACATTTATCCTCAATAACAGGGAGCACATTTTTCCTATATTATCTTAGTCTCTGAAGAGATAGAGTTCAAACTTAAAGCATTTCTTGTCATTCATTTTCCCAAGCTCATTTCCAAATTCTACATGCCCTTTGGAATAACTAGATAGATAGATGAGAGATAGATGGATAGATAGATGGATGGATGGATGGATGGATGGATGGATAGATAGAATGAGTATTTATTCGGTTCCTGCTTGGAATACAAAAACAAGAGCTCTGAGGAGCTTTTCTCCTAACAGGATAAGAAAACATATAAAATAGAAAGGGGGAGGGGTGGTGGTAGTCTATGTATAGGATTAAAGCAACTGGTATGGAGGAAACCAGCAGATCAGAAAATGAGATAGGAGGGAAGTAGGCAGCATGACTGGGACGACTGATGACCTGGTGGTTCCAGTATCCACAGAGTGGTTCGTCATTCACTGAGTGGACCTTAAAGGGGAGTTATACTCGGGGGGAAAGACCACAGGACGGGGCGATTCATGTAGCTCCCTCTTGGTTGCCTTCAGTTTATGCTAGTTCAAGTAACTCAATAGGGACTTTTCTATGCACCATTTGGACTAATTCCACTTTCCAGACCTCTGGTGGCTTGCCATTCTGACCTTTCAAAGCCTGTAGTTTCAGAGATGTCTACAATACATCTTTACCTAAAAGCAGAAAATAATAAAGACAAAGAAGCATAGTAACAGAGATCTGTACTCACAGGCCACCTGTTAACCTCAGGTG
This sequence comes from Gymnobelideus leadbeateri, assembly GCA_011680675.1. NCBI lineage: Eukaryota > Metazoa > Chordata > Mammalia > Diprotodontia > Petauridae > Gymnobelideus > Gymnobelideus leadbeateri. The sequence goes on from WOXC01007610.1 coordinate 956,317, forward strand.
GCAAATGACCATGAACAGCTTTACAGTATTTTCTCTCTCACCCAAAGGGCAGCCAGACAGGCAAGAAGAAGAGGAAGAAAAGAAACAAACATTAAAGCACCTAAAACAGGTACTGTGCTAAGTACTTTACAAATATGATCTCACTTGATCTTCACAACAATCCTAACTGGTAGGTGTTATTAGGATCTCCATTTTATGGTTGAGAAAAATAAGGCAGATTGAAGTTAAGTGGCTCTCCCAGCATCATACAGCTAGTAAGTGTCTGAGGCCAAATTTGAACTCAAGTTTTCCCATATCTAGAGCCGACACTCTATTCATTGCACTACCTCTGCCTTTGTTTCTCTCTCTTTCCCTAGTTAGCATCTTATAAATGTACTGTTTTGTCTGCATAGGGACAAGAGAGGGAAGGGAGGGGTATATAAGAAGGAGGACAGTATAGAAAGGAGGTAGTCATAAGCAAAACAAACTCAAATGTTTTAGGTAAAAACATGAAGGGAAGGATTAAAGAGAAAGGAAGAAAATAAAAAAAAGTTGGGATAAAGGGTGGGGCAAGTAGAAGAGAAGGCCTATGATAGAGGAAGCCTGCTGTGTCATTGTAGATCAGACATATAAAACAAATCCCCCCTTTTTTTCCACCTTCTTACTGTTAAAGTTGGGGTTGGTGGCAGCACAGAGAGGAAAAATGCAAGAGGATAGGGTAGAAAGTAATCTTTATTTAACAGTTATAACTGTGAATATGACCTGGTTGAACTCATTCATAAAATGTAAGATAGCAGAGTGGATTAAAGACAAAATTTGACAATCTGCTGTTTTCAAGAAATACACTTAAAACATAAGGATTCACATAGAATTAAAATGAGGGACTAGAGCAAAATCTGGTATACTTTGGATGAACCCTCAAATCAGAGGCAGCAATCACGATTTCATATAAAGCTATAATATATTAGATATGATGAAAAGAGATAAGCAGGGAAATTTCATCATGATTAAAGGTACCATCAATAATGAAATCAATGCTTAATAATTTAAGGTCATTGTTGTTATTTAGTTATGTCTGACTCTTCATGACCCTATTTGGGGTTTTCTTGGCAAAGAAAGTGATTTGCCATTTCCTTCTCCAACTCATTTTACAGATAAGGAAACTGAGGCAAAGAGGGTTAAGCAATTTGCCCAGGGTAACATAGCTAGTAAGTGTTTGAGGTGAGATTTGAATTCAGTTCTTCTTGACTCCAGGCCCAGCACTCTATCCATTGCACTCTATTCACTGCCACCTAACTGATCCCTCCCACCCCAAATTCAAGAGCTGACTTTCAGTAGTTTCCAGTGAGAGAGCTGCTCTGCTGTACATGAAACCCCAACCCTTGAAGCAGGTCATCTGTGAATGATATAATGCTAGTGCCCCACAAACATATGCTGCACTCTGGGTGAGAGGCACCCCGACCCCCCTTCAGGGGCACTCTCCAGACCCATCCTTAATATGTAAGCACCAAATAGAAGAGCATCTAAATATTTAAAAGAAAAGTTCATTGAATTTGAGGTAGAAGGAAATAATAAAACAATGTATTTCTTCCAGACCTAGACAAATCTAATCAAGAGTTTAGCAATAAATTAAAGAACTAACTAGAAATTTGTAGAAGGTAAAGATGATAGATCTCTGGAAATTATTGAATGGGAATAGAAAGGAATTTACATACCCATCAGGTGAATATGGAACCTTTACAAAAATAGACCATGTTTTGGGGTCATAAAGACCTCTTTAAAATATAGAAAAACAAAAATATTGGAACATATAATTTACTGACCACCATGCATTAAAATGATATTCAAGAAAGAGTTTTTAAAGAAAGAATTACAAATAATTGGATATTAAATACAATGATTTTTAAAAATTGGTGGATCAAATAAAATATAGAAATAATAAAAAATTTCATCAAAGAAAATTATGATGAATTAATATCCTAAAATTTGTGGGATACAGCTAAAGCAATTTTTGGTGGGAAATTTTTATTTCTAAATGCCTTCAGCAACAAAAAAGAGAAAGAACAAAACATTAGTTGAGCATATAACTAGAAACTCTTGAATAACAAATAAAAAATCCCCAACTAAGTCACCTAGTGGAAATTCTTAAAATTAAAGCTTAACAAAAGTGGAAGCAAAAATACCACTGAACTGATAAATAAAATTAGGAGCTTTTTAGAGCAAAAAACTAATAAAATAGATTAAAAGTTGGCTAAATGATTTTTTTAAAGAGGAAAACAAAGCTGTAACAAAGATGAAAAGGGAAAATGTAAAAATTGAAGAAGAAATATGGAAGAGTATTTGAAATTATTTTGTCCAATTCTATGCTAACAAAACTGATAATTTAGAAGAAAAGGATAAATACTTGCAAAAATATAAAGTATCCAATTTAACAAGAGAGGAACCAGACTATTTAAAAACCCAAATGCAAAAAAAGAAATTGAATAAACTATAAATGAACTCCCAAAAGAAAAACTGCGGCACCAGGTTCATTTACAAGAAATTTATGTCAAATGTTCAAGGAACAGTTAAATCCAATACTATATAGATTATTTGCAATAATAATGAAAGAATGTCCCTTTTCAATCTCTTTCTGTGCCACAAATAAGGGCTTAATATGTAAACCATATCGTGACAAAGCAAAGAAAGGAAGAAAACAACATGTTAATAGAACATTGATACAAAATTTTAAAATGTGAGCATGGATGCTACAACAACATGCAAGAAATATTTTGTAGTGTGACCAAGTTGGATTTACATTAGTAATCAGCTAAATATATGTTTAAAAACTCTAGAAAACATAGGAATAAAAAGATGTTTCCTTAATATAGTAGGCACTATTTATCTAAATCCAAGAGCAAACATTATAGATAATGAAGAGAAGTTAGAGGCCTTTCCAACATGATCTGGGGTAGAGCAAAGATGCCTATCATCACCATTACTATTTAAGATAGTCCCAGCAAAAGCACTAAGACAATAATGAAATGGAGGGAAGGAAAGCATAGGAAAAGAAGCAAAATTAGTATTTTGTACATGATGATTTGATGATGATTTACTTAGGAAACCTGAATGGTCAACCAAAATTTATCAGAAATAATTAATAAATTCAACAAAGTTGCAGAATATAAAATAAATTCACATAAATCACTTTCAGTGTGTGTTAGCAACAAAATCCAAGAGAGAGAACTAGAAAGAAGTCTCTTTTTAAAAAAATGACAATTGTACAAGCTATAAAGTACTTGGGAGTATATCTACCATGATGCACCCAGGCACTATTTAAATCCATTTATAAAATACTACTTTCAAAAATAAAAATAGATACCAAAAATTGGAGTAACATTAATTGCTCATGGTTAGGTTAGACCAATATAACAAAAAGGACAATGCTACTTAAATTAATTTACTTATGCAGTGCTCTACCAATCAAACCACCAAAAGAATATTTTGTAGAGCTAGAAAAATGATAAAATTCATATGGAAGAACAAAAGGTCCAGAATTTCAAGGTTAAAAATGAAAAAAAAAAGGGGGGGGGAATCAGTACCAGATCTCAAACTGTATTACAAAGGAGTAATCATTAAAATGATTTGGTAATGGCAGAGAGACAGACAGACAGACAGAGAGAGCTCAAGGGAACAGATTATGTATCCAACATACAGAAATAGCATAGTTGTCTGATAAACTCAAAGACCCCAGTTAGTGAGAGAATGTCTCATTATGTGGCAAACTTGCTATCATGATACCAGTCTAGCAGAAATTAGGGCTAGATCAATACCTCACATATTATATAGCAAGATAAACTCCAATCTGATACATAATATAGATTACAAAATCATAAATAAATTAGAAGAACAAGAAAGAAATTCTCTTTCAGATCTACAGATGGAGAAAAGTTCATGACTGTGTAAGTGATAGAAAAGAATACATAAAATAAAAGGCATAATTGTGATATTGTAAAATATCTAAAATATTTTACACAATGAAATATAATATAATTAAAATTAGAAAGCAAACGGGAGCATGGATTTAAATTTGGGAAGATGAGTCTTCCTGACTCTAGGGTTGCTACCCTCTCTATTGCACCCACCACCTAGCTGCTCATTCTCCTACTGAGGAATAGCTAACAGGATGATGGCATATGAATGTAATGGATTATTGTTTCATTAAAAAAATTTTAAATGGGTAGTTTCAGAGGAAACTGGTAAGACTTCTGTGAACTGATGCAAAGCAAAGTGAGCAGAACTAAGAGAGTTATTTATATGATGATAGCATTATAAACAAAAACAACTTTGAAAAACCTTAGAACCCTGATCAAGGCAATGATAAACCACAAGTCCAGTGACCTAAGGATGAAATATGGCACTCTCCTCCTTCAGAGAAAGAGATAGACATTTTTGACAAGATAATGGGAATTTGTTTTGCTGGGTATGAATGTATATGATGAGGGTTTTAATTATTTTTCTTTTCGGGGATTCAATTTGAGAGGAGTAGTGGCAATATTATAAGTGATTGTAAAATAAATATACATAAAACAAAGAAAGAAGGATGAAAGGAAATTTGTAGATTATGGAGCAAATATTACGGAAGGAACAGGAAAAGGACCCAGTATATCTAGTCAGGCATTAAAGGTGGAGTGTAGGGGCAGAGATGGCTAATGAAAGAGCATTGAGTCTAGGCTGAGAAATAGTGTTTCTATATTGGCCACTGAAGTTCCAGGATCCCTGGGAAGGCATGACTATAGAAAGAGGGGAATGACACTCACCATTGAGTATTGATTCCAGGTGATTAGATATCAGTGACTAGAGAGAAGTCCATTAAGGGGAGGAGGGGAGAGACAGCACATGAAATTAGAAAATTTGAGGTCCTCTCTTGAGACAAGACAATTTATTGTTCAGTTATCAGTCATGTCCAACTCTTCATGATCCTGTGGACCATATATGGCATATGGAGTTTTCTTGGCAAAGATACTAGAATGACTTGCCATTTCCTTCTCCAGTAGACTAAGGAAAACAGAGATGAAGTGACTTGCCCAGGGTCGCACAGCTAGTAGTAAAATGTCCGAGGGTGGATTTGAACTCAGGTCTTATTGACTTCAAGCCCAGTGCTCTATCCGTTGATCCATCAGACTGCCTTGAAACAAAACAATACCATCTTTTTTTTTGGAGGGGGGCAAGGCAGGGCAATTGGGATTTAGTGACTTGCCCAAAGTCACACAGCTAGTAAGTGTTAAGCATCTGAGGACAGATTTGAACTCGGGTCCTCCTGACTCCAGGCCTGGTGCTCTATTCACTGTGCCACCTAGCAGCCCCCAAAATACCATTTTAAAAAAGTGACCAAAAACTCAAAACAAAAGAAAAACAAAGAATTAGCACCAGCGCACAGAAAAGTCTTAAGAGTTTAAAGGGAAGCTTATGTGCTTAGGAAAAGGAGGGCAGAGAGAATTTAATTACAATTACAAGTATTAATATTCCAAGGACTGCTAGGTGGCACAGAGTATAGAGCACTGGACCTAGGTTCAGGAAGACTGGAGTTCAAATCCAGCTTCAAACACTTACTAGCTATGTCACTTTGGGCAAGTCAATTAACCTCTGTTTGCCTGTTTCTTCAACTGTAAAATGGGAATATAATAACACCTATGATTGTTGTGAGGATCAAGTGAGATGATATTTGTAAAGCACACTACTATGTGCAACAAAAATACATTTATTTCCTCTCTCTTTCAAATACTAAATCTCATATTCTCCTACAAGTAACTCAGTATTTTTTGGAGGTGGAGAAATAGCAGAGGTAGGTCCCTTGAATGAGGAGAAGATAGCAACCAGAGGCACTCTTCATCCAATTTGGGTGTAAGGAAAGAAGGGCTGATAATTTCTTTGGTCTCTTAATGAATAATAACTAACAATAATAACATTTATATAGTACCTACTATGTGCCAGATGCTGTGCTGAGATCTTTATAGTTATAATCTCATTTTATCCTCACAACAATACTTCAAGATTGTGGGACATAGAAAGGACTCCCTGCCCCTTAATAGACCTGGGGGGAGAGTTTGAAGCTTCCCTGCTGTGTGCCCATTGAAAGGCTGAATGCAGTCACATGGAGCCTGTGGTGGGAAGAGCTTGCTGAGGGGAAGCAGAACCCACAGAGAAGCTGGTAGAGAGTGAGTCTGACAGTTGGAGACAGGTGGGGACAGAGGAGCTTAGGCAAGGAGTAAATATTGTGAGTAAATAAATATTGATCACGTATTGGTTTGAGGACTGAAAGATGCTATGGCTCTCAGCATTGTTATGGCTTCTGAATATCTTTGGTACTTTGGCTTACTGGTTTTGGGATTCGATTTTCTGGTGTCTAAATAAATCCTTCAACTTTATCCCTTATCTGGAGAGTCTGGCATATTTTGCGATTGAACGTTATGTGATAGTTATAGTCATGGCCTTTATTGTTATCATGGGTGCTGTAAATATTGCACTGGTGCTACAGATGGTGGTGGTGAGGAGCAGCCCATATGTGTGTGTGTGAGCTACAGGGGCTGTATACAGGAGCTACTCAGGATTTTCATTCCAGGACTGGATAGAGGGCCTTGATGAGTCTTTAGGCCAGCTAGCAACTAGGGTGGAAATAGACATAGTTCAAGCGACAAGATATAATAGCATTAAGAGGGCTAAGTTCTGATAATAAAGACAAGCTGTAAAATGTGTTAAGGCAGAGAAAAATTATAAATAACTAGAAGAAGGCAGATATCAAAACATACTTTACAGACCCTAAAACATATTCCTAGAATCACACTAAAGTGATCTTAGTTTTTTAGTTTAAACTCCTAGAACCTACCTTCCCATTTACTTTACCTAAACCCAAGTTCTCTGAATTTGCTTAAGTTGTTATTAATAAAGAAACAGATCTAAATGGGGACTAAGTAACATTATCCTAAATAATGGATAGGTTCAAGAACAAATTATGGCAACAAATTGATATTGTGTAAGAAAGAATGATAACGCTGAAAAAACAAACCAAAAGTTGCAAAATATAGCTAAAAGTCTTCAAAAGAAAAAAAATTATCCCTGAAAACATTAGCAAGATAAAAGGATGGAATTGATGGGCTGGGTGTGCCATTCAAAGAATTAGAACATCAACAAATTAACAATACAAAACAAATACAAAATTAGAAAATTAAAAGGGAGGCAAAATATTATATTTACTCCCAAAGAAGTATTTTTCCATTGTAGCTATTGAATCTACTGTTTGTTTTTTAACAAAGACATTTCATGATGAAATTTTATGTCACAGTTGGAGATAAAAAAAAAAGCTCATTTTCAAACTATTGCACTTCTGGACTTCTATACATGTTAAATGTCATTAAAAACAAAACAAAAAAGAAAAAAAATACAAGTACAAATAACCAGTTAAATACCACATAGAAACTTCTGCATTTTCTCTCGCTGGCACCATAGCCATTAATTAGGGCTGAAAGTGGGGCTAAAAAAATCAATGTTGTTGATGATCTGAGGCAATTCCAAAGGATTCCTGATGAAAAATATTGTTCACCTCTAGAGATAGGGAACTGATGAATTCTAAATACAAACTGAAGCATATTTTAAAACTATTTTTTACGACATGGTTAATATGGAAATATGTTTTGCATGATTTCTCATGCATAATTGACATATTTCTTGCATTCTCTCTCTCTTTTTCTTTTTTACTTTTTGGAGGGCAGTTGGGGTTAAGTGACTTGCCCAATATCGCACAACTAGTAAGTGTTAAGTGTCTGAGGCTGGATTTGAACTCAGGTCCTCCTGATTCCAGGGCTGGTGCTCTACTCACTGTGCCAGCTAGCTGCCCCTATTTCTTCCATTCTTAATGTATGAGGGAAGGGGTGGAGGTAAGGAGAGAATTTGGAACTTGAAGTTTAAAAAAAAATGAATGTTAAAAACAAATAAATAATATTTTTGAAAAAATCAATATTGGTTGAGAGGATAGCACAGAGTGATGGGGTTGGCATGGGGAGAAGAAAAGATCCAGGTCATTCGCTGAACTCTGTAGGCAAAATCTTCCATGGTTTTTGTTTTTGTTTTTATTCCTTTGTGAGGGAGAAAATAGGAAATGGAATGGGTGGAGAGACAGAGTGTGAGGCAACTGAAAATACTAAAAGGAAGAGATTTGACAGTTAAAGTTCTGGTATTTGGTCTGCAATATACTGGAATCACTCCAACGATGGAAAAATACAACTGGCCCAGTCAATGTTACCAGTTTTCTGGAGGATTGGATTTTTAAAAAAAGTGTTTCATTGTTTCAGTTGTGTCTGATCCTTTGTGACCCTCGTTGGGGTTTCCTTTGCACAGATACTAGCATGAATTGTCATTTTCTTTTCCAGCTCCTTTTTACAGATGAGGAAACTGAAGCAAACAGGGTTAACTGATTTGCCTAGGGTCACATAACTAGTAAGTGTCTGAGGAAGATGAGTCTTCTTGATTCTGATGCCAGCACTCTTTTGACTACCCCACCTAGCTGCCCTATTTTTTTTAATTAAAGAAACTAAAAACGCTGTTATAAAACCTTGAGCCGTACACAAATCAGAATTTAAAATACAGGTTAAAGGCATAGCAGTAATTTCAGAGTGCTGAGTTTTATTAATCAGTAATCCATTTGATAAATGATGGTGTAATAAAGGAGTCTGTGGAAAGCAAGAATTGCCATTTATTAAAATAAGCATCAATTAATTTAATTTTTTAGTTGCATTTCAGTTAATGTCAGGGGTTTAATGATTTATTTTCTCATTTGGTATGTGACCATCTTAAGAGTCTGGGAAGATTCATTTCTATGCATAAGGCACAGAATCATTTTAGAGTGCTCTGAATAAATGGGAAGTGGCATTCTCGCCTCCAGGAAGGCTCTGTACTTAGGTCACAGTGGTCTGAGATGAATAGATGAATTTTAAATGGAACAGAAGCTGTAATCATGCTTCTGGACACAGATCACATTTGAATGACTCTCACTTGGGTATCTGGGTATCTTCTAAGTTTTCTTTATGGAATTCAACTTAACCAAATAATAGATATTCATTGCTTTCCTTTTGCTCACTCATTCATTTTTCTTTATTTAGCAACTATTTATTTTGCTGTGAGGGGGGAGGGAGAGAGAGACAAAGTGAGAGAGGAGGTTGGAAAGGAAGAGAAAGAGAGAAGGAGAGGAAAGGAAGAATAAGAGAGACAGAGAATATGTAGATGCCATCTCTGGAAAACAGGCATCTACCTCCAGATTCAAGGACAAAATGGGATAACCTATAGCTTCACTATCGAAAATCACAGAAAGAAAAAATATATTCATTTTGCAGCATGTGGAGGATGCTTATACATCAGACAGGTAAAGAAAACTGAGCATCAAAACACTAGATCATGGCTTGGAAAGAAATGAATGTTTCTTCATGAAGTATTCCTTTGGCCCTTTAATTAGATACTCTGTTCAAGGACCATAAGAAAGGAAAAGGTAAATACTGGTGATCACAGAAAATCAACATCTTTTTGCAAAGACACAAAAACTTTTCAGGAGGGGGAAAGTAGCATCACCAGTTCTTAATGCTCAGAGAACTGGCAAAGTATAATAATCAGCAACAACAGAAAACAGTATTTATATAATGTTTTCAGGTTTGCCTCAGTAGACCTTCTTATACATAGACTGGTCACTAAATATGCTATTTGTCAAATCTGACAGAAACATATTGCCACATAGAAGCCTATTTTTGCATTGGTGCTATTAGGGCAAATCAAATTCCAGATTCACAGAATCCTACGACTGGAAGATGAATCTTCCTCATTACATTCCCTTCTTCTATCCACTGTACCATCTAGCTGCCCCAGATATGTACACACATAGACACATGTTTGTACGTGATGGGCGGGGGGGCGAGGGAGGGAGAAATAGAGAAAGAAGAGAGAAAGAGAATTATGTAATATTTGATATAATAACAACAGACACATACATATATTTAGGTATATATTATAATATTTAATTTATTTCAATGTACATTAAGTACCTATTATATATGAAGCACTGTGTTAAGTATTAGGGATATAATTAAGAAAAAGAAAGATAGCTTCTACCCTCAAGGAGCTTTCGATCTAATGAGGAAGAGGAAACACACAAAAGGAAGTAGCTGGGGTGGGGGGTGGGGAAGGGATACCACCAAGGGCTACTCACTGTAGTGGCATCTTGTTCCATGGAATTGAATCCAGGCAGAACAACCCAATGGAATGAGCTGAAAGGCTAGTTTTGACTTTCTGTAAAGGAAGGCATTGGGAGGAGTTTGGTATTCTACCCATTACCTCTCAGGCTCAGAATGGAGAGGAGTTGAGTGAAGTACTGTCATTCAAAACTTGAGTTAACCACATGGGATGAGATTAGGGGTGATGAACTTATCCTGGGAGGGGCTCATCTTGAACCTTTGAGTAATAGACCCACACATATCATTAAATAGATAGATGATAGATAGATAGATAGATAGATAGATAGATAGATAGATAGTTATAGTAGGTCACATCAGAAAGAACCAATTGACTAATTGACTTTGGGGATAAAATATAGTAAAAAAAATCAACTAGTTAGCAATTCTAGTATGTCTGTATTGTATTGTGGTATATTGACTTTCTTTGAAAGTAGGAGTTGTGTTGCTTTCAGTCTTTGCATCCTCAGTCCCAACCATAGTGCCATATACATTGTAACTGACTAATGTTTATGGAAATAGAATTTATTGAATGTTAAAGGTCTTTGAATGCCAAATACTGTTCCTTGAACTCAACATACTATTTCTCATTGGGGAGCTATCTCCAGTCATTTTGACCTATGTCTTGCCTCTAGATTCTGATGACTCTGGAGGAGAGAGGCTGAGGCTGGTGACTTAGCATAGCTCAGCCTCACTTAAATCCAATTCATTTGCACGTTTGCTTCTTGGAAATTATTTTGCATGTACTTAGCTATTATGCACATATTTTAACAGTAGAATGTAAGCCCTTAAGGACTAGGGCTGTTTCATTTTTGCATTTGTATCAACAGCATCTAGTAGAGTGCCTTGCTCATAGGAAATAGTTAATAAATGTTTGTTTAATTGAATTAAATTGTTCGAGTAAGATCAAGTTATGGATCCCCTAGAAAATGCTTTTAGGGTAATCAGAGGTAACTCTAAAATATCCCCCAAAAGGGCATAGTAGTTTGAAACAAATAAGACAATGAAGGAGAGCATGAAGGGAGAGAAAGAACAGAAACTGAGCACAGCAAAAAGAATGGTCAAGGTCCCAGCAGCACAACAAAGAACTTGGGTTCTTCCACAAAGGGAGAATCTGAATTGCCCTGTGTTGCAACTTAAAATGATTGTGGGCATTTTTGGCCATTTCTGCCATTTTCTTCATTCTGTGAGGAGCAGGTGGTTTGGCACTGCTCATATTTCTGTTCTCAAAACGCAAAGTGCTTACTGTCACGGGTAAGAACAGTGGCAAGGTCACTTAGCCTAAAGCAAAGGCAGGATGGAGACAGAGTCAATGGCTGTGCTAGATAAGGAGAAGAATGAAGATGATTCCCTTAATTCTTCACAGCTCAAAACCAGACAACCTATCAACCAATATTTTTCCCAATCAACAAGTTTATTGTTATTTTTTGTGGTGGCTAGGAATATAAAACATGAGTATAAGGTGACAATGTTCATCACAAAGGAATCTTGAAATAATTAATAATAAAGCATGTCATAGAGATATACTGGGAATGTAAATTCAACCAAGAGGGAAATCAGTTACATGTTATAAAAAATGCAGTGTATGGCTTAGCAAGTTGGGTCAAGAAGATTACACAGACTCCATGCAATCTCAGAAACACAGGAACTGCATCGTGTTAGGTAATGCTGTTGCCTTTGTTTTACACATGGTGAGTGAGACAAGCAAATGGGCAGGAAAAATAAGAGAAGCAGATATACTATGCCTCATGTACATTTGAGGGGGGAAATAGAATATTGCTCAAAAGTCTCTGCTTAGAGAAAGTATATCTCCTTTTGCACCTTAAACAAAAGAAAACAACAACAATAACCACAAACAAAACAACAACAAAACATTTCCCAAGTATCAGGAGATTGTGGTTATATTACAAAAAAGTCTATAGTCTCCAAGACCACAGGCAATAGTGTCTCTCCAATTTAATCCAAAGCATACAAGTGTCAATGACTCAGGAAAAGAAATAAGCTTGGCTTTAAGTGATTCAGACTTTGGGCAGGGTCTAGACTAGTGTCAGACTCAAATGGAACATAGGGAGCCATTAAACTGCATCACAGTGGTTGTGATCAGGCTGCACATTGATTTAGAAACTCACATGCTAACATAATTTACATTCTAATGCATTTTTATTTATTTTGCTAAATATTTCCTAATTACATTTTTTTTGGCCTTTTTTTGGAGGGCAATTGGGGTTAAGTGACTTGCCCAAGGTCACACGGCTAGTAAGTGTGTCAAGTGTCTGAGGCCAAATTTGAACTCAGGTTCTCCTGACTCCAGGGCCAGTACTCTATTCACTGTACCACGTAGCTGTTCCTCCTAATTACATTTTAATTTGATTCAGGCTACACTGGGAATGTTGTGGACCACTGGTGGATATTTGATATCTCGGGTCTAGAGCAATCACTTTTTTAAACCTCAGTCAAGACCAGTGTCTTACCATGGTCTTTATATGCCTTGAGTAAGTGCATTTTGATAGATATTAATAGATAGAATACAGACATTTTATGTATGTTGTAATTATTGTGAATATCCCCCTTTCTATTATTTCCTCCTGTGTTTTCTTGTTATGCTGAAATACTATTGATTTTTGTGGATTTGTTTTTTCATCCTTTATTTTATTGAAACATGTGTTGGTTTCTTTGCAGATTCTCTAGGACAGGGGTGTCAAACTTAGATAGAAATATCCAGGCAGTATATTGTAGCACCAACACAATATTCACAGAGCTGGCAAAAACAGTAAATATGCCAGCATGGTGCTCAATCACAAAATATAGTAGACTCTCCATATAGAAGACAGAAGCAAAACATTTATTCAGACACCAGAAAATCAAATCCCAAAACCAGAAAGCTGAATCCATCATAGCAGAAAAGAAGTTAATAAACCATAACACCACAGAGAATTGCAGCATACTTTAGCCTTCCCACAAACCAACATTTACGCACAAGCTTAACTGTCTCCCTTGGGTGAGTCCTCTCTTCCATTCTTCAAACTGCTCAAACTCCCAGCTTCCTATGGACTCCACCCCTCAGCAAACTCCTCCCACCACAGGCTCAATGTGAGTACATTCAGCCTATTAGGGGGCAGGGTATATCTTCAAAGCAGGGAAGGTCTTCAAATTCCCTTAGGCTTATTAAGGGGCTTTTGAGTTTTTATTATTATTAAGATCTTTGAATTTCCATTACCTAATGACTTATACATATATTGACTTAAAGAAACACAAAACTAACATTATATATGTTGTATTATATTTTTATTTGTTTTGTTAAACATTTCCCAGTTGTATTTCATTTCAGGTGGCAGCACTGCTGGAGTTTTGCCTGTCTGAGTATGATACCTCTGTTCTAGGGTTTCTAAGCAAACCATTATGTTATGAGCAAATAGGAACAATCTTGTCTCCAAGTTATGGCCCTCATTTTAAAATAGTAAGCTCCACCAACCATTCACCTACTAGTTGACAGCAGACTCTTTTGCCAAGATCAGACACAGGGAAGAGAGTCCCAGTGATGCAAGTGAATCAAAGACCTTCCCACTACTTGCTGTCCAGTGAAACAGGGAGCCCTGAGACTTAATAGACAGCATTGTAGATAGCAAAACTTAATAGAGGGTTGGGTCCAGGACTGGAAAAAGACTGCTTAAAATGAACAAATTCTTTAGCCTATATACTTTTGTAAATGACATGAAAGCATTTCATAGGACAAATTTCTAGATTCCTTGGGAATATTCTTTATCTTTGGAATCATCTCTTTAGAGGGGCAAGATATGAGAAGGTTGAATTTCAAAGGGCAAAGAGTCAGGCTTGGGGCAAGAGCCAGTCAATAAACAATTATTAAGAACCTACTATGTGCCAGGTCCTCTGTTAAGCACTGGTGACTAGAGGATTTGGAGGAAGTACTAGGCTATTCACATGTATTGAGCAATCATACCACTTCTATATCTATAAAAGTGAATTGGGCAGGTTAACTTTTAAAATTTCTTCCAACTCTACATCCTGTGATTCTACTAAGAAAAATCAATGTCTCTTAAAAATTATCTACTATTTCAGTGCAGCCCTGAAATCAAGGGAATCTGCATACATTTGTGACTGGAGAAGAGGGATTGGGTGAGCACTGTGATTAAGAATCAATTGTGAAGTGCTCTAATTTTTCCTTTTTCTCAGTCTTATAATTTTTTCTGCAATGCCTCTACTTTGCTTAATGAAAAATATAAATTTGTTCATTGTTTCCAAATGGTGCTCATTTAAAATCGAATGTCACTGTTAACTTCATCAGTGTCAATGGATTGTACCAAAAAAGTTTATCTTTAAAAAAACACAATGACCTTAGGGAAGAAAGGAGTCAGAAGGCCTGGGCAGGAGTCTGAGCATTGATAAAACTGTCTAGGTGATGTTGGCAAGTCATTGAACCTCTCTGGGTCTGTTTCCTTTTCTGTGAAATTCTCTTAGAGATATAGTTCCTCTAAATCTGTGACTGAAGTGGAAAGAACATGGTCATTATGCCTGTTGGTGCTACTGATGTGGATATAAAGGTGCCCTAAGGGTTAATATTAAAGGTTACCTTTTCAGTACCTTGGGATGCCCTCCTGAGCCTGAGAGCATCCTAAAGTAAACTTCTCCCTGATCCTGGACCATAACCATCCTGGGTCAGAAAATTTCCCTTGTGTCATCCATCTTCCTTATCCTGTCCCTAAATCTCCAACCCCCTTAGAAACCATCTTATGGCTTTCTGGCTATATAAGTCTGTTCCTTTTCCTATGTCAGTGCCTTTGTTTAACTCCTTGTTAAGTCTCAGGCCCACATGTTTTTATGTTAATAAAGCTCCCATTGGCTAAAAAGGTCTAACTGAATTCTTTCAAAAACCTGAACCACCTCTCCCAGCTCTAACCACAGCATTTTCTTCTTCTTCTTCTTCTTCTTCTTCTTCTTCTTCTTCTTCTTCTTCTTCTTCTTCTTCTTCTTCTTCTTCTTCTTCTTCTTCTTCTTCTTCTTCTTCTTCTTCTCCTTCTTCTCCTCCTCCTCCTCCTCCTCTTCCTCTTCCTCCTCAAGACAGGCTTCTTTGGAGAGTGAGGTATATTGGAAAATAAGTGAAGCATCAATAAAAACTTTTGGAATAAAAATAGTCAACTCCTGAAAAATTAACTTTAAAAACATTTTTTAGACTGAATGAAAGTAGAATATTCAGTTTCAACCAGATATTTGTTTCTTTTTCCCACTTAAGAGGCATTTATTTAGTAGCAAAGTATCTTCTATTTCCCTTTTGATTATAATTTTAATCATTATTTTATAATTATTTCAATTATTGTAATTTAAATTATTATAATACCTGCTGTTAAGCTCTGTTCTATCTGAATAGCAAGGAAAAAGAAAAGTGCAGATGGATCCCTTGCATTTAAATAAATAAAAAATGGTTTTTATCCCACTCTATTCTTTCCCCTTATTAGTAATATATATTATTTAAAATATATTCTTCTTCCTTCTTTGAATACAGAAGCAAGTTCCATAAGAAACATTTTAATAAATTTTGAAGAATTTAAAAAGTTAAAGGGTCTAAGGGTCTGGTATATTACTTTGGTGAACATAAATTTCCCTGTCATGTGCTTCACATAGAATCAGTAAGTCATTGAACCAAGTGACATGTTGGCTGTTCTTTAATATCATTTACAAAAGCTTGCCCTTCCCACCTCATAGCTTCATTATAGATGACCTAGATGCATGTATTAATACTGTTCTGTAGTAGTCATTGGCTACTACAACCGCAGACGATTTAAAGTTGTGGGGTTGCCCAAAAGGCAATTCAAAAATACATGGTGGATGTAGCAGGCTGTAGCATATTACCAGTGAAGGACTGCATATGAGGAGCAGTATAAAGAACCTTATCACTAGGAGAATGTGTTTGTTAGGTGGCAAGAATGAATGGTAACCAATGACCACTTTGTATGCCTTCCTTGGTATTCAAGAAATGTCAAAAGATATAACAATTTTAGCACTTTGGATTGGCACCCCCTCCTCAAGGATTTACAGAAGGATATGGGCAAGAGCTGCAAAGGAGGAGAAAGTGGATGGATGATGATGAGCATCACTGGGGGAGAAGACATATCAATATATTCACAGAGACCATTGTAATGTTAATGGGAGTTGAAGATCTTCCCCACCCACTAATAGGCCTCATGTGGACCCTAACAAGAGAAGCTAAATTAGGGGAGGCTTGTTTTTCCAGGAAGGCCCACACCTTTTGTTACTTTGCTATAAGACAGTGGGTCAGGAGGGTTGTGATGTCTTTGAAGAATGGTATATATACTCTGAGGTTAGCATTTTGCTTTGGGGCTTACTCGTGGGAAGACTGTTTGAGTGTGTGATGTAGCCAGATGAGACTCTGGATAGCTGTCAAGGAGGCCCCTAGCTTTGAAAACCCAGATATCAGTGATTTCCTCTCTGATAACTATGTATGTATGTAATGGTCAGACAGTTGGATCTGTCTGATGATCTGTGATGTATGTATTATTTGGTCAGATGGTTAGAAGTCCTGTTGGTCTTTATGCTATTATTTCTGCTTGTAATTTCTTTTTTTGTTTTATTTTTTAAATTTTATTTATTTATTTTTAGTTTTCAGCATTCATTTCCACAAGATTTTGAGTTACAATTTTTTCTCCCTGTCTTTCCCCTACCCCACCACAAAATAGCAAGCCTACCGAATAACCCTTCCCCCAATCTGTTCTCTCTTATATCCTCTCCCATCACACCCTAGCTTTCTAGTAGGACAAGATGGATTTCTGTACCCCAGTGCCTGTATATCTAATGTCCCAGTTGCATGTGGAAAAAAAGCAAATATTTTTAAACATTTGTTTTTAAAACTTTGAGTTCTAGATTTTTTCCCTTCTTCCCTCCTCACCCACTACCATAAGCAATTCAATATAGGTTGTACATGTGTAGTTTCCGAAATAATTTCCAAAGTAGTTATATTGTGAAAGACTATATTTCCATCCATCCTATCCCACCCCCACTTATTCTTTTTTCTCTTTTGACCCTATCCCTTTTCAAAAATGTTTGCTTTTAAATACCATCTTCCCCAATCTGTCCTCCCTTCTGTCATCCCCCATCTTATTCCCTACCCCCCTATTTTCCTGTAGGGTAAGATACCCAATTGAGTGTGTATGTTATTCCCTCCTTAAGCCAAATTCAATGAGAATATGATTGTCCCATTCATTCCCTTTCACCTTCCTGCTCTTCTCCTCCACTGTAACAGTTTTCTCTTGCCTCTTTTATATGAGATAATTTACCCTGATTTATCTCTCCCCTTCTCCTTCTTCCAATAAATTCCTCTCTCACCTCTTAATTTTATTTTTTAGATATCATCCCTTCCTATTCAACTCATCCCGTGCCCTCTGTCTATGTATACATGAACATACATATGCCCACGCTCACATAAATATTCATATATATATACTCATATACACTCTCCTATACATACATATATATATAACTATCCTTATGCTGACAAAAGTCTTATGAGTTACAATTTCTTTTTTTTCATATAGAAATGTAAATAGTTCAACTTTAATAAGTTCCTTATGATTTCTTTTTCCTGTTTACCTTCCCATGCTTCTCTTGCTTCTTGTATTTGAAAGCCAAATTTTATGTTTAGCACTGGTTTTTTCATCAAGAATCTTTGAAAATCCTCTATGTCATTGAAAGACCATTATTTTCCCCTGAAATATATATATATATTATATGCATATTATAATATATAATATATTATACATACATACATATATACATACATGCATATACATATACATACACACACACACACACACACACACACACACACATATATATATATATATGCTTCCCCTGAAGCATTATACTCAGTTTTGCTGGGTAGGTGATTCTTGGTTTTAATCCTAGCTCCTTTGACCTCCAGAAAATCATATTTCAAGCCCTTTGGTCCCTTAATGTAGAAGCTGCTAGGTCTTGTGTTATCCTGATTATGTTTCCACAATCCTCAAATGGTTTCTTCCTGACTGCTTACAGTATTTTCTCCTTGACCTGGGAACTCTGGAATTTGGCTAGAATATTCCTAGGAGTTTTCTTTTTGGGATCTTTTTCAAGAGGCAATCAATGAATTCTTTCAATTTCTATTTTGCCCTCTGGTTCTAGAATATCAGGGCAATTTTGCTTGATAATTTCTTGAAAGATGGTGTCTAGGCTCTTTTTTTGATCCTGGCTTTCAGGTAGTCCAGTAATTTTTAAATTATCTCTCCTGGATCTATTTTTCAGGTCAGTGGTTTTTCCAATGAGATATTTCACATTGCCTTATATTTTTTAAAAAATTTTTTGGATCTGTTTTATAGTATCTTAATTTCTCATAAAGTCATTAGCTTCCAATTGCTCCAATCCAATTTTGAAGGAGTTATTCTTTTCAGTGAGTTTTTGAAATTCCTTTTCCATCTGGCAGATTTGGCTTTTTAAGGCATTCTTCTCATCATTGGCTTTTTGGGCCTCTTTTGCCATTTGAGTTAGCCTATTTCTTAAGGTGTTATTTTCTTCAGTGTTCCTTTGGGTCCCCTTTAGCAAACTGTTGACTCACTTTTTGTGATTTCTTGCATCATTCTCATTTCTCTTCCCAATTTTTCCTCTACTTCTCTTACTTGATTTTCAAAATCCTTCTTGAGCTCCTCCATGGCCCATAACCAATTCATATTTTCTCAGAGGCTTTTGTTGCAGGAGTTCTGACTTTGCTGTCTTCCTCCTGCTCCATTCCTTGATCCTTTTTGTCCCCAAAAAAGGATTCTATGGTCTGTTTGTGCTTCCTCTGCTTGCTCATATTGCCAGCCAATTACTTGACTTTTGAGCTCTTTGCCTAGGTAGAACTCTGCTTCCAGAATGAAGGCTTTGTCCCAAATTGTTGGGGTTTTCACAGCTGCCAGAGGTATTAGGAGGGTGCCCTCTCTACAACCCCAACAATCGCTGGTTCACTGGCCACACACCCCAGGACCACCACCCAAGACTGAGATCCAGATCCAAGCAGATTAAAGCAAGAGTGATTACCCTCTGAATAGTTGCTTGGTCCCCCTACAATCTGCAGGCCAGGAGCTGTGGAAGTAGCCACATGCTGCAGCACCTTTGCTGCTTCTCACCCCAGGGGCAGGGGCTGGACCTCACTCTTCTGTCCCCCCTGTTCTAACAGCATTCCACACTGACCTTTTACTTTGTCTTTACTGTTTATGGGTTGAGAAGTTTGGAAACTGCCACAGCTGCTGGTGATTCACTCTCCTGAAGTCTGCTCTGGTTGCAGCTGGTCCAGACTGCCCCAAGGCCAGAACCACATGGCTCACGCAGGACTGAGCTCGGCTCCCAGCCTGGGTGCAATTGATCTTTCCAGTCCTTCTGCCAGACTGCCTGCAGTGGGAGATTTGTTTTTCTCTGTCTCTTTGTGGGTTCTGTAGCTCTGAAGCTTATTTAGAGTCATTTTTTTACATGTATTGGAAGTGTTTGGAGTGGGAGCTCACACCAAGTTTGTCCTTATACTCTGCCATCTTGGCTCCACCCCCTCTGCTTGTAATTTCTGTTTGTATTTTCTCTCAAGTTCAGGGTGCTGACTTTTCCCCCTAAACTAAGCAAATGGTATGTACGTTTGATTAAGCTTGTTGACCCCTTTTGAGTTACTTTCTTTAGAAAAGCAGATCAAAGAACCTGTGCTAGCAGGCCCCCTGTGTGCTGTTGTTGGTCTTATACCCCCAACAGCAGCTGCAAGTAGCATTGCTGTTACTACAATCCACTGAAATACTGAAGTATATTTTACTTCAAATAACAACATTAGGGTATATTTCTAAGTAATGGATGCCCCCAGAATGGGAAAATATCTCTTTGTAGTACTCTGACTAGATTGTCAACCTATTGGCATCACTTGTTCCTATGTGGTTATATTTTCAGCTTTCCTGATTATTTCTAGTGATGTTAATAGAAACAAAGTTGGGTTTCTAGCTATGCTTAGGTTTCCAATTGTATTGGTGGTCTTCTAGCTTCTTAGTTTTATGGGTTTCTATCTTTGTACCTTTTAATCTTATCTGGCCCTTTCTAGCCACGTTTGAAGCTTTCTACATGTACTTTTAGTTTTCTGAATAGATTTCTAGTTTTCTAGCCATGCTTCTAACTTTGTATATCTATGGCTAGATTCGTAGCTTTCTATAATTTTCTGTATCTTTCTGGCCAGATGACTATATTTCTGGTTGTGTTTATAGATACTTAGCTACAATTCTGATTTTCTGTCTTTGTGACTTTAGCGATTGCTAAATTATCTTTGTATTCTGATGGTCAAAGTCACCTCACTTTCTAAAATGAACATGATGAAGGCACATCTGTTGCTGATGATAAAGAGGTAGAAAAATTCTGTTATAATTATGTGGTGATTTCATTGAGATAGATATTAAATTAAAACAAATACTTTATTGTTTTGTTATCCTCACATGGATGAAGCTAGGGACTAATAGTTCTTAGTTATAAAGTTCTCTTTGGGTTTTATATGCTGGAGAAATTCTGTGTTATTGTTGGTTTTGCATGTCATAAGCTGTGTTAAACTCCTCCACTTGAACAAAGTATTGATATTTTTTTACCAGCATTTAAATGACTATATTTTGTCTTAAAAGTATGTTAACTTTTGCTAAATAGATGTTTTGAAGTGAAATCCAATTTTCTTTGATATTTGAAAATAAAAACACATTCCAGTTATTTCTGTCATTTTTTATCTTTTGTGAAAAATCCTATGCAGTTCATGTGATTTCCCCCTCCCCCACTTCCTTCTCCATTCTTTGTAAAAAAAAATCTCTTTGTTGTTGGAGCTTCAGAGTTATATAAAATTTCTGTTTGAGTTGTCTAAGATTCTGCCCTGATAGTGTCCTCATTCTATCCCTTAATTACAGTCAATCCAAAGAATTTCTCATATACTATTTTGTAAAATATAGTGATCAGATTCCTACTTTACATTTTTATTGTGAACCTAATAATTCTGATGTTCTTTTCTTTAAACTTGTCATCAGGGGTGGCTAGGTGGCTCAGTGAGTAGAACGTCGGCCCTGGAGTCAGAAGGACCTAAGTTTGGATCTGGCCTCAGGCCTCAGACACTTAGCGCGAAGCGCGCGCACACACACACACAAAACCTAGCCGTGTGACCTTGGGCAAGTTGCTTAACCCCAACTGTCCTCCAAAAGGCAAAAAAAAAAAACAACAAAAAAAAAACAACAAACCAAAACAAAACAAAAACTTGTCATCAAGATTTATCACTTTGCATATGAAACTTGCAAGTATTTTTCTATTTAGATAGTTTTTGAGCTTTTCTGTTTGCTTTTGTTGTTTCCTTCATTGTTTCTACCAGTCTATCCTTCAGCAAAAACAATTCCATTTCTCAGTTAATTCATTGTTTTATTTATATTCTCCATTGATATATCCAGGCTATTGAATTTTATTATTTGCAATTTCATTTTTCTTTCTTTAGTTCAGTGTGCATATTACTTATATGAATGTACCTTTAAATAATTTTCATTTTATAGCCTATTGTTGATGTTGATGAATTCTATTTTCATTCTGGAATCTTAGGTTTTGTTTCTTTTGTTGCATGATATTTATCCATCTAATTGTAATTTTTTTCGTTCATTTCTTTGTTACTTTCAGTATTTTTTTTTTTAAGCAATTGGGGTTAAGTAACTTGCTCAAGGTTACACGGCTAGTCATTATTTATGCGTGGGTGCTCATTTTCTGAGGCCGGATCTGATCTCGGGTCATCCCAACTCCGAGGCCGGAGCGCCTACTCACTGCGCCACCTAGCCACCCTTTTAGGGCAATTGGGGTTAAGTAACTTGCCCAAGGTTACACAGCTAGGTTTTTCTTTGTATGGATTAAGTGTTGGAGGCCGGCTCCGAACTCAGGTCCTTCTGACTCCAGGGCCGGCGCTCTATTCACTGCGCCACCTAGCCGCCCCAACTTTCAGTATTTTAAGAGACTTTTAAAAGTTTTATTTTAATTTCCTTTTTCTCTTTCTATGTATGTATGTTTGTAACATTTCTACAGTTATTCAAGGGATAGATAATGAGAAGTTGGGTTTTCTCAAAAGCTCTCACTATTCCATGTTGTTGGAAGCCAGCCATTATAACTTTTCAGCTTTTTGTGTTTATGGGTTTCTAGCGAGATGGATCACTTTCTAGCTGTGTTTGCAGCTTTAAGATAGGAATCATTCATCCAAACAATATCCCTCCTCAGAACATATAACAATTTTCATGTTCTTGGGGAAGTGAATGCCAGTTAAGTAGAGACAGAGGACTGAGGCAGAGAAAGGGATCATGACTTTGTTCAGGCCACATAGTCAATATAACCAGGTTATTTTCAGGTACTTCTGTCATATTTTCCCCATCAATTTCCATTTCCATTTCAGTAATGGAAATCATTACTGGGTCAAACACAGTAATAAATTTCAGTGATGACTGAGATTAAAATTTGTAGTTTAACGAATGCTTAATTATGATTACTTTATTATACTCATGAAGCTTAACCTGATCAAAAGTCAGCATTCTCTCGTGTACTGCCGCACTCACATCACATAGTACACACATGTAGCCTATACATAGTTTGATGTGTGCTTGTATGTTTGTATCTCCACTTTTGTATCTCCACTTTTCAATGATTCATGTTCATAACTATGTTTACTTGGTGCTGCCTGATAAAATGTATGTCTGTTTTCTTGCTACTTTCACAAGCAGTTTCATGGTCAAGGTCCTGCACCAGGACAGTGTGTTTTAAAATGCAGGCTTCAGGCTGCAGGCTTGCACTTAAAACTGAAGACCATTTGTATTTCTTCTACAATCTTTCCCTTTACCACTAAAGCCAACACTATACCTAGCAGATCTTGACATAGATTTCTTGGCCAAAAATTGACATGATTGTGATTTAGGATTTATTCATTGTCAAAAAGCAGTTAAATAAGCAAATAACATATTTCATGTATTATTATTATTTTAATGGCAGAAAGAGGTTAAAGGAATCAAATGTGATTTTTTAAAAATGTATTTTTAATGTTTATGGGAACATGGCATTCAAAGGGGCAATGTGAATAACAGAAACAGCGTAAGTTGTGCAATGTTGCCTTCCTTTTAAAGCAAGGTTTCCAAGTTTAATAAGGTACTTCTAAGTTATCAGAGAGGGCATTTGAAAAATCTGACATCTCCTTTAACCTGACTGCTCTTCAGTAGGTCTGTCTGAGCAAGCAATGCTTGCTCACTGATTGATTGATTCAATGTGAAAAGGGAACAAAAAAAATGAGTACAGAATTTCAAAATAAGCCTCAGGATCTGCCATAATGCTGCTTCTAGGAGTCCAATGCCCTGTATTAAGGAGCATATTTATATCTTGTCCATGAAAATTCCAGCTGTTGTGATCTGATCTTACAACAACTTACACAAAGGAAAACACAGTGGAATTAGACCCGCCTGGGGAATGAAAGGACCTGGTTTCAAATGCCCCCTCTAATGTTAACTCCCCATATCACCGTGAAGAAGTCTCTTTAGTTTCTTCATCTGTTAAATTAGGGATTTGAACTTTCTGGCTTCTGGGGTACTTTTCAACTCTAGACTCTATAACCTAGTCATATACTTTCCTATATGGGGTAAGGACAGATAAAAGGGTTAGGTTCAAAATCTAATTTGGGGGTGAGGTGAGGTGATCAGGACCTGTGATTTACATGGTTTAGGAACTTCTGTTAAGGAAGCTTCTTCCAATGCAGATCAGCCATAGTTTGTGGCTTGTGGTATTAAAGGATTGTCTGTGTCTCTGAAAGTTTACATGTTGTTTGTCCTTCATTCTCGAAGAGGACCGTAACATCTGGAAGGTGACTTTCAAGTGAATTGGATTTAAGTGAGGGAGGGCTGTGCAAGGTCACCAGCCTCACTTTCTCCTCTGGAGCCATCTGGATCCAGTGACAAGATATAGATCAGGACACTGTAGATGGCTCCCCAGACAGGAGTGCTATTTGGAGAGGTTACATGATTTGCCCAGGGTCACAGAGCCAGGAATTGTCAGAAGGGGTCTTGATCCCAGTTCTTCCTGATTTCCAGGCTGGCTTTCTCTACACTATGCTACATCACCTTTCATATCTAATCTAATATCCCATCAAAATAGGTCATTTCTATTCTTTACATTTGTCAACGTTCTCCAGCATTGTTTATCTTTAAAAATATTTGGGAACTGTGTAGACTACCATAGATCTGAAGAGCAATCTGTCAATTACTTTCAAAAAACATTCTAGCCTTTACCAAACCACCCACCTACTAATAACACTACCTTACATGCACAGAGTGGCCTCTGTTTTTTGAAGTACCTTCATAGCCATCAGAGTCCAACAAAGGAAGAGCATTATTTTCCCCATTATATAGGGAAGCAAAATGAGGAAAAAGAATGGTGTAACTTGATTGTCTTGTAGTTGGCAAAGGTGGGACTAGAACCCTGGTATCTTGACACAAGCCAGTTCTTTTTCTGTTGGACAGGCCTTGCTTCTGCTGAAGTTGTATCTGGGAAAGGACTTCTTTTCTCCTCTCTCTCTCCTCACACACACACACACACCTTTCATATATATATTAAGACAATCGAGTGCTTTTCTTTGGTCCAGACCTGTCAGTTGACCAAAGTAGAGAACTCCTGGTATAACACTCCCTCCACCAACGCAGATAAACTTTTTTTATAACTCATGGTTTTGGAAAGTGGCCCGGGTCACTGCTTCAATGTCTTGCTGTGGTCACACTGTGACAACCAAAGGATGTCACAATTAGGACAGGAACTCAAGTCTTCTTAACTCCAAGATCAGGCATCTATGCACTTTCATACATTCTTCCTCATCCTCTACTCTCAGCAAAAAATACTTAGCTCAGAGGTATCCCCAAGAGAACTTAGACTCCTAGCACTAACCACAGAATAAACAAGCACTCTGATTAGTTGGCTTCTCTGCAGATTTTTCATTTTCATCCTTAAGGCTGATCTTTGTAAATGTATTTCCCACTCTATAAAATAGATCCTGTATTTTGCAAGTACCAACCCTTCCTAAAATCTTATATCTGCATTTTTAAAATATCCTTGTTGCCACAGGGCATAAGAAATCCACATTACTCCATATAAGGCACCTAGGTGGCATATCGAGCAGTCAAAATAGAGCCTCAGGCATTTTCTGCGTTCCCTGGGCAAGTCACTTAACCTCTGTTTTCCTCAGTTTTCTCAGCTGTGAAATGGGGCTAATAATAGCACCTGTCTCCTAGGATTGTTGTGAGGATTAAATGAAATAATATTTGTAAAGTGCTTAGCACAGTGCCTGGTACACTGTAGGCATATAATAAATGCTTATTCCCTTCTCCTTCCACCTCCTCTATCCCCAAACCAGACAAATTAACCAAACAATCAACACGTATTTATTTACCATCTACCATGTGTCAGGTGCAATGCATAGATGTTGGGAAATGAAGACAAAGGAAATAGTCTCTGCCCTTTAAAGAAGCTTGCATGGTGTCGAACACAAAGGTGAAGACCCCTGAAGGTATCAACATTCATTTCTGCTTAGAATTCAAACTGGACCCACCCAGCTACTTCCTTGGGGTCGTCCCTTTCTGTACCTCCTGGGAATCATTCTGTGATGCCAATTGGTAAAGTGGGGAAAGCCCTGGACTGTCCTTTGTCCCAGAAGCCCCGCGTTCTGGTCCCTCCTCTGCCTCTGACTCACTGAACTCTGAACTACTCATCTGTCAAATGGACTTGATGGCCACAGAGGTCCTTTCCTGCTCTAAAACTCCATAACCCAGCAAGGTTTGGTGCTTCATCAGTCCACGATGGCCTCCTAGATTCTGTATTGGAGGTAATGTCCAAAGGTTCTAGAATACAGAAGGAGGTGGAAGGGACCGTGGTAAATACCTGTGTGTTCTGTCCCATAGTGGGGCAGAAGAGATACTTACGATTCTTTTCATTTAATAAGGAAGTCACTGCCAGAAAGTGAATATAAACAAAATGGCAGAGGCATATAAATAGGGTATCATTTTAGGCATCTTTGAAGTTAGTATAGATAAACATATTTGTGCCAGCCAACACATATTTGTCATGTATTGTGTTACCAACAGGTTTATCACAGTCTGACTTTCTTTTTAAGCCTTTTAAGGCCTGTCGGTCCTTCTATCCTTTCGTGGGAACACCCAGTGGAGAGCAGAAGGTGGTCAACAGGTTCTTCCCTAAGTAATAATGCCTGTTAAATTCAGTAGCCTTTGCCTTTCTACCCTCAGGTAATCCTAAGACGGGGGGAAATCAAGATTAGATCCTCATCAGGAAAGGGTTGGGGACCCAATAGCTATACCCTCATTTCACATGACCTTCTGTCATTTCCCTTGAGTCTCTCAGTGTGTGAAATCCAAGAATGAATTGCTGTTCAACAATACAGGATGAAAAGAGGGCACTTGATGGTCAGACAACAGGATCATGAAAAAGATGCTGGCTTGGGGACATTTAGATATATGGGCTGTGTAAGCCATACAACAAAAACGCCCAAACATTCAGGACATGGAAGTCTTTCCCTGTCTCTCCCAATATCTATAAGTGTAAAATGCCAGTGAAACAGAACTGCTGGAATGAGGCGTGCTATTTTCAGGAGACTATGAGACCAGAGATGCCAGGCTGGCAGCTGGAGACTCCTCCTTGGGCAGAATCAATCTCCTCTTAGAGTTTACGTTTTCCCATGCTAGACCTCAGCATCAATATTCCTTCAACAGACTCCCCAGGACTGTTTGCCATCTTCTGCCAGAGGTGCTGTTCTTCTCCCTGAGAATCCATCCAATCTACCTCCTTCCCGTGACTCACACCTGAAAAATGGAAGAGGGTCACCTTCCACTGTGTGCTAGTGGGCACCTTCTCAGTCAGTCTAAAGTTCTTGTTGCTCTCCCAATTGCTTTTTGTCACTATTTTACCCACTTGATATAATTTTCAGGAGAAAACAAATCTGTCCTTCCAATGCTCTTGCATAACCCTCCACCCATGCTGGTATGGTTGTTCTCTCAGTAAGATTTACAATTTGTGCTCTAGGTAACCTCTCTAAAAGGATAATGGGCTATAGAAATGGAAACCAGTGAAGCATCTATTCAACACCCGCATATTCTTCTGGTTCTTTTTTTTTTTTGACATTTTTGGGTATGACCTGTATTCAGATTTAGTAACAACATGGTGATGACACACCGACAACTCATAAAGATCCCTCCCTTTGTGTTCAGTGCCATTCCTCTCAAAGGATGATGGCTGGAGAATTAGAGAAGAGTCCAACACCCTCCTTGTATAAATGAGGAGCCGGGGCTACTGAGAGGTGAAGTGACTTATCCAAAGTCACATAGGTAGTGACAGAGGTGGGATTCAGATCCAAGGTCTCTGATTAGAATTAGCCCTGGGAGATTGTGATTTAACCAGTCATGTGTAATCAGTAAGCTGCAGAAGTGGCATTCAAACCCAAGTCTAAGTCTAAAATGACTCAATTTAACCTTTTACTCTTTGTACCATAAGCCCAAAAACTACATACATAGAGACAAGAAAGAAATATCTAGCAACTCTTTCCTAATTCCTTGTGCTCCCCTGCTATTCCCCACCCCATTCCTCATCACTATCTGCTCCCCTGATTTCTTGTTCCTACTCTTTCTTCTTCACATCTCCTCTCTGTATATATAGCTCAGCTAGAAGCAATACTAGGCTTTCTTCCCTTACATACTATGGTTGCTTCAACTCTGATGGAGTCAGGCAGAATCTCCTTGCTGTTCTCCTTAGGATGAACTGGGGTGGAATCATTCTGGGCCAGTTTTTAGTACATGGTCCCACCTACACTCTTCAGTCACCCCTCCTATCCCCACGTTTTTCCTTCTAACTATGCTGACCTAAGGGAACTTTCAACCATCAGCAGGCAAAGACAAGATTTCCATTTAGAGAACTTAGGGGGAATTTTCTTAAAATCCCCAAAACCACAGAATTGGCAACTATTCCACCATCCTATACCAACTCATGGATCAGAATAAGGACATTGACCATTCTCAACCAGTGACTTACCACTGCCAGAGTTCAATCGAACACCTCCAAGAAATATGTTACTAGAGAGAGCTTCTTTGTCCCAGACTGTCAATTCTAGGCAAACATTCTTTAGATCTTGCAGATCCAGGCCACTAAACAGAAAAGTATGATTCCACTGGGGGTTAACGTTTTTTTTGATTACAGGGGTTTTGTGCTTGGTGGCTTTGGTGGTATCAGGAAGCAGGTATCTGGGGGAGAAAAAACAAATCACAAAATCAGCCAGATGAGGGAGGATTTCATATGCCTTTAATCATTTGAAACTCCCATACTAATTGCCTTTTATATGTTTGGCTCTTCCCTGCTCCAACTCTGACCTAGCCTTTGTCCCCAAATGCCTAATCTAGTTTGGGTTTTAATTGGCAGAATGGTTTATTTCTTGGGGATGGAGAAGTAGGTAGTAAATGTCCTCTTTTTCCCTTTCCAACCTTCCTCCCATTCATTCCTTCCATCAAGAATGGAAACACTGGTGATTAAATTTGTGGGAAAAGTTAGGCTGTATCAGATTTTATTTTGTGGCTCTCCAATAAGCTTCACAAAAACGATTATGCTCTCTCTCTCTTTTCTTCTTTTTATTTAAAGCCCAAGATTTTTAAAAATTAGCTTAACTTCTAAGACTAACTAATTACAGAAAAATTATTGGGTCTCTTTTTTTCAAGGCAAGAATAATTTCCTTTACCCTTTATATAACACAAATTTTTAAAATAATGATGAAACTGACATGCTGCAGGACATGGTTAGGTCTCTTCTATAATGTTCAATGGGAAACATTCTCCCTGGCTTCCTCTACCAGAGTATAAAGCTCAGGTTTGCCAGGATGGGTGGGGTGACAAATTAACTTTCTCCATCTATGAGACTGTACCTTTTATATGTATAATCAACTGATCAGAGGAGTTTCCAGACTAATATGATTAAGTTAAAGAGAGGCCACCTCCCCACAGAGGATATAGGCAAGCCCACTGAATGAATGAATAAGACATGTATTAAGCACTTACTTTGTATAATTGTTATTCAGTCGTGTCCAACTCTCTGTGACCCCATGTGGGGTTTTCTTGGCCAAGATACTGGAGTGGTTTGCTATTTCTTTTTCCAGTTTATTTTACAGATGAGGAAACTGAGGCAAACAGAGTTAAGTGATTTGCCTAGGGTCACACAGTAAATGTCTGAGGCTGGATTTGAATTGAGAAAGATAAAGTCTTCCTGTTTTCAAGCCCAGCACTCTATCCACTGAGTTAACTAGCTGTCCATATTTAGTACAAAGTACTATGCTACTAAGTATTGGGGTTACAAAAAGAAAAGTAAGATAGTCCTGCTCTTAAGGAATTTACATTGTAATGGGGGAGACAACAGGGACGAAAGGTTTCAGTTGTAAGTCAGATAGAAAAGTTCCTTGATTGTTAGGGTATAGCAGCCAAGCAATGCTAATATCTCTTCTTTCATGTCAACTCCACTGAAATGAAGGCTATCTCCTGATACTGGGAGACTTGTTCACTGCACTCTCACCAGTGAGGATCAGGGAATGACTTGGTTGGTTCTTTGCGTTGTGATGCAGGTGTTTGTGGTTGTTATTTTATTTTTTTTTTTTTGGGGGGGGGGGAGCATAGCCCTAGAAAGATGAGATTAGAGAGCTGAGAGTAGAATTTAGTCCCTGAGATGGGTTGGTCATTGCCCTCTGGGACCAAAGTCTGTTTAGCCCTCCAGGTACGAGAGATGTTCTCATTCCTCCCAACTAAATGCCAGTTGGGAATATCCATCTCCATCATAGGAAGATGCAGCTCATTTCAACTTCATCATGTTGACCAGTAAATTCTCTTACATAGAAGACAAGAATTTTCCATTCTGTGTCTTGGGTTAAGTTTCTGTATTTTGGCATCTTTGTTTTAATGCTGGCTGTTTCCTATTGGGGTAAGGTTACTATGAGAAGGTTCTGGTGCACACAAAATAAAGGGGAAAGTGCTTCATTTCCATGAGGAGGTAGTTATGGGTCTAAAGTCCCCACTCCAACTGGAGGAGAAAAGTTCAAGGCTTCTTTTCTACCCTATCTCCTCCCACCCACTCCAAAAAGGGTAGAATTCAGGTCTTATCTAGGTCTGATCTCCAAAAAGGAAGCCCTTGGAGCCTCAGACAATGAAATGTCTTAATGGTTGAGATTAATTTAGAGGGATGGCATAATTGAATTGTAACCTCAGTTAACAGTATAATGCAAATATATATTATATATATACATATAAAAATATATAATGCAAGCTGTATAATACAAATATATGTGTATATGTATGTAGATACATACATGTATAAACACACATATACATACACACATGTCCCAAAAGTCTTAGTGCATTTTTTTCAGCTTTAACAGTGAGTAGTTATTTTTAAAATTAATTAATTAAATTAAAAGCTAATTAGCTGACTCTAGGTGGTGCAATAGATAGACCTGGAATCAGGAAGACATGAGTTAAAATCTGGCCTCAGACACTAACTAGTTGTGTGACCCGGGACAAGTCACTTAATGCTGTTTGCTTCACTTCCTTATCTGTAAAACAAGCTGGAGAAGGATATGACAAATTATTCCAGTATCTCTGCCAAGAAAATCCCAAATGGGGCCATTACAAGTCATACATGACTGAACAACAACAACAACATAAACTTTTGAGATGCCCATATAAGGTTGTAAACTGTGGAGATTAGATATTTTCTATTTCCTATAATGACTTAAACCTACGCTGGAATTCAAAAGACTAGGGGTTTAGAATAACACATTCTGGCTGAATGACTTATGAGTTTCCAATCAGAATCTAAGCTCCCTGAGGGCAGGGAATGTGTCATTTTTATTTCTGTATCTCTATAGACTAGCATTGGTGGTGCCTTGCTCACTTGGTTGACTTCCTAGTAAGAGAATTGTTGAATATAATTCCTCTTATGTAAATTGGTGATAAAATGCTTGCAATATGACTTAGAGAGTTGTGAAGAAAATGTCTTGTTAGCCTTTAAGTGTAATGTACATGTGCGAAGTACATACAGAGAGTCCTAAAAATCTTAGTGTAGTTTTATGTTGCTAAAGCATAAAACTTTGTTCTGTATAAACAGTAGGGTTGTGGCTACTACTTTATTATTATTGCTGGGATATTCCCTGAGATTGATACTTCACCAGTCACATGGCTACTACTAGAGCCCCATTTAGGAAATTGAAATATTGAGTATCTTTGGGATCACCTGGCTTTTCCTTTAAGCCCACAGTACTTAACTAGCCTCAGAGGGCTCAAACATTCTAGCCATAATTATCTCCACCATTCAGATCAAATGAAAGTATCTGAGGGGGCTAGATCTGGAGAAGAGGACTGAAGAAGCATTCTTTATTTCAGAAGCCTCCTAGAGTAGTGACTGTCAGTCCTCTCTTCCCCTGAAGCTCTTTCATACCAACAATAATTATGAGAGGTGTAGTCCTTAAACTTCTCTCTACTGGCTATTATTACTCAGTCACATGGCTGGCATAATCCTACCTCATGACCTTCTCTAGCTGTGTCAAACTCAAATTGAAATGGATTTGAAGGGGTCCCACATATTGGTTTATAAAACCACAAATTAACACCATCTCTGTTGCATTGTATTATTTATTTATTTTTTAAATATCTCCCAATTATATTTTAATCTGTTTCTGGCTGCACTCAGTAATTTTTCAGGCCTCTTGTATGAGTCTGATCTGCCTGCTCTAATCTGTATTATTCAAAGCCTCCATCTCTAAGACAAAATCCCTTTTTCCCACTACCTGGCCTCATGCTCTCATCTCTGTCCTGTTCAGCCCTTCCCTCCAGTGCTCCCTCTCCTTTCCTACTATTCTCTGAAGCCACCTTCTGCTCTTCTGTTAACAAGTTCCACTGATAGCTGAAACCTGGTTTTCTGCTGAAGACAGCTCAGCTCTTGTTCCCCTCTCCAAAACTGAGCATCCCTCTCATATTCCCTGACACTCTGGGCCAGGTAGAATAGTTGGCATATTCAGCACTCCCCATTGCTACTTGTAGATCCTCTCCACCTTGACCATTCTTCTCTTTTGAAATTTCCTCTATTTATATCACCCAAAAAATTCTCCTTTCTTTTGAGAGATGTCATGCTTGATTTTCTTCAGAGTTCAGTTGCTGACTTAGACTTCTCTCCCTCTCCAACCCTACCCTCATTCCTGGAAACTTCAAAATACATGTGGAAGCCCCTTCAGATACTCTTGCCTCCAAGGCCATCAATGTCAACAGTCAAGAGTGCCACCTTCACTCTACTTCTGCCACAAACTGAAATTGTTATACTTTAGAGTATGTCTGAAAAAAGTCTTTTGATCTATAGTGATGTTACTCAAGAAATTTTCAGATAGACTGAGGAAACTTGGCTATAGTCAATGCTTAATTATAAATTACCAAGCTAGTTAGAACTATAGTCATTTGAGAAGATAAAGCAAGTATTGTGTTCCAGTCCATCCCTGAAAAGCAAAAATAGGACCGAGCTGTGGCAGAGAAGGGAGTTATCTAGGAGAACCACCATCATAGGTATCTCAGAGCAGACCTGGGTTGAGGGAAAACTCCCCACCCTCCTCCAAAAAAAAAGGCTAGTTCTTTTCCCAGCTGTCTTTCTGGTGCTTATCCATCCACAGACATTATATTATAAAGCTGCTGCTTCTTTACCTAAATGTTACCAGTAAACTGAATTTAACATCAATCACAAAAGGTCAAGGGTAAACTTAAGGTAGATATAAATGTAAAGTTAAACGGAGGGTCTAACATCTGCCTAAATGTTAGGAATTTTCCTAACTGATGGCTTGGAGTCATTGCAATTACACTCTTAACTTTTCATTTAAGAATAAAGCCTCTATAGACCATTGAGGCCATTATATATTGATCCCTGGGCTTAAACTGAGTGAATTACTGTAAGAGGGTGTCATGGAATTTTGCCCCTACTGCTTTCTTGGAAGTCTTTGTAATTCTCTGAGTCTCCATTGCTCTTGGGAGGAATTCTAAGGAAGCAATGAGCCAGACTGTCTGGGGCTGGCTTTCTAATGTTGTCTTCCAATAATATTTCCCAGAACAAAACAATGGAGAAGGTCCTAGTCTAAGACACATACACTGAAAACATATACTGCATGTTGCCAGAATCAAAAGATAACTCCTCTTCCTCCCAATAATGAAATGCAATCCCACAGGAATATTCTGCCAGCCCTGAGCAACCTGGAGATGATCACTATTGAAATATGTTGCTAAGAGATGAAACAATTTTTTTTTGCAAAAAAAAAATTGATCCAAATAGAACCAGTAGCTTGTACTAAAGGCTAGTCCTTTATGATGTAGAAATTCTAAATATGCAATCTAATATTCTGATTTATATTTATGTGATCCTTGTCATCCCTCCTTGTTGTTTTTCTTTCCTCAATCCTATGATTATATTGGGATAAGGGGCTCCTAGTGAAGAAACTGCCTTACCAAAAAGACTCTGCAACTTATGGTCACCTTATGGTCAAAGGCACTCCCTCTGCTAATTTCTCCAGCTCACAACTTTGCCTTTATTGTCAATTTTTCACTCTCCCCTATCCATCCCACATACACAATCATTTGTCATATTTCATTGTTTCTGCCTCCACAATTTTTCTTGCATCTGATCCCTTCTTTCCATTCATGGAGCAGATAAATCAAGAGTCAACAAGCATTTACTTGCTATATGTGTCAGGCTAGATGAGAGGAATGCAAGGCAGAAGCAAAAACTATCTCTGCCCTCAGAGAACTTAAATCTGAAAGGGGGAGACAAAACAGAAGTTCCAATAAATTAGATCCAGAGTGGACGGATGGTATCTTTACAGAGGACAGCACTAGCATTTAGGGTAACCAGAAGAGACTTCATGGAGAGGGTAGTGATTGCCATGTTCTAAAGGAAGACAGGGATTCGAAGAAACAGGTGGGAAGGAGAGCATTCCACGTGTGGGGACTAGACACTGATCTTCTTTCAACTGGATCATCGAAATGGCCTCCTCATTATTTTTCCCAATTCCAGTCTATCCTTGATACAATTGCCAAAATGATTTTCCTCAAGTGAAGATCTGAACATGTTACCTTTATTAATAGACTCCAGTGGACCACTATTGTCTCCAGGAAAAAATATAAACCACTCTGTTTGGTTTTTAAAGCCCC
This sequence comes from Gymnobelideus leadbeateri, assembly GCA_011680675.1. Taxonomy (NCBI): domain Eukaryota; kingdom Metazoa; phylum Chordata; class Mammalia; order Diprotodontia; family Petauridae; genus Gymnobelideus; species Gymnobelideus leadbeateri. The sequence goes on from WOXC01007610.1 coordinate 990,848, forward strand.
TCGCAACATGGTCCCACTCTATCTTTCCAGTCTCACTGTATTTCTACCCCTTCTCATGCTCTGTGATCCAGCCAAACTGGCTTTTCTCTGTTTCTCACACATGGTACTCCATCTCATCTCCTTGCACTGGCTGTCCCCCATGTCCAGAATGCATTTCTTCCATCTCTGCCTCACAGAATCCCTTTCTTCCTTCACATTATTTCTCAAGTACTACCTTCTACGTGAAACCTTTTCCAACCACCCCAACTGCTACTTCCCTCCCTCCCTAACCAATATTTATTCTCTTCATATTTATTCTATAAATACTAATATGTAGCTGTTGTCTACCCCCATTAGAATGTAAGCTCCCTAAGAAGAGGGATTGTTTCAGGGTTTGTTTTGTTTTAATTTAAATCCATAGCAACTAACATAGGAATAGATGCTTAGGAAATGCTTGTTTGTGATGGGGAAGAGAGTTGCCTAGAGATTCCCAGAGAAAGTGACTTTCCCAGAGCCATATGACTAATATAAATCAGAAGAGGGATTTGAACCTAGGTTTTCTTCATTCTCTTTCTATCTATTAGGCCAAGGTGCCTATTGATTCCATTAAGGGATAAGGACTAGACTTGTGATTTCATTAGAATAGGGAATATATACATACATATATGTACATATACACATATATACATATATGTATGTATATATGTCTATGTGTGTATGTAATGCTCTCTCCCTCTCCCCTTCTCCCTCTCCCTCTCTTCCTCTTTCACTCTTCCTCTCCTTACTTCCCTCTCCCTCTCTCTGTCTCTCCCCCTCTCTCCCTCCCCCCTCTGTTTTTCTCTCTCCTAATGCAGGTTAGCGTCCTCTCTGCAATTTAGAACCTTGGAGAGCACTGAAAGGTTAAGTGCTTTGCTTACAGAAACTCATTGAAGTATGTGGTACAAACATTATTATTCTCATTTTACAGATGAAGAAACTAAGGTTCACAGAGATGAAATGATTTTCCTGTCTAATTGCCAGAGCTGAGAAAAGATGCAAAGGCCAATGTCATTTCATGATATACTCAATTAGAAATAATTCCAAGAGGTAGTTAAGTGGTGCAGTGGATAATGTTCTGGGCATGGAATCAGAAAGACCTAAGTTTAAATTTGGAGTCAGACACTTTCTAGCTATATGATATGACCCTGGATGTGTCACTTACTTAACCTCTGCCTGCCTCAGTTTCTTCATCTGCAAAAATAGGGATAACAGTAGCTCCTGTTTCCCAGAGTTGTTGTAAAGATCAAAGGGGAGAATATTTGTAAAGTGCTTAGCACACTTTCTGGCATATAGTAGCTATTAAATAAATTTTTGTTTCCCTCCTCCCTTCCTTATTTGTCAATCTCCATCAGTTGCACATTCTTTTTGGGGGGTGGGGAAGGGGAAGGAACCTATATATTGGTATAGGGAATTCTCAGTGGGAAAAATCCCCCATTAATGCAAATTAGCATCTGCTCTGCAATTTATACTCTTAAGAGAGTTGCCTCTTGGCATGTATTCAGTGACAAGATCTGAATCTAGATTTTCCTGATTCTGAGACCAGCATTCTATTCACTACTCACATAGTAAATGCATAGTAACTCACTTGAAATGTGAGTGTGTGTGTGTGTGTGTGTGTGTGTGTGTGTGTGTGTCTTAGACTTACCCTTTCACAAAAGTGTCTGAAGTGCCTCCTGACTTCACTGCTGTCAAATTTTTGGCTTCTTTGATCAACACTTCTAATTGCCCCCCAGAGAGCAAAGAAGGCTCTTTTTTCTTTCCCTTTTTAAAGGTTTTCTTTCCTATATCAACCATCAAAAGAAAAGAAAAAGCATTTTTCAAAAATGCAAAAGAAAATATTCAAAGAGGTAAATATAAAACACAAACACACATGTACTTATGTACATTTATAGATAGATCCTTATTAATGAGAGTAACAAAACCCTCAAAGTGGCTGCATGAATTTGAAAGCTCAGATCTGACTATGTCATTACCCTGCTCAATAAATTCTTGCCTCTTGGGTCAAATACAAATTTTTCTGACATTTAAAGCCCCTCACAACTTGACTCTTCAGAATTATACCTTACTCTCCATTTATACTAAGGACCAACCAAACTGACCTCCTTGCCGTTCCTCATCCATGAGGAATCTCTCTTATGCCTGTGCCTTTGCACAAATCTATCCTTACTATATTGCTTCACTGTCCCACCCTGAAATTACTCTGTATTTACTTCATGTGTGTACATATAAATTTTGTATATACTCACATACCCATGTTGTTTCTACCAATAAATTATAAGATCCTTGAGGGTAGAGACTGTTTTGTTTTTGTCTTTGTACCTCCAACACTTATAACAATGACTGGTACAAAGGATGTACTTAATAATTGCGTGTTGATGGATAGATTAGAAAACTTAATAAGAATCTAGTAATAAGTATTTAGAAATGCAATAGTTGATTATTCAATTACCACTCCCTTGAGCTAGCAGAGTGAGCACCACTCTGGCCTGGAATTTGGCATGGAATCACAATGAATGGAATGAGATCAAATGCCAGAGTTTCTTATTTCTGATAAATATGGTCTAGTGTCTCCAGGGTCACTAAAGATCTCTCATTGCTATGCACTGGAGTAATAGCAAGGCAGTAAACAGTGGCAAAGCTCTTCAGAAAGATTGCTAATCAAGACAAAAAAGGACTCAAATGCAGCACTTTACTAATTCACTGGAGAAAGTCTAAAACAAGAAAGAGGCCCAATCTTCAGTTTCACTTCTTTATCATCTGTGCTCACTGACAAAGAATTACGTGGCCATTCATTGACTCTTAAGGTTACCTCTCTTGAAAAGATCTGTTATACCTAAAGAAACCTATCATAGTAGAGGGAAAACTGAACCAGGAGAAAGGAGAGCTAGGTTCTAGTCTTTTCTTTTCCCACTAATCATTGTGTGATTTTTTAGCAAGTCATTTGATCTTAGTTCCCTCATTTGTAAAACGAGGGCATTGGAACAGATTTAATTTAATTTAATTTAAGGATTCATCTGTCTTAAAAGTTCTTTGGATCCTTTTTTTCCAGATAAAAGAATTATAGGAATAGAAAAAATCAATTTTGTTTAAATTTATTGTTTATTATTAACTTTTTAAAAAAAAATTGAGTTCCAATTTTTCTCCTTCCCTACAGCCCTCCCCTCACCCATTGAGAAGGCAAGCAATATATCACTCATATGTTTGAAGTCATGCAAAACATATTTCTATATTAGCCAGGTTAATGCATCAATTCATATAGCTCTTGCCATGTTTTTCTGAAACCATCCTCCTTGTCATTTCTTATAGTACAACAGTATTCCATCATAATCATATACCACAACTTGTTCAGCCATTCCCCAAGTAAGCATCCCCTCAATTTCCAATTCTTTGCCACTACAATCTGATCTGCTATATATTTTTTGGTATACATAAGTCCTTTCCCTTCTTCTTTGATCTCTTTGGGATACAGACCTAGGAGTGGTATTACCAGGTCAAAGTGTATGAACTTCTTACCATCTTTGGACTGAGAGCTCCTGAAGGTGCTACACCTTCAGCTGCATGTGCCCTGAGCCAGCACCCACCCTAGTCCTCTCCTATGGACTTCCTAGCTGTGTTGGGCTAGAATAAATGTCTTACCTCAACCCTTTATTGGCTATGCTAATCCAGAATTTGATTTGTCATGTTATTTTAAAATTGTCTAGAGAGGAATATTGGGAGAGTTCAGATTGATTACTGCCTCTACTCTGCCAGCTTTGTTCTCAAACAAACAAATCCTTGAAGTGCTATCTAGTCTAATCTCCAGCTGTCAAGAATATGAGAATCAGTCTTCTCGTGCTCACTCACTCAATCAATAACCATTTATTAAATACCTTTTCTGTGCCAGGCACTATGCTAAGTGCTGGGGATACAAAATGAGGCAAAACCCCCCAGTCCTTTCTTAACTTCTCCCTATGTAGCCTCCAGTGATCACATATAGTTGGCTTCTCTACATCCTTTTATTCCCCTTACCTCTCTGTGGCATTTGGCATGGCTGGCCACCTCCTCCTCATAGACACTCTGCTCTTTCCCTTCTTTTGTGAGACTGTTCTCTATTGGCTCTCCTCCTCTCTAGTTCTTCCTCCTCATTTTCCTTTCATGGATCATCTTATGGATCCTATTCCTGAGACATGGTGATTTCACGGCTCTGTCCTTGGTCCTCTTCTCTTTCTATGTTCCTTCTCTATGATCTCATCACGTTCTACCTCATCAGATTTTTATAATTAGCGCCAGTCTTTCTCCTGAACTCTAGCACTGGATCATCAACTGTCTAATGGATATTTCCAAATGGATGTCTCTTAGGCGTCTCAGATTCAACATATCTAAAATACAACTCAATCTTTGACTTTCTGTTCTTCCCTTTTTTCTTAGTTTTCCTGTTTCTGTTGAGGGCATGACCATCCTTCCAGTCACAAGGTTCACAATTCAGTTATCCTGAATTTTTCTCATCCTCATAGCTGACATGTAATTAGTTGCTGTCTGATTTTGCAAACTCTCGCATACATTTCCTCCACTCAGTGACCATTCTCAGGTCCTCAGACCCTTGTCACTTCCCACCTTGACCATTACAGCATCCTCCTAACTGGATAGTAAGCCTCCTACCTCTTCTTTTGCTGGTACCTCCAACCCCTCCACCTCACCACTGCCAAACTGATATTCCTGAAGCACAGATCTGATCAAGTCAATTTCTTATGCAAGAAGCTCCAAGGGCTAAGCTTTAATTCTAGGATAATGAGCATACTCCTCTGGCTTTTAAAGACCTTCCTCCAAAATACCTTTCTAGGCTGATGGCACATTACTCTATAAACACTATACATTCCAACAAAATCGCTTGCTTGCTGGGCCTTTAGATGACATTGTCCTCTCTGTGCAGATTCTGTCTCACACTTGGAATGTACCCTTCTTACCTCTACCCTGTATAATCCCTAGCTTCCTTCACATTTTAGCTCACCTTCTCCAGGACGACTATGCAGATCTCCCCAAATGTTAGTGTTCTCCTCCAAGAAACTACTCTGTATATATTTTCTATTTAATTATCTACATGCATGTTGTGTCAGTTCCTAGCAGAACTCTGCGCCTATCAAGTGCCTGGCACAGAGAAAATGCTTAATAAATGCGTGCTGAATGAATGACCTTCAGAATGAATTTATCTTCATAAAAGGATATTTTGTTACTTTCCCTGATAATCCATTCTAGTGTTTTTTCTTCAGTAAAATTTCTATCACTTCTAGTGGCTCCCTATCATCTCCAGAATCAAATATAAAATTCTGTTTGGCTTTCAAAGTCCTTTATAATCTGGCCCCCTTACTACTTTTCCATTTTTTAAAACCTTACTTAACCCATCTGCTTTTGATACAGAGACACTGGCCCCCCTGCTGGTCCTCACAGAAAACACTCCATCTTGGCCTAATTCATTTTTTGTTTTGCTTGTTTTTTGGAGGGGGTAGGGCAGGGCAATTGGGGTTAAGTGACTTGCCCAATGTCACACAGCTAATAAATGTTAAGTGTCTGAAGCCAGATTTGAACTCAGGTCTTCCTGACTCCACGACCGGTGCTATATTCACTGTGCCACCTAGTCACCCCAACACAATTCATTTCTTCACTGGCTATTCCCCATGCCTGGTATGGTCTTCTTCATCTCAGTCCCCTGGCTTCCTTCAAATCCCAGTTAAAACTTAATCTTTTGCAAGAAGGCTTTCCTGATCCCTCTTAGTTCTAGTGCCACACCTACTATGTGCCAAGACCTCTGATAAGTGCTTAATGACTGACTGGTAACCAAGAACCATCTCCAAGGTTGCAACCTGAGGCAAATTATTCTTTAGTGAAGGCAGTGGTAGAAATAGAATGCCTGTAAGTATGGAAACATGGCTAGGGTTGTCTTTGTAAACTGAACCAGGAATCAGGCGCCCTGGGTTCTAGTCTTGAATTCACTAATCTTGTATATGATATTGTGTTGACATTGCTTGTTGGCACCCACCAAGCATCACTGAGTCACCAGCATGATCCAGAATAGATGGTTCTTGTAGCAGCTGGGGTTTCCTAAGCTTATGTCCATGGTTATTTGCTATAACTCAAGAACGGATGTGATAAAAGGTCACTCATATTTTTTTAAAAGGTCAAACAAGGTAAAAGGACTTTTTCTCCTTATAATTATCTCTCCCAACTCTCCTCTGCAAATGAATATAATCACTTCATTATTCTGACATTTCTCTGAATGATACAGAAAGAATTTGGAATAATCATTGGAATTTATCCTTAGGCTTTCAGAAAACAACATATCTGGTGAATGTAACCAAATTTGATCTTACCTTGAAGCTGTTCAAGTGGGAGCATTAGGTTATTCTCAGGGGGAATGTAACGTAAGACCACAGTCAGCTCTCCTTTATACTGAAGACCAATATCTGGTGCAAACTCCACCTGACACAGAAAGAAAAGGAATTCAGTGTTTCTCAGTTCCAGTTTTCAACTTTTTCTCTTGTATGGACTAAATATGATAAATTTGACTTGACTAGGATATCGTCAGTCCTCCTGTGGTTTGAGGGCATCTCTTTTACGGGAGTCAGGCTGTTTTTTTTTAAAGTGGCAAGACAGCCCATCCTTGGGACTTGAATGATCTGAAGGACTAGGGCTCGAACCATTGAAATAACATCCTGGCCACCTGAGGCATAAACACCAGACCTATAAGGAGATGGGGCTTCTCAGGCATGTAGAATTCCCACTACTCTCTGATTAGGTTGTTTTTGTTGTTTGCTAGGAAAGCCTTATCCAACTATAACAATGTGGCATCCTTGCTGATACTTTCTTATGGTTAAATAAACTTCTCTCTGTTAAATATTTTATGGCCAAATGTCTTGTATTTTGAGCCTTAGCCTGAACCACTGGACTGACTGAGCTAGGCCTGGCCCAGAACACATCTTTATTCAAACTATTTTGCCTCTAATGAGTTCAATACATGATTTGGAGCAACAACAAAAAGACTAAAAGATTTAATGAAGCAAACTATGCCCAAGATATACTATCCTATACACAGAGACTGCACTATTCTATGAAGCCAGAATTTGTCATTACCTGTTTGTTATTGAGCCATGTGAACAACAGGAGAGAAAGATGCCCTAAAGGGTGAGCAAGACTGGGCTGCCTGCCTCTTAGATGGTACTATTAAAAGCAATGTTGGCAGTTTGGATCTTCAAGGTCAATGGGAATACCTGAGTTGACCTGACCTGTCATACTCCCGAATTCCCTAAAGTAAATATCTGGATTTCCTACAAATATGGATAGAAAGGTAGCATCCTTTTTTTTAGCCTTTTCTTTAAATGAACAGATTCCTAGATTTTGACAGCCTCCCCAGGGCCATTTACCCCACTCCTTTCTAAGACAGGATAAATTAGAAGAGTTTCTGAACTAGAGCAAAAATACTTGACTAGGGTCATTAGCAGCAGTCTATGAAAAGTGAATAATGAGGAATTGTGCACAGCCTGACACCAGGGAGCAAATACTTTTCCAATGAGAAGCTTCCTGGTTTCATTCCTATGGGGAGCAATAATTCATTAATAAGGGGAAAATAATTTAAAATGTTTTAACCATCCTTCACACCAAGGGCAAAAATGGAAATGGATATGATTCTTAAAATAACAAGAGCTGGAAGAGCCCTTAGAGCATTTAGTTCGAACCTTTGCCAGAATAAAAATCCCCAGACGACTGCACTTTGGAACCACCACTAACAGAATATGGCATGGTAGCAGCAATGTGAAGTCAGGAAGACCAGTGTACAAATCCTGCCTCAGGCATTTCCTAGCTATGACTTTGGGCAAGACACTTGGCCTCTCAGTTTCAATTTTCTAATCTGTGAAATGGGGGTAATAATAGCATGTGCCTCCCAGGGCTATCATGAAGATCAGATGAAATGACTCGTAAAGCCCTTTGCAAACCTTCAAGTACTATATGTTATGTGTTATTGTGCAGGTATAAATTCTCATACTGTAAATTTAAAAATTGGCTCTCACCAGCTTGTTTGAGCTGACCCCAGCACACCCCATGTGGCATGATCTTAAAACAACCTGACCTATTCAAACAAATTACTGATCCTGAAAAAAATGGGAAATGGATAAAGGAACATCATAGACTATCACCTTATATCATTTTATATGGAAGCTTAAAAATTGTAGAAAAATCACAATAACAAGGAACATGCCAGTGAGTTTTGGTCTCTTTCCAAAGAGAAAGACATAACCATTCTTATTCCCAGTTCACACCAGTCATGCACAGAGGAAACCTGTGCTGATGGTAACACAAATTTGGGGGCACCGAAAGAATAATTTTTAAGACCTGATAGAAGGGATGATATCAAATAAATGGAAAATCACTAGTAAAAGAGGCAATGAAGGAATCAATAACAAGTGACTCATGAGAATGATATTACACATATCAAAAACATCCTTGATAAAAATAAGAGAGGGGAACAGTCATTCTTTGCAACATCTTTGTATTCACACAAATGATCCAATGGTTTAGAGAATACAAGGTCTTACTATGTTTATTGATCAATCAGGCAATCAGTAAACATTTATTAAGGGGCTACTATGTGCATTTGTTATAATAGAGCAAAATGAAGTCTTAAAGGCTCTCTTCCAATAAGATGTGTACTATGCATATGTTATAATACCAATCAATCATGTATTAAGTTCCTTCTGTGTGCCAGGCTCTGTGCTAGGTAGTGGAGATTCAAAGAAAATCCTCCAATTAACTTACATTCTAACTGAGACAATATGTATGAGTACCTATATGTATAAATGACATAAATTCATAATAAATGGTAAGTTTTTTGGGGAATGGTACTAGCAGAATGAGGGGGGCTGGATAGACCTCATGCAAAATGTGGATTCTTGAGTTAAACTGTGGCATATAAAATCTTTCTTTCTTTTTGAAGGAAATAGGTTTTTTAAAAGGTGTAGTATGAAGGAAATGCATTCAAAGCATTGAGGTCTTTTGACAGCTGTGTGCAGTATGTATTAGAGAAGGGAGAGACCTAAGGTAGGGACACCAATTAGGAGGTTATTGAAATAGTCCAGGTAAGAGATAATGAGGGACAACATCAGGTGGTAGACATGGGAGTAAAAAGAAAGGGACCAATGAGAGAAATACTTTGGAGGTGGAAACAAGAAGATCTTTTAATAAATGTAACTTAACAATTGGGATTTCATTATTTGATAATCCCCTGATTAATATTAAACACTTATGTTCACCACACATTTTTTGACACCACTATGGAAGATGTCTAGCATAGTCTAAACAGAAAAGGAATTACTTATTGATGGTGAGGTCCTTTGGATTCTCTTATTTGTATATGACATTGTATTGATCACAACAAGTTTCTGAATACTTCAAAACTTAAATGAGGTTCATATATAGTCAATGAAGGAACTTGTGTTATTTGAATATGCATATTTGTTATGAGGATTTGATTTTTTTTATGTTTCAGTGGGGGTAGAGGAAGTGAGGAGAGGTGCATTTTCATTCATTGAAAAATTTTTAAAATAAAAAAATGAAATTCATAATTACTCAGAAGGGCTTAGCCTAGTCATCTACACAGGATAATCTAAATAGATGAACACTTACTATTAAGACCATGTTATGCAGTTGGGTTGGCATCTAGCACATATATCTTGGATGTACATGTCAGATGGGTAATAAATTGAACTAAAAATTGGACAGGAGGAAGAGAATGGGTTGGGGTGCATTTGGGAAAGTGAACAGTGCTTTCAGTGACCCCACATTTCTCCCTGAAACAAAAATTTATCTCTTAGAAATTGATTTTCATTTAGTGATGCTCTTTGACTGAGTCTTGGAACTCTATCCACCCCTAAAATTAAAGTCACTCAATGGAAAATGGAAGAACATAGAATGGGAATACATAACCTGTCCTGAAATGCTAATGATCTGTGATACACCAAAATCAGGTAAAAAATATCTAAGAAATGTATGACCAGAAAAGAGGTAGCTATTCATGTAGTAAGATCAAGGGATAACAAAGAGATGGACAGCTGAGTGATGCATTGATACTCAAATCAGATCAAAAGATGTAGAGGAAGGCTTCTGACATGATCAGTGGACACTTAGGGGAGAGTTTATAGGATCATAGAGAAGATAGTAACATAAAATTAGGGTGGGTTGTGATCAGGGCCCTTGGAGGGAGTCTTACAGAGATGAAACTTCAGATGCACTTAAGTATTGAATTATACAACTGTGATTTACTAGTATTGAATCATACAGCTTTTCTTGCTTTAATGCCTAGAGAATTATTGACTACTTAATCAAAATTAAAGTGTTTCAATGAGTTTTATCCATTTCTTTGATCATAGGATGAGATTTAGAGCTAGAAAGGCTCATTTGGTCTGATAATATTCTCATATGAGGAAATTATGGTTACATGATTGTCCAGCTTCATTTAGATAATAAACAACACTACAATGCAACCCTTAGTCTTCCAACCTTGAACCTCATGTTCTTTCCCTTGATTTGTCTTGCCTACAAAATTTCCATTAGACTTTGCTTGATTTTGACATGTTTCTTTTTCTTTCATACACAGACTAAAGCACAACAAAATATAATTTACAGTAACATGCATTGAGGGAACATTGGGTATGGCAAAGAAATTTTCAATAAGATTCATTTTCCTTCACTGTGTGTGCCCATCATGGTATGTGATTGATCATTATTAGAGGTTTGAAACCTTATGACTCTTGCACATGCAACATGTATCTGAATACAAATGTCCTCTTCACCATTCTGGACAAAAGCTTATCCAGTCTCAGAAAACTGCCTCCCAAGGCAGTGCATTCTATTTTGGGACAACTTTATTTTTTAGGGAGATTTTCCTTATATTGAATCAAAATTTGTCTTTTTGTGCATTAATTATTAAACGTGTTTACTTTGAGCACTCAATATCACAATTTCTCTAACACATTTTCAAGAGGCTTTAAGCATTTTGTTTTGCTTTTTTATGTTGTACAGGGGAAAAACGTAAAAAGCAACAGTTAAATTATTTATTTGATGTTGAATGGAATACTTAGGCAGAAAATCTTGCTTTGCAGAAAAGAATATGAACAGATTTAAAAAAAATATATATATATATATTTTAAAACACCATGATGTATAACATAACATATACACCATGGAAATTATACAGTATATCTTATATATGTTTTTATGTGTGTATGTAAATGTATATAAGTATATGTATGAGTGTGTGTGTATAAGTTCACACACACACACACACACACACACCCCTCCATAAAAGTTTTCCAATGTGTTACAATAGAAATGAACCTGGGTTCTCAAAGGGTATGCCAGAAGAGGGTACAATTTATAATAAAACACCAACTTGAGAAAGTTTCAAGTTCAGGCCTAGCAATGGTTCTTTGTTTCTCTTTCCTGGGAAAAGGTTTAGCTAAGTGCAGAGGAGCTTATCACCCAAAGAAAGGGAACCAGGTGACTGATATTGGCCACAGTGACTCATGAGATTTTTTTCAAAGGTTGTACTCTACAGACAGAATAGAATCTGTGGAAGGAATACCCCCACCAATAAAACTGTGCCTGTTCTGAAGTTCTGAGGTCTTGGTAGAGATCTCTCTGCTACCATTAATAATATGTGTTGTAGATAATTTTCCATCAACACCAGGTTAATGTACAATGCTGCAGAGCATCATCAAACTGAGGCTTTAAGGGTTATGATACCAGACTATGTTATACCCGAAATCACATAAAATCATATTTTTTTATAGCTGGGATTAGCAGGAGAGGACACTGCATCACATCTGTCCACTCGTGGTCTGATGCCTCAGATCCTTTGGACAAAAGCATTCTTTCCCCTCCTTCTTCCTCACCCTTAGCCTCTTGGACAGTAGAATTTGTACCCTATTTTACCTTATTTGACTTCCAAAGCACCCCTCCTTCAGGGAGGGACATCACAACACAATATCTCGAAATATTTTATTTTCATGGATGATGGTACAGAGAGATTTACCTGTTTTCTGAAAGATATGAGGCCAAATTATGCTATGCAGATATCTCTGCTATAATCACTAAATAGCCAAATTGTACTAATAGAGAAATTGAGATCTAGTATAGTTTTGGGACTGAGGATACAAATACCATTCATGTGGCACATTAATATTTGCAAAGTACTTTATAAATATTATTTTTGTTTTATCATTACAACCACCCTGGGAGATAGGTACCACCATCATCCCCATTTTACAACTAAAGAAACTGAGGCAAATAGAAATTAAGTGGCCAAACTAGGAAAGATAAGCATTGTGGTGCTTTTCACAGTAGTAGAAACTATTTGTTTTTTTTTCATCTCAGAGCCAAATTAATTGCATTCTATGCCTGAAGATGACTTAAAAACGAAGGTTACTATTGGTTGTCAACTAGTTGGTTTTGGGTTTTTTCAAAAGTACCTTTGGGAATTCATGAAAGGTCACGAATACCCCCAAGATCATTCTTTTAGAATTACCTAGTGTGTCTGTCCTAGAGAAAATAAGTTGGAGCTGGAGTACATAATTGTTATGTGCATGCTCTATAGTAAAATGTGGGTTATTACATATTGCTTCCCACAACATTTGGCACATCTCTTCCCATTCTGCCTCCTACTCAGGAGATACTGTACAATCTATCAGTTATAAAGGCTCAATATTGAGTGTCTCTCATTTAGGCTGGTTAAATCAATGAGGCACTATGGCTTTCAGGCATTCCAACTGTGAAGAGCTGTTTCCCAAAGCTTGACTTATTAATTCTGATCCCTCATTAGCAGAGAAAATGGGCCCTCTAGGTCATGTTTCATCTCCCAACTTGGATAATGTGTGCAACATGTCAGGGATGCCTTATGACTCAGACTGCCAAGAACGAGGGAGCTATTGTTTTGGAATGACTGAAATGGAGGACTGAGGATGAAATTTTGCTTTGGTGATCATGCTGTGTGATAATAATAATACTAAATGTCGTGCTCTGCAATTTCTGTTATGAGTCTGGGACTAGATTGGTTCCTATAGAGAATGAACATCCAACTGTATTCCTGCCATCTTGGAAAACTTCGACATCCATGTGTGTACTCAGCACAGTGGCCAAGCACGTCAAATGGTCATCTGGCGCTGCAGTTGTCACCATGTCCTCTAATCTCCTTTGGTAGTTTAGCAGAAGGGTAGGGAAGAATAGGAACTAAAAAAGCAGAATAAAATACTGATTTTCCTGGCATTTAAGGGAGACCCATGAATGTATCCTCTTAGAAAAAAAATACACAAATACACACACACACACACACACACACACACACACACTGATATCAAGTAGCAATCCATGACCTTAATAAAAAACTGTATTTTATTTATTTGAGTATTTGACATCTGGCAACTAGTGCATCATTTTATACTTGAAGGAAAATGGTGTTTTATCTGTTTGTAGTACAGGACTGAAAAACTGGTGGGAATGATTATTTATCTTCCCTGTTGCTTTCAAAGCCCAAGTCTATGCCCTGACTTTGCATTTTGGTATGAAATCTATTTAAAACATTAAACTGCTTGCTAGACTTTACTGAAAATACTTTAAGCATCTGAATTCCTATGTCTGATTGCAGGGGTGTGTGTCATGCCAAAATCAGGGGGTATAGCGTTATGGTTTTGGTAGATTCATTTCCAGTGATGGGTGCCCAGTCAGGTTGACTATTCTTGACTCTATTATTTATTTATTTTAAACATTCTTAAAAAATTATTTTTGCTTTTTTTTTTTTTGGAAGGTGGAAGGTAGGGCAGTTGGGGTTAAATGACTTACCCAAGGTCACACAGCTAGTTTTTGTGTTAAGTGTCTGAGGCCAGATTTGAACTCATGTCCTCCTGACTCCAGAGCTGGTGCTCTATTCACTGCACCACCTAGCCACCCCTTTCTTTTTAAATTTTGAGTTTCAAATTCTCTCTGTCCTTCTCATTCCCTCCCTCCATGCAAAGAGAAGGCAAGCAATATGATATCAATTTTACATGTGAAATAACCCAAAACATATTTCCATATCAGCCATATTTTTTTAAAAAGCAAGAAAAACAAAAAAAGTAAAAAATGATACTTTAATTTGCACTTAGAGTTTTTCATCATGATTCCTCTGGAATTGTCTTGGATCATTGTAATGATTAGAGTAAACAATCTTTCATAGTTAATTATCATCACAACATTGCTGTTATTGTGCACAATGATCTCCTGGTTATTCATACTTGACATTTCACTTTGTATCGGTTCATATAGGTCTTGCCATATTTTTCTGAAATCACCTATCTCATCATTTCTTATAGTACAATAGTACTCCATCACAATCATATGCCACAACTTGTTCAGTCATTCCCCAACTGGTGAGCATTCCCTCTATTTCCAATTCTTGGCCACCACAAAAAAAGCTGCTATAAATATTTTTGTACATATAAGTTTTTTTTCCTTTTTCTTTAATCTCTTTGGGATACATACCTAGTAGTGGTATTGTTGGGTCAAAGGGCATGCATAGTTTTAACTATGTCTTTGGGCACAGTTCCAGATTATTTCAGGAATGGTTGAACCAGTTCACAACTCCACCAATAGTTCATTAGTGTGCCTATTTTTTCCCATCCCTTCCAACATTTGTCATTTCTGATAGATGTGAGGTGCTACCTCAGAATTGTTTTAATTTGCATTTCTCTAATCAATAGTGATTTAAAACCTTTTTTCATATGACTATAGATAGCTTTGATTTCTTCTGAAAACTGCCTTTTTATATCTTTTGACCATTTCTCAACTGGGAAATGGCTCTTATTTTTATACATTTGTTTCAGTTCTATACTCAGTATATATTTGAAAAGTGATATCAGAGAGCCTTGCTATACCAATTTTTAGAACCATTGTCTATGGTACCTTTTAACATAAAGTAGTTTCCCTGATTATGTCTTTTAATTGGGTCTATTTTTCCTTTTCCTTAACTTAGCTCATTATAGCAACCCCTGCCTTTTATAGTTCAGCTGAAGCATAATAGATTCTTCTTTAACCCTTCAGTTGAACTCTATGTGTGTGCTTTCTGTTTCAAGTGTGTCTCTTATAACCAGTATATTGTTGGATTCTAGTTTCTAATCCATTCTCTTGTCTGTTTCCCTTTTATTAGTGAGCTCATTCCACTCACATTCACAGTTATGATCACTGTATATTTCCCTCTATCTCATTTTCTTTTGTTTCTTCCCTTCTCTTTTTCATCTTATCCCTCCTTGAAAGCTCATTTTGCTTCTGACCACTGCCTCCTTTTATTCTTTGTTCTTGAGATGAGAATGAGGGTCAGCTGCTTCCCTACCTCATCTTCCTTTTCTGTATAGATGTTTGCTTGTGTATCCTCATTTTATGATATAATCTCTTCTAATCTTTCCTTCCTTCCCTCCCTCTGCCTTCTCAGTATACTCCCCTTTCCCTCTATTTCCATTATCTTATTAAAATCATCAAGAATAACGGAACCACTTTCAGCCTTGTCTGATTGAATTCCTCCTATGAACTCAGATGATGATAGGGATCAGAAGGGACACATGTATCATCTCCTCATATTTGAATGTAAGAAGTTTTTCCTTTTTTAGTCTTTTATTATTGTTCATTTATGTTTGCCTTTTCTTTTCTTTTTGGAGGGCAATTGGGGTTAAGTGACTTGCCCAAGGTCACACAGCTAATTTTTATGTTAGTGTCTGAGGCAGGATTTGAACTCAGGTCCTACTGACTCCAGGGCGGGTGCTCTATTCACTATATGTTTACCTTTTTATGTTTCTCTTCACTCTTGTGTTTCAAAGTTTTTCTGCAGCTCTGATCTTTTAATCAGGAATGCATAAAAACCCTCTATTTCATTAAAAATCTATTTTTCCATTTGTAACATTATACTCAGTTTTGCTGGGTAAGTTATTTTTGACTATTAGGCTATATCTTTTGCCTCTGCAATATCATATTCCAAGTTCTCTGCTCCTTTATACTGGTAGCTACTAAGTTGTGTGTGAGCCTGACTGTGGCTCCTTAGCACTTAAATTCATTCTTTCTGGCTGTTTGCAGTATTTTTTCTTTGATCTAGAAATTCTGGTTTTTGGTTATGATGCTCATGGGAGTTTTCATTCTAGAGTTTCTTTTAAGAGGTAACCAGTGAGTTCTTTCTACTTCTAATTTGTGCTCTGGTTCTAAGAGATCTGGGACACTTTCTTTTCTTTTCTTTTTTTGGAGGGCAATTGGAGTTAAGTAACTTGCCCAAGGTCACATGACTAGATTTTTTGTTTGTTTGTTTGTTTGTTTGTGTGTGTTAAGTGTCTGAGGCCGGAACCGAAATCAGGTCCTTCTGACTCCAGGGCCGGCGTTCTACTCACTGCGACACCTAGCCGCCCTGGGCCACTTTCTTTTAAGGTTTCTTGTAATATGACATTTAGGTTCTTTTATCAAGTATGGATTTCAGATAGTCTAATCTATTCTTAATTTCTTTCCTCCTCAATTAATTTACCAGGTCAGTTATTTTTTTTCCTATGAGATACTTTACATTTTCTTCTATTTTTCAGCTGACTTTGTCTAAACATTTTTTGTCTCATGGAGTCACTGACTTTTTTTTTTCTTCCATTCAAATTTTTAGAGAATTTGTTGCTTGGGCAAAGTTTTATACCTCTTGTGCCAAGCTGTTAATTCCATTTCCAGTTCTTTCTTCTATTGCTCTCATTTATTTTCCATTTCTACCCTCAAGTCCTCTCATTCATTTAAAAACATTTTAAACTTTTTTTAAACTTTTGTTTCACTTCTTCCAGCAACTGTATTTGAGCTTGTTTTTCTCTGAATCAACTGTAGTCATTTTAGAGGCATTCTTTTCTGAGCTTGTCTTGAGCATCCTTGTTAGATTATTATGGCGGGGTTCTTTTTTTTATTTGCCCATTGTTCCAGTCAGATTCCTTACTTCAGACTTGATGTTAAGGCTAAGATTTGTGGCATCTCTGGACGGAAAGTATGAGCTTGTCCTGTTGCTGCTTTATTGGGATCTTGAGTTTTGTGATATTCTAGAAACTAGGGGACAGGAGTCTACTCCTGTTGGATTCTGTTCCTATCACCCAAGTGGAAAGCTCTGTTGGCTCAGAGTTGATGAACTGTAGGTTCCCCTTTGGTCTGGGATTCCCACCTAGTTATTCCTCTGCAGGATGAGCTAGACACTAGAGGTAAGACCATACTTTGTGTCTGAGATCTGAGCCATACCATGGTGGGTGCTGTGGCTGCTGCTGCTGGTGGTTTCTTAACTTCCTCCTTTCCCTATACACAGTTCAGGATTTCCTAATCTTGGAACACCACTGCCATTTTCAGGTCCCCCTGTCACTCCACCATGGCTCTGTAATCTGAAACTGGGTAGTGGGTTGTTAACAAGGCTTCCAGCTGGTACCTGTTCCCACTGCAGTGCCTCAGTGGGGAGGTCTAAGAAACCCCTCTTACCTATTGTTCAGTCTCTATCTCGCAATTGGAGGGCTCCATGCTCCTGAACCAGCCCTGTCTCCAGTGTCTATAGACCTCCCTGTCTGTTTCCCTATTCCAAGCTGAGCTTAATGAAGGACTCACTGTGATTTTTTTCTGGATTTTTCCCTCAGGATTTGGGTCTGAAACCATTAGCCATTTCAAAGATGCACTGGCTATTGACCCAGGATCCTCAAATTTCTATGAATTTTTACCCATTCTATACTCCTTTCCTCTTGTTTTTTTCAAAAGAAGCATCCCTCTCCTTTGGTAAAGCTATCACTACTAACAATAGCAGGCATTTATGTAGTTCAGATAGGCAAAGTGATTTACAAATATTATCTCACTCGAATATGATCTTCACAACAACCCAGGGAGCTAGGTGCTATTATCACCCTCATTTACATTTTACACCCTCAGCCACACAGCTAGTAGGCATCTGAAGCTGAATTAGAACTCGGGTCTTTCTGACTTAAGGTTCAGCACTCTATGCCTCCTACCTGCCTACGTGTTGCCTACCTGTGCCAATTTATGCTCTTGTTTTCATACCTTTTCATTTCCTAGAGACCTTGTTTTATCAATCTTTTCTCCTTTGTTGCATGTTTAATTTCTCTTTTTTCCATTGTCTCCTCTGCCATCAAATATAATCATTCCATGTCAGCCAACCTCTTTCTTCTCTCTATCCATCTTTTTAAAGATGACTTTCTTGAGAGAATAGTCTTACTGCTTCTTTCTGAAAACTTACTCATTCTTTAACTCTTTGGAATCTCTTTTATTCACTATCACCACTTAATCATTCTTCTAAAAATATTTTCTTTCAGGTCATAGGTGGCCTCCACCCCTTACCAACTTTTTCTTGCATCTTACTGAACCTCAGTACAGCATGTAATACTACTGATTAACTCTCCTTCATGAAGCTATTGCAGAATAGATATTAATATTAAACCCGATTTCTACTGTATTGATTTTATAATGTGACTAATATTATGCTAGATTGGTTTTTATAATTGTTAGTATCTGCCTGAACTGTCCTGGCACAAAAATGCTGTCTTTCCTAACGTACATGTGTTCAAAGATATGATTAATCACTCATATAGCAAGCTCCTGGGATATTTGCTTGTTGTCTCTAAGCCTCAACCAGTTTAAGCTGGTGCCATCCCCTCAGCAAAGAAATCCTTGACTCTCCTAGTGCAAATAAAGGTGGTTTGATCTCCCTCAAGGGAACTAGCTGGGTGGTTCTGATTTTCTAGCCAAGTTTACAAGAGGAAGATGAGTACCATAAAACAATTAATCTTCCTTAATCATCAGAGAAAGGCACAATCATTCACATCCAGATGCCAACCCACTTTCCCCATTGTAGTAAATTGTAATGTTCCCCAACTACCCAGACTCACTCCTTTCCTACAATAAAAGAAGTTGTTCACCTTTCACTGGCTTTACTGAGGTGGCCAGTCTGATCCACTTTGTAAATAGTTATACTCATCATTGTTAATAAATCGATTATGCTCAGAGAATATACCTCAGTTTACCTTTATTGCATTTCTTGCCACACTATCTGCTACTCCCTTGGATTTCATGACATTGCCCTTTCCTGGTTTTCCTCCTAATTCTCAGACCATTTCACTTCCATAACTTTAAATGTAGTTCTTCTGCAAGGGACTATCCTAGACTCTCCCTTCCTTTTCTCTCTTCCTGGGTTACCTCATCTATTTCCACAGTTTCCACTCTTACCTCTATGTGGATGTCTTTCCTTATTTGTAAAAATCCAAGTAGGTTGGACTTGATGGTTTCTAAGGTCCCTTAAAAATTCTAGATCTAGATCTATGATTCCAAAATCTCTAAAGCCCTAACTTTTTCTGTCTCTTTTTGCTTAAAGGCAGATTTTGGCCAAATGTTACTTCCTAGCAATCAGAAGTAACTCAAAGTGAAAGGAGCTGCCTCAGAAGGTTGACATCCCCAAAAGTCTTCAAGTGGAGGCCAGATGACCATTTGTTGGGATGTTGATGGAGGTCATATTTTCTGAGCTATGGGTTAGATGACATCTGAGGTCTCCTCCAGCTTTGGTCATCCATAATTTTATAACCTTCAATAAACAAGAAACTCCCTGCCTCACAAGAAGTTCAACTCCAATTGTTAAGAAAATTCTTCCTTACATGGATCCAAACTCTACTTCCCTATAAAATCTCCCCATTATTCTAGTTATGGAACAAAAACAAAGTATAATACCTTATCCACATGATGATAACCCTTCAATTATTGTACAATATCTCTCATTCCCCAACATCTATTTTGTCTTCTCCGGGCCTCACATCCCTAGTTCTTTTAATTGTGCCCCATCCCCTAACCTCTGATATATATTAATATGAGACTGTAATTCTTTCTGCTCTTTTCCACATGAACCCCAGTTTATCAGTAATCCTTTTTAAATGGCCCACATTGGACCCATAGCATCAATTTAATTCATAATTCAACATTCAATGCCTCTTTGTATGACTAGCCCAATTAGTCCTGCTTACCTTGGGTTGGAGCACAAACCACTCATCCCTTGGATTTTCAAAGTTCCATGAATCAAAAGGAATTTCCACCTCTCCAAGGAAGCTATTCCGCCCAAATCGGTCATAATGCCAGACAGAAAGCTGAAGTGTTCTTGTTTCTAGTTGAGTGTGGCTAATGGTGTACTAGAATATAACAGAAACAAATGTGGTCCTTAGTGAAGGTCTTTCTCAATTGTTAAGAACAAATTGGGATTCAGTTCATATACTTCTTTGTTGGACCACTTCCATCAGCAACAGAAATACCAAATAGGAAAGAACTCATTATCTTTGTTATACTCCAACCATTGAAGGAAAAAAACCCACATATTCTTTTTGTGCTGCTCCTAGCAGAGAGGAAAACACATATACACATATGTGTGTATACATATAAAACATATACATATATGAATTCTTTTTGAAAGAGATGCTTCTTTTCCCAGGTAGCTTCCCCTAGAACTTTCACATCCATCCACAAATCTTAATTTATGGTATCATTCTTTATCCATCTTCCTAAATTTAGCTCTACGTTTAAATCTTGGGAATAGTGAATAATCACATTGTCCAAGTACCATAATCAACTTGTATAGGATGAGGCATCAAGTCAATAGCAAAACTATGACTAGATCTAGAAAACTAATGTAGCAATTCCTTGACAAAATTATTTTGAAAAGACCCAGGAACCTATTATGTTCCCAAGAATAATAATTCTCATTGCAACAGAAATTTGTTAGGTTGCCATTACTTAAAATCCAACTGCAAAGTCAACAGTAGCAAAATCATAAGAAGGGTAAAAATAACTTTAATTTGGGATTTTCAAATACCTTTGGATTGCCCTTAGTGACAGAACAAATTCAAATGCAGCAAAATCTACTGTTTTGTCAGACAAAAAAAAATTTTTTTTCTAATACAAACTTTTAGTCCTTTACAGACAATATGCAGTTTTAAACTAATTCAGGAATTTTTCATGGATTATTAATTTAAAAGTACTCTCACCTTGAGAATTTCATTAAATTCTGGATTGGTGCCTGTTCTGATTTTGGTCTTGCGTTTATTGTTTCTAGATTTGTCAGGAAGAAGGTATGACTTCACGTAGCTGTTGATGATAAAAATGAAGCTGGTGACTGTCAACATCAAATAATTCTCTCCCCACTCCAATCCATCCTCCAGCCACTTAAGTACTTTTGTCTGACTTTGCCACCTTTTTATTCAATTAACTCCAGTGGCTCCCTATTGCTTCCAGGATCAAATACAAAATCCTCCCTTTGGCATTCAAAACCTTTATAACTTAGCTTCCCCCATCTTTCCAATCTTCTTACACTTTCTTTCCTGCCACCTACTATTTCATCCAGTGACACTGGCATCCTTGCTGTTCCATGAACAAGACATTCTATCTCTAGGCTCTGAGTATTTTCTCTGGCTGACCTCCACGTCTGGAATGCTCTCCCTTCTCATTTCCACCTTCTGGCTTCCCTAGCTTCAAGTCCCTATTAAAATCCCACCTTTTACAGGAAGCCTTTTTTTTTCTTTTTGGAGGGCAATTGGGGTTAAGTGATTTGCCCAAGGTCACAGGGCTAGTTTTTGTGTTAAGTGTCTGAGGTCGGATTTAAAATCAGGTCCTCCTGACTCCAGGGCTGGTGCTCTATTCACTGCACCACCTAGCTGCCCCCAGGAAGCCTTTTCTAACCCCTCTTAATTCTAGTATTTTCCCTTTCTTAATTGTGGAGATAAGTAATAGAGGGAAAGCACCAGTTTATAAAGGAGACAACACCTGAGTTGTCTTGAAGAGAAACAGGGATTCCTAGTGAGCAGGTGAGAAGGGAGAGTACCTGAATTATGGGGAACCATCTGGGCCAAAGCATGGAAATGGGAAATGGAATTCTGAGTACATGGATAAGGAGAGACTAGGCCAGTTTGGCTAGACTACTGAGTATATGGGGGGGATGAGAGGGTGGGGGATAGGAAATGTAGGTTGGAAACAAACTGAGAAGACCTTTTAATAAGAAACAAAAGAGTTTGTATTTTCCCCTAGGGGTAATAAGAAGGTGTCACTGGAGCTTCTTGAGTCCTGGAGTGACATGGTAATAATATTTTTGGGATTAGATAGATGACTAATGGAGACCTTGACAAAAATAAGGGACTTTAGAGGAGGGGTAGGTTTAGGAGGAAAAATAATAAGCTCTGTTTTGGACGTGTTGAGTTTAATAGAACTATTTGATCGTCAGCTAGGTTGTGCAATGGCTAGCGTACTGAACCTAGAGTGAGCCCACTTCAGACATTTATTGACCGTGTGACCCTGGGCAAATCACTTATCCTCTGCCTGCCTTGATTATATAATAACACCTATTTCCTAGGCTATGAAGTATAATATTTTATATTTATATAAATGAAATATAATACTTTGTATAAAGTGCTTTATGAAGTGCTATAGTGTTTTTAAAGTGCTATAGAAATATTATTTTGTGATTATGATTATTATTACTATTACATAAATTCTAGCTATTATTAAATGCTAGTTAGTCATTGGAATCCCTGTTGATTTAAGTGGGACTTGAGTAGAGAAGAGGTATGAGGGCTGGATATATAGATCTGGGAGTCATTTGCATAGATAAGTGAATCCACTGAAATTGTTTCTACCACAAAGAGAATTATTCTGATTAGAGAAAGTAGAGATTACTAGAACAAAGCCCTGGGGCATACCCATGGGGGGAAGGAGGCGGAGTAGATCTAATAAATGAGAGCCAGGAAAGAACCAAGTCATGGAAACCCAGGGAAAAGAAAGTATCCTGGATGAGGGAGTCAATAGCAGTGTCAAAAGTTGCAGAGGAGTTAAGAAGGTTGAGGACTGAGAAATGGTTATTGGATTTAGCAATGAGAAGAGCATCGGTATCTTTGGAAAAGGCAGTTTCAGATGTGTGATGATGTTGGAACCTAGATTGCATGGGGACATTATAGTGAGTGTAATAGTAAGTGATGAGCAGATATACAGAGTATAAGATGGCTTTTTTCTAGGAGTTTGACTGGGAAAGGAAGAAGAGATATAGGATGGTAAGTTGAGGGGAAGGCAGAAGAATTGGGGAGATCTGAGCATGTTTTGGAGGTAACAGGGAAGAAGCCAATTAATAAGACTGAACTTTAGAGATAGAAGACAATGGTTGAAGGTGTGAGTTCCTAGAGGAAATTGAAGAGGGTAGAATTAAGGACAGAAATAGAAGGGGTTGATCTTGGTAAGGAGAAAGATCATTTCTTCAACCCAAGACTTTACTTGATGCTAAAACAAAGGCAGAGAGAATTAAAGATTAAACTGAGGGAATCTAAGCTGAAGAATTTAAGCGTTCAGGGGAGATCAGGACAGTTGGTCTCTATTTTCTTGGTAAAGTATGAAGTGAGGTCCTCTGCCAAGGAAAAGGGGGCATCGAGGTTGTAGCTTAAAGGAAGAAGAGAAAGTTTTAAATATTTTCTTTAGGGAATGTGATAATCAATCAGGGAGGGAAAATGGTTTCCTTATAGCAGTAAAGTTCTAGCTGAAATTAGATCCTTCTCTTTACCATGAAAGATCCTTGACTTTCTTGTCTGGATTGTTTACTGAACCTGGGATCTGATTACACTTACCCTTTCCTCTGACATGTCTTGGTCCACAATTATATTCTATGACTCATTCTTGGGGTCCTGACAATCTCATAACTGACCTAGGCTTTGGATCTTGGGCTGATCAAGCAGCTTGGTCATTTTTCTTTTGACATTTTCCAGAACAGAAATGAAGATTCTTTAAAAAAAAAAAAATCCCTTGGAGCATGCATGAGTGGAGGGTCCCTATTTCATAGAACTGGCCCTATTTATAGGCACTGATAACCTACATGACTTATCTCCAAAGCATTCTACGTGATGACATCAATCTCACCAAGGAAGCATCAGCAGCCAAGTATTTAGAAATGTAACAAAAGAATAGAGTGATAGATAAGTATAGAATCTAATTTGAAAGGACAGACATACTCAAATTTCTCCTCTTCACAAAATGAGTTATTTGGACTAGACAAAGGAACATGCTGTCCGCTTACGCATCTGTTCTCTGTTTCCTTTCATCTGCTATGGCTAGATTTCTGCAATTCTTTACAAAAATGTGGAGGCCGCCAGTTTTGTAGCAGTAGCTGATGTGCAGAAGGATTTCGCCGCTGACCTTCACGTTGCCATAGTCCCCTGTTTCACTATAAACACTCATCATGCTGTTAAGGCTGGTCTGGAATAAACAAGATAAAAAAAGAAGTCCAGTGGTGCTCTAATGATCTCTTTGCAGAAACAATTTTTTTCCCTCCTTAATTCAATTATAATCCCTCTTCATTTCAGTGTGCAGACCAACCCACAGTAACGGCAAAAAAGTAGAATTAGCTGCTTGTTTTGCCAGTGTTATCTCATATTAAAGGAGGAAAAAAACCACCCAGTCCCATCAGTGTGAGGAAATAAACTTAATTACTATGGGGAGAATAAGGCACTTTTGGATTTAGGGATTTTCACCTTTTCTACCAACATTCACGTTCACCTAACAACCAGAAAGAGTAATATACATCTCCCAATGAGTATCCTACTTTCTTCTCATGATGGTCTCACCATCAAGTCACTAAATATTGCCCCTTAGCTGGAGATGGGGTACTAGATCACGAAAAAGGCATCTGAGTCTCTACCCACCCATAAAGACTAAATACCAAACTGTAGCAACCTTTAAAGGGATGAATCCAGAAACCATCCAGTCACTACACAACTGTAAATGGTTTTTTGTTTTACTCAGCAGTCATGTGGCCAATGGTTTTTCTAAGGCCATGGTTTCAAACATTTTCAGTCCACAGATCATTTCAGAAAGATCAGAAAAAGTATGGACTGATTCACTATGAAAAAGTAGAAATAATAATGAACTCCACCCCCCCAAATAATCCTTTTTTGCACCCTTTCTCTCTGGAGCCCAGTTCCATCAAAATTAACAGGATGGATGACATCGTTTTTGCTGAGATATTAATGAGACAAAGACTGAACTTTTAAAAATATAATTAAATGTTTAGGTCATGCCATAAACTGACAAACATGCTACTATATTATATTATCAATATGATAGCATGAGACTGGCCTAGGAATCATTTGAATTTAGATGTTAAGTGTAGAGAGTACTGGGAGACTTGTTCAGATATGGCTTTAGAGTATTACTAGCTTTAGAGTCAGATAAGAATCAGATTTAGAGTCGTCTTAGCTCTCTGACTATGCTCAAGTCACTCAGCCAACAACTTTTAGTCTTAGTTTCCTCATCTGTCAAGTATTGATAATACCAGCACTAACCAAGGTTGTTATGAGGATCAGATGATATATTTAAAACATTTTAAAAGTGCTTAAAGTGCTATAAAAAAATGTTAGATATTTATTAACAGAGGACTTTGGTAGACTGCCAAATCACACTTTGAGGGATGCTGCTACAAAGGGTAAAGTTTAATGCCCTTCAGAATTAGTTTAAGCTTTCCTCAGTCGCAAGTACCTGTAAAGGCATACTTTGCCATTTAGGCAGCAATAGATCGAGCAAGTAATACTTAGGCATAACAAAGGAAGCCTGTCTCCCCTTTGCAATACTTTTTCAATGCTTAGAAGAATGGCAGGCTTTAGTCAAAGGATTTTCTAATTGCATAGTCATTTAGGAACTATGTCTCAATCTGGATAAAAGAAGAGGACTCCATGATTATAGTGTCAGAGATTAAGAGCTAGAAAGAACCACAGAGGTCTTCTTGTCCAATTTAACAGAGGAAAAAACTGGGGCCAAGTGAAGGACCAGGGGCTTGGACAGGGTCCTATAACTGCTTAGTATGAGTGTGAATAATAGGACATAGATCTCCTAACTTCTATTGTTCTTTCCACTATTTTATTCTGCCTCTTGGAGTTATGCAATATAGGCTCACAGAACTTCTGAGCTGGAAACAATTTCAGAGATCATCTAGTTTAATGAATACTCTAAAATCTTCACGAGTAGAATGTAGTTTCCATTTGAAACACTAGAGAGATGGTACTTTCCTACAAGCTTTCTGAGGCAGTTCATCGCACCCTCTAATTGTTAGCAAGTTATACCAATCATATGCATCTGTAAATAAAGAGCCCTACCATTTCTGAAGGACTCCAAGAAAAAAACTCAAATTAGAAGACCATACCAGCCTTCAGCTATATGATGGCATGACAACTTTCTCATCTCAACTAGGTCAAATAGACAATATTCAAACCTCTTTTGATATTGGTTAATTAAAAGTAACTCGCTGAATCATTTGGCTGTTGCCTGGTACATACGTTTTCAATCATCTTATACACATTTTCCTTAAACATAGGGTGATCACTTTAAAATTGGCCTTTAATTAAAAAGCAAAACAAAACAAAACAAAAACCCTCAAGTTAGCTTAGTTAACAACAAGCAAAATGTTCAAAGGAGAGTTTACAGATTCTGCATTCCTCCCCCACAACACCCCCTCCCCTCAAACCATCCTATAAGCGTGTTAGAAATGTAGCTGAGAAGGAAGAAAAAAGTAAAAGAAAAGCTAGAGGACTCACAGTATCAGAATCCGCATCAGGAACATTTAAATAGGTCCATTTCTTATCAGATCCTGCTTGAGAGTTCTTTCAAAGGTTTGTGCAAAAGTGAGGAAAAAGAGGCATTAGAACAATAGAGATATAGGAGAGCAAAGGAAAAACCTTGAGGAAGCACCAGCTGGAAACTCTTACTGAGCAATTACTGAACTATGGCTGTCTTCATAGGATGAATTAGTGAATTAGTAAATTGAATTAATGAATTAGTAAAATGAATGTAAATTAGTAAAATTAATGAAATTAGTAAAATGAATTAATGAATTAGTAAATAAATGTTTCCTGTTAATTTCTCTACCATGATGAAGGAGAAAATCTTAGCACTTTCTGGGGCCCATGTGTTTCTGCTCAATAAACGTCTCCTAGAAGAAGTACAAGTATGCACTGTTTTAAGCAAAACAGGTTTAGACAGTAGGTAAAACATAGGAAATCACCAAACAGATAAATTGGGAGGGCTTATTATATTACAAAAAAAGAAGAAGAAGAAAATAAGCCTTCCTTAAATCATAAGTTCCCCCATTCTATTTAAAATATGATATAAATGATCAATTTTCAAGTGACTTATTAGGAGAAAAATTAAGGCACATCTGTATTTCTAAATACAGGTCAATATTGCAAAAAGAAGTTCATTTCAATATTCTAACAGCCTTAAGATGCAGTTCTCCATTTTTGAAAAGCCTAACAATACAAACAAAGCTAAAGTTGTACTATTAATGATTAATAGTAGTCAAACACTTAAAGCAAATGAAATGTTTTATCAACTTTCTTCTTCTTTAAGGATTAACTAATGCAAGCAATTATGTGACTTTTACAGATAATGTACTCATCACTGAAATATAATGAGGTGGGGTTATGGGTACAAGGATTACAACTGAAAAATATTTGTTAAGTGAATAATGAGTGGTCTTTGCAAGTCAGTCACAGAGCTAAGGAAACACAGATATTCTTGTATTATTAATGACATATGGAAAGAAAAGATTATCTTATTTCTAGAATCATTCATATATTTTAATAAAATATTCTCATTCAAAATTAATGAAGACAAAGTGGACTCAAGTCATATTCTGGTATAATTCAACCTGTACTGGCTCTATCAAAAAGTGGAAATGACTAGAACCTTCGGAGGAGCTTCACTTTTCAAAGCTTTATCTTTGTCTTATTCTCATTCATACATCAGCCTGATAAGACAGGGTGGGCTCTGTTCAACTCAATTTTTAAAGAGTATAGAGTAAAGCCCAACTATGTGTGATATACTGTGCATACAGAGAGAAAAAAATGAAAAAGGCCCTACCCTAAAGGAGCTTGCATTCTGCTGACAGGAAATAACTTGTACCAATATAGAGAAATATAAAACATACTGGATAAACATATCCAGTGTTTATCCAAACATATCCAGTAACTCCAGTGGCTCCCTAATGCTTCCAGGATCAAATACAAAATCCTCCCTTTGGCATTCAAAACCTTTATAACTTAGCTTCTCCCATCTTTCCAATCTTTTTACACTTTATTTCCTGCCACCGACTATTTCATTCAGTGACACTGGCATCCTTGCTTTTCCATAAACAAGTTCCATGATGAGTTGGGTTTGGGACATGTTAAATTTAAGATGTCTATAAGACATCCATTGCAAAATATCCAAATAGGCACAAATACAAGGTAATTTGGGCAGGGTGAGGGGGTAGGCATTAGCAGTTGGCGGGATGTAGCACCAAGGCAACATTCACAGCACTGATGGCAACTGCGAATATGTCAGCATAGTTCTCAATCACAAAATATAACAGATTCTCCATATAGAAGACAGAAACAAAACATTCAGACACCAGAAAACTGAACCCCAAAACCAGAAAGCTGAATCCATCATAGCAACAAAAACGTCAATACACCATAAAACAGCAGAGAGCCACACCATCCTTTAGCCTTCCCACAAACAAACACTCACAAGTCTAGCTGTCACAGCAATGGGCAAACAATCACTCACAGCCTAGTTCTCATGGCAGGGGGCAAACACAAGCTTAGCTGTCTCCTTGAATGCACCCTTTCCTTCATCCAGCTCTAACTGCTCTGACTTCCAGCTTTCTGTGGGCTCTGCTCCATCCTTCAGCAAGTTCCTCTCACCACAGGCTCCTTGTGATTACATTCAATCTTTTTTTTTTTTTTAAAGCAATTGGGGTTAAGTAACTTGCTCAAGGTTACACGGCTAGTCATTATTTATGTGTGGGTGCTCATTTTCTGAGGCCGGATCTGATCTCGGGTCATCCAAACTCCGAGGCCGGCGCTCTTACTCACTGCGCCACCTAGCCGCCCCTTTAGGGCAATTGGGGTTAAGTAACTTGCCCAAGGTTACACAGCTAGGTTTTTGTTTGTGTGGATTAAGTGTCAGAGGCTGGCTCCGAACTCAGGTCCTTCTGATTCCAGGGCCGGCGCTCTATTCACTGCGCCACCTAGCCGCCCCCTACATTCAATCTTTTAGGGGGTAGGGAAGATCTTCAAATTACCCTTACATTACATGGGATCAGAAAAGACATTATGTAGGAGGTAAGGCTTGAGCTGAGCTCACAGTGAAGCTAGGGATTGTTAAAGGCAGAAATGCTCGTGGCTTTTGAATATGGAAGAAACTTTCAGAGTATCTAGGTCAACATCGTTATTTTACAGCTAAAAAAGCCCAAAACTCAGAGAGATTAAATGAATTGTTATTTGCTAGATAGGACACTGGATAGAGTAGCCGGCTTGGAATCAGGAAGACTCTTCTTCATGAGTTTGAATGTAGCCTCAGATCCTGGGCATTTAGCCCTGTTTATCTCAGTTTCCTCATCTGTAAAATGAGCTGGAGAAGGAAATGGCAAACCAGTCCAGTATCTTTGCCAAGAGAACCCTAAAACGGGGTCATGGAGAGTTGGACACGACTGAAATGGCTGAACAACAAATTTAGAAAATAATCTACCTCATATCTCTTACCACTAATGTTTAAAGTCTGTTAGCCCCAGTAAGTATTCTCCTTTGAACCATCTCTCTTTAGAAACACCAGCATAGATAACTTCTAATTAATATCTTAAATTTCTGTTCAGTCTTAATTTTTAAAAAATGTCTATGATCTTTAATGGCCTTCTAAGACTTTCTTTCTTCTACCAGATTGCTTCCTGATATAATTCTGTAGAAATAGGATTGTGGGATATTTTATACCGAAGGATGTATTATATATAGCACATGGCCAGCTCTCATTTCCTGATCAATTTCACACTGCCCAGTTGGAAGCCCTGCCAGGAAGGCTTTGGGGGTCAGCCTGGTAGTGGTTTCCTGCAGAAACTGAAATGATGAGCTCTCCTGTGACAAACATATTATGTATATACTTTGCTTTTAAATAGACATTGTCATTATCTCATATTTTCCCTCATTTGCTTTGGAAATGAACAAAAAAGGAGAAAGAGAAGACAGACTGATAGTGTGGTAGATAGCTTAGGGGCAGCTAGGGAGCACAGTGGAAGTCAGAAAGACCCAAGTTTAAATCCGGCCTCAGACACGAGCTGTGTGACCTGGGACAAATCACTTAACCCTCTTTGCCTCAGTTTCCCTATCTGTAAAATGAGCTGGAGAAGGAAATAGCAAACTACTCCAGTACCTTTGCCAAGAAAACTCCAAACCAGTCACAAAGAGTCAGAAAAAAAAAGAATAACAACAGAAGCAACAACAGATAGCTTACAGTTGATAATCCACTTGCTAAACTGTTGACATTTGGAGATAATCGGGAGGACAGTAAATCATCAGTGTCTTCCTCAGTTTCATCCAAGAAGTCCTAGTAGGAAGAGAAGAGAGTCAGTACCCAGAAGTTTTGTCTATATTCCTGTCTATTTTATCTATCCACTGATCCATACACCCACACATCCATCCACTTTAAAAATGCTTCTTTCCCTAAGAGAGAAAATTATCCAAGGTTGCCCTAGTCCTAACAATTCCTCCATTTCTCTATTTCACTTAGAATATCCTCAGTAGTGGAATAGTTAAAGTCAAGGTGAAAAGATTTGGGTTAATCCCTAATTTCTAGGCAGAGAGCTTTTACTCTTTTTTCTTACATCCCCACATTTATAAATATCTGATGAACTGATATATGGAATAATTTATTCAGAATTCCCCATGTTCTGAAAGTATGCCCACAAATTCTAGATATCAGACAGTTTAAAACTCTCAAAGCACAATGAAACACAAATTACATGGGAAAATAACTTGAAGACGCAGGTTCTATGTCTTCCATTTCAAATAACTATCCTGTGATCTCATTTGGGAAGAGACAAGGGAAGGACAATGAGAATCTATCTCACATGGGAGTGATTATTTAGTTGTGGGTGCTATTATTAGTATACATGACCACCAAGTCCAATAATTGTTTACATTCATATTGCATGAAGTGTCCTCCCTAATTTTCACCCCAAAACTAAGTGTGCAGTCTTCAAATATGCAGTTTCACTTTTTTCCTGTTTTACCTAGAGGTTGTTAAGAATGTGCTGGTAGGTATCATAAAATCTTTGAAGAGACAGCACTTTGCATTTCTGGATCACCTTTTCTTTTTAAAAATTTTTTCGTGTTTTATTTTTTCCCCAATTACATGTTAAAACAATTTTTAGCATTTTAAAAAAGTTTTGAGTTCCAAATTCTATCCTTCCCTCCCCTTCCCTGAAAAGGTAAACAAACTGACATAGGTTATACATGTGTAATCATGTAACACATTTCCATATTAGTCATTTTGTACAAGAAGACATGAATTACAAAGAAAGGAAAGAAGGAAGAACAAAAGAGAAAGAAAGAAAAGGAAGAAAGGGAAGAAAAGAAGGAAAGAACAAAGAAGGAAAGAAAGAGAAAGGAAAAAAGAAGGAAGAAAGAGAAAGGAAAAAGAAAGACAGATAGCATGTTTCAGTCTGTATTCAGACAATGTCACTTCTTTCTCTTGAGGTGGATAGTAGACTTCATCATGGGTCCTTTGGGATTGTTCTGGATCATTGTATTGTAGCTGAGTTAATCATGGTTCTGCATCACACAATATTGCTGTTACTGTGTCTGATGTTCTGCTTCCGCTCATTTAACTTTGCATCAGTTAATGTAAATCATTTCAGATTTTTCTCAAAGCTTCCTCCTTGTCATTTCTCATAGCACAAAAACATTCCATCACAATCATACACCATAACTTGTTCAGCCATTCTCCAATTGATGGGCATCCCTTTGATTTCACATTCTTAGCCCTTACCAAAAAGCTTCTATAAATTCCTCCACCCCTTTTAAATCTCTTTGGGATATAGACCCACCTTGCTTTTGAAGTTTTAAATGTAGGCCTGAACTGATTTTTCTATTTCTCTCAGATGTGCAAAGAACACTATATTTTTGTCATTTTGCTAATGAGGAAATTTAGGCATAGAGATGTGACAAATGTGGTATAAAACTATATAAGAAGTATTCTCTCTGGTCAAAGAGCAGATAAAAATTAGGTAGTCAGTCTAATTACCTTGGTAATTGGCCCCACAGAGGTTGAATAACACAAAATAGGATCACAGATTTAGGGCTGTAAAGGACCTTAGAGTTCATCCAGTCCAGGGCTTCTTAAATTTTTCCACTCGGGACACCCCTTTTTTTTGAAGGGGGAAGGCAAGACAATTGGTATTAAGTGACTTGTCCAAGGTCACACAGGTAGTGTGTCAAATGTCTGAGGCCCGATTTAAACCCAGGTCCTTCTGACTCCAGGGCTGGTGCTCTATTCACTGTACTACCTAGACTCCCCTGTGGACCCCTTTCGAAGTTTAGCAATGTTTGTTGGTGTTTGGTGGCCTGAGGGCATATGCAGCACAAAATACACATGCTTTTTGTTCAGAACCAAGGCTACAGTGAAGTTGCATGATGCAACATGTGCAAGTGCTGCTAGAAACACCTGAGATTCATTACATGTTTGATTTTTGGTTGCTGAGCATGGCTGAATGCTTTTACTGTTGTCAAATTTTTCGCAACCCCATATGAGAACTACAGTTTAAGAAGCACTGAATCCACCCCACTTGTTATATAGATGAGGAAATGGAAAGTGAGGCCCAAAGAGCGATAAACTAATAAACGTAATTTCTTCACACCCTCCAACTCCTTTATCTTCACTTGTTCTCTAAGATACAGACTCTACAATCCTACAAAGGTAGTTAGTATAAACACAGATGTTGCTACACTTTTAAAAAATATACTTTATTTTTTCCCAAATTACATGTTAACACAATTTTCAACATTTTAAAAAGTTTTGAGTTCCAAGTTCTATCCCCCCGTCCTCTTTACTCTCACTAATATATAATATTAAATATATAATAATATTTAAAATATTAAAAAATTGAAAGTAGTATAAACATCTTTTTTTCCTGATGTGATTTACTCCATGTCTTTTTTTTTTTTTTTGCATTTTGGAGGGCAATTGGGGTTAAGTAACTTGCCCAAGGTCACACGGCTAGGTTTTTGTTTGTGTGTGCATTAAGTGTCTGAGGCCAGATCTGAACTCAGGTCCTTGTGACTCCAGGGCTGACACTCTACTCACTGAGCCACCTAGCTGCCCCTGATTTACTCCATTTCTAACTTACCAAGTCCTTGTCTAAAGCTCCAGGAACAGATTTGCTTCTTATGCTGACGGAATCCTCTATTTCTTCCGAAAATGACCCACTCAAATCTAACTCAGACCGACTCCTGTCTGTAGAAAGGACCAGAAGGGAAAGTGAATCTTTTGAAAGTGAGACACATTGTCTCAAAAGATTTGAAGAAGAGTCTATTCTCCTTTGGTATCATGAAAACAAAAGTCAAGATAAATCATTCCAGGCTATTTGTGTTACAGTATTTCTGCTGCATGATTCCTGTAAATCACTTTGGGCTGGCTTTATTTAGAAATGCCCACATGTGTCTGAACCCTCCTTAGGTCTCATTGATTAAAATACCATGGAGATACAAATATCAGCTTTGAGTAGTTTGGTAGGGATAGCTATCATTCTACAAGCTCTTTCTTTAAAAAAAACTTCTCATGGGTCCTCAATTTTGAGAAAAGAATGGCTATATTCAACAACGATTTATTAAATGCCTCATTAAGTACCAAGTACTGTACTAGGCATGGGTGCAGAGACAAAGACAAACAATGCTGTCCCTGCTTAAGGTTTTTGTATTTTGAAAGAAAAGGTAAAGGATAAATTTCTACATTGATGCTTCACACAAAAGGCAACATTTTAGCTAAACAAGGAATTTCTCTTTCTCTCTCTCCGGGTTCAATTTCTTTTCAGTACAAAAATCTAAGGTAAAGAATGAAATTTGTCTAATTTATCTCTGTTATTTCCCTAAAAGAATTCTGATTTATTCAACTGAAGAAGTTCACAAATGTGAAAGACTGAAATGAATTTACCTTTATAAAGCTAACTGACCAAAGCATGTGCCTCTATACAAGTGTTTTGTTTGGAAGTGGTATGACCTCTGACAACTTCTGTACTAGAGTCTGCTATTTTCTATTTTGTTTATTGCTATTCCCAGGCTTCAGCATATGCTGCATGGAATGGGAATCATATTATGATGGAAATTATAATCCAAAGGGATGATGGTAAACTCCTTTGACCTGGAGGGAAAGGTTTAGGACACTCCAGAAGGAGGACCAAAGGGCTAAGTTCAGAGAAGATTTGGGTTTGGTTTGTGTTTAGAGGGCAGCCATGATGCAATGGTGGTTGGGGAAAGTGAGAAGTCCATACAGGCATCTTTTAATGCCAATTTAGAAACTAGAGTCTGGGTGTTGTAGGTTTGGATCTTGGCAGGCATAGTCTCTACTTATTAGGAAACAAATTATGATGAGTACTGATGGAACAGACTGAAGCTACTGGCTGTCATCCAGCAAAAGGACATTCCCATTCCTACTTTTCCCAAAACCCTCAGGCTAGAAAGTATTTTCTATAGGAGTTCTTTTTCATTAAACTGTTTCTAATTCCTGATTGTCTCATATAAACTACAACTGGCCATATGTGATCTGTGACTCATACCAATTAATTATGTATAGAGAGATTAAAAAGTGATTGGAAACACATAGAATTAAATAGCACACAGGGGTGTGAATTTTAGTAAAAATTAGCTAGCTTTTCTTCCTGACTGTGGAGGACTCAGTGCTATAACTGTGAAAGATCCTTTCAGCTTTGATCTCTTTTATTAATACATCTTGTAAGCTCTTAAATGGCAGAGACAGCTGGAGCATGTGACTTGAAACCATTTACTCCAAGGTTATGGATTCCTGAGTAAGCAAAAAACAGGTTGCTGAAAGTTTGAAAGGAGTGATCCAGAGGAAAGAGCAAGAACTTCTACCTTTCAGTTAGTAATGCTGCTGCCACTGAACCTAATGTATCAGAAAAATCCCTAAAAGATGCAGTAATTAGTGTCTAAGGCAGCTCGTGGATCAGTGGATAGAACAGTGGACCAGGAAGACCCGAGGTCAAATGCAGCCTCAGACTTCCTAGCTGTGTGGGCCAGTCACTTAACTTCTGATTACCTCTCAAAACAGATCTACTGGAGAAGAAAATGGCCAACTGTGCCACTATCTTTGCCAAGAAACCCCCCAAATGGTGTCACAAATGGTCAGCTATGACTAAAACAACTAAAGAGAAAACTAGTGTCCACTTTAATTTAGGATAAATAATTTAATGTTGATTAATTAAAGTGGTTAAGAACTTGGTGTTAGTGAAATGAAGGTTGTAGGTTGGATCCCTTTATGGGTGAGTCATCTTCAGGAAGTCCCCCTGTGCACAGAAGGTAATCACAACCATAGCCCTGCATGTGGACAATGGTAATTGGTCACGAGAGAGGAAAACTTAAAAAGCACTTTGCATCACTGTTTGTGACAGAACAGAAAAACTCAGTCTATATGTGATGTCTGCCTCCTGGCATCTCCACAAGTACTTTGTGCTTCTTTCATGATACTTTTATTTTTTGTACATTACTATAATTATGTGTCTAGCTCTTCTATCCCCTACTAGAGGGAGGACCTGAACCCAGATCTTCCCTACTTCCAGATCAGTGTTCTAATTATTATGTCATAATGCCTCTTTTCTTAATTATAGCTATTAGTATTTATAGTTTCTGTAGTTTATAGATCTTAGAAGTGTCATATTAATTTCATAAATAAGGAAACTTATTTGCCCAAAGTCTGACAACTAGTCAGAAAATGAACTGGGACTCACATTCAGTTCTTTCTGATTTTAAGTCCACTAACCAATCCTGCCTTGCTGAGGGCAGGAACCAAGTCCTGTTTTTAATTATATACCCCAAAGGGTCTTGAATATAGTAGATATTTGCTAAACTGTTAATTAACCTTCCCATTCCCGAGTTGCAACATTTTTCAGGTGAATTTTTAAAAGCAGGAGAGGCAATCATATTCTCAGATAAACAATAGTTAATACAGCCCAAAAAGTTCTTACAAGGAAAAAAATATATCTAAACACTTTCATCCATAAGAATGGAAAGAATAGACGAGTAAATTGGATGTGCAACTAAGATAACAGAAAACCAACAAATAAAAACCTTAATCAAAGAAGAGAGAAATAAAATAGAAAACAAAAAAATTGTTGAACTGACATAAAATGCAGAGATTTTTTGAAAAATATGAAGACAATAGGCAAGCTCTTAGACATTAGGTTTAAAAAAGAGCAATATCAAATTGTCAATATAAAAAATGAAAAAGAATTCACAATAAATTGAAAGAAAACAAAAATATTATTTGAAGCTCTTTTGCCCAACCACGTTAGCAAAATTCACTTAAATGAAATAAATATTTAAAAAATATTAAATATCTATATTATCAGAAGAAATAATAATTAACCCAATTTGAGAAAATGAAAATATTGAGTCATAAATAAACAAACGGGAAAAATCCCTAAAGCTGAATGGATTTGCAAGTAAATTCAACCAAACATGTAAAAAACATATTAACTCCAATTTTACATAAAGAGTTTGCAAAATAGGGAAAGAAATAATCGTACCAAATTCCCTCAATGAGACAAGTGTGGTACTGTTACTTAAGGGAGAGAAAGAAACAAAATAAAGAAAATATACTAATATATTTTATGAATATTAATATAAGCATATTGAATGAAACATTAGGAAAAACTACAACAACAAATAAAAAAGATTATACACTATGATTATTTTGGATTCATATTACAATTATAGTTGGTTTAATGTTATAAAAATACAAATATAACAGACTATATAAGTAACAAAAACAACAAAATAATATATAACAATAGACACAGAAAAAGCTTTTTATAAAATATGCCTTTATATGTTAAAAATGCTAGAGAGAATAGAAATAAATGGACCATTGCTTAATATTTTAAATTATATTCATATAAAACCTATAATTGGAACATCTGTAATGGAGAAACATTAGGGGTCTTTCCAAGATCAGGGGTAAAGTAAGGATGTCCACTGTCAGTACTGCTAGAAATGGTAGCTATGGCAATAAGACAAGAGAAATATATCGAGGGCATAAAGATTAGGGAAAGAAAATACATTTTTCCTTTTGCAGATGATATGATTGTTTATTTAGAGAACCCTAGAGATTCAATTAAAATTAATAGAAACAATTAACTTTAGTAAAATAGCAACATATATAAACCCATAAAATCATTAGCCTTTCTGCACATTATCAACAAAACCCAACAGAGAAAAAAAATCTCATTCAATGTACCACAGAATGTATAATATATCTGGGAGTCCACTTAACAAGACACATACACACACACACACACACACACAAATTATATTAATATAATTACAAAGCATTCATTAAAGAAATAAAGAAGGAAAAATAACTGGAGAGAAATGAATTTCTTGTGGTTTCAAGTGCTAATATAGTAAAAATGACAACACTTCTTAAGTTAATGTATAGATTCAGTGCCAGACCAGTCATACTACCAAAGGATGACTGTATAGAACAAGAGAAAAATATTACAAAATTTATCTAGAAGAACAAAAGACTAAGCATATAAATGGAAATAATGAAAAAAAAGTGAGAAAATAGCTACCCTAAAAAGCCATAATCATTAGAAACTGTTTGGCATTGATTAAATAGAAATGTTAATCAATAGAATATTAGGTACAGAAGATCCAGAAGTATCTGAAAACATTAGCATGTTGTTTCCTAAACCCATAGATGCTGTCTTTTGGGGGTAATGACTCATTCTCAAAAATAGTGAAGACAATGACCATGACAAAGATGATGATGGTGAATGATGATGGAAAAGAAGGAGGAGGAGAAGGAAGAGAAATTATTTGACTTAGTTCAGCAACTCACACAATATTCCATAATTACCTCTAAATGGCTATTTGACCTAGATATAAAAGGTCATTATATAAATTTAAGAAGAATGGCAGGAGACACCTTTCACAACTATGGATAATGGAAGGATTCTTGACAAAACAATGGAGAGAAACACTCATAGGAGATATGATAAAATAGACAACTTTGATTATATAATATATATTTAAATATATGTATATATATATATGATTATATAAAATTGAAAAAGTTTAGAACAACAAAAACAACAAAATGTAGTTAGAATGAGAAGGGAAACAAGTGTGGAAAAAATCTTTACAAGTTTCTCTCATAAAGTTCCCATATGCAAAATATAAAGGGATGTTTCAAATTTATTAAAATGAGACATTCTCCAATAAATAAATGAAGGATATGAACACACAATTTTCAAGAGAAAAAATCTGAGCTATACACAGCCATATGAAAAAATGTTCCAAATCACCAATAATAAATAAAACGCAAATTAAAACAACCCTGTGGTCCTACCTTATACCCAAGATTGACAAAGATGATCAAAAAAGAAAATAGCTAGTGTTGGGGAGGTTTTGGGAGAACAGGAACATTAATGCTCTCATAGTAGAACAATGAATTGGGCTAACATTTTGGAAAGCAATTTGTAAGTATAATCACAAAGTTACTAACTGAATAAATTCATGTGATGCCCCTTCTAGGCATATAACTCAAGAGATCAAAGAAAAAGACAAGTCAAATGAAGAAGCACTTACTTATTAAGCATTTATTATGTGCCAGACACTGTGCTAGATGCTGGATAAAGAAATACAGAGAGAAGGACAGTCCCTGCCCTTAGGGAGTTTACATTCTAATAAGGCGAGACAGCAAATAAAAGGAAGCTGAAAATTGAGGTGCGTTTGGGAGAAAGTTCTTGGCACTGACATAGAGTAAATGAGGATTGGAGACTATAGAAGAAAAGGGACAAGGCTCATCTGGGTGCAGTAGTAAAGAACTAGAAATAGAGTGGATACCCATCAATTGGGGAAGGGCTGAATGAATTGTGGTATATGAATGGAATAGGACGTTATTACAATGTAAAAAAATGATGGAGGGGACAGATGCAGAGAAACCTGGAAAGCCTTTTATAAATGGCTAACTAAAGAACTGAGTGAAATGAGTCAAGGGTTTTTTTTTTTTACAATGACCACAACATTGCAATAAATAAAGAAATAAACATATAAACAAATAAATAGATAAATAAATAAATGCATACATACACACACACATACGTACATACATACATACATACATACATAAAAGACTTAAGACCTAAAATCAATTCAAAGATCAATTATGTCTTCAGCAGAATAATGATAAAGCATGCCTCCCTCATATAGTGGAGAGGTAATGGACTGAGGTACACAATAAAATGTTTTCGGATATGACCAATAAAAAAAAAATGTGTGTTGCCTGGCTATATTTATTAGTTATGAGGCAAAACTTTTATTTGAATGAAGGGAGAGGGGGAGTTAGTGTTGCCTCTAACCCCCATTCCCAAAAAGACATCAATGAAACACTTAAAAATACATATCTAGTAATTCAATATTTATTTTTTAAATTTAATTTTTAATACTTAAATTAAATATTTAATTGGAATAAACATTTAAAAATACCAAAAAGACTAGAGGAGAAGGAAGATCAGACAGAGTCACAGGCAAGTAAGGTAATATTGGTACTAGCATGTTAAAACCAAACCTTATATAACGAATTCATGTTTTCATATACCATACTTTTTTCTCTTCTCTGAATATGGAAATGTTTCTGTTTATTGATGATTTATGATCTCACAATAATTTTTAACTAACCAATTGTACAGTGCTTATTATTGCTGTTGTT
The DNA here is from genome assembly GCA_011680675.1 of Gymnobelideus leadbeateri. NCBI lineage: Eukaryota > Metazoa > Chordata > Mammalia > Diprotodontia > Petauridae > Gymnobelideus > Gymnobelideus leadbeateri. Next base: position 1,030,724 of record WOXC01007610.1, read on the forward strand.
CAGTCATTTAGGTCTTCTCTGATTCTTCATGATCTCATTTGGGGTTTTCTTGGCAAAGATACAAGAATAGTTGGTCGAACTTCCCCAGCTCATTTTACAGATGAGGAATCTGAGGCCAACAGGGTCACACATCTAGTAAGTGTCTGAGGCCAGATTTGAACTTGGTTTCCTGACTCCAGGGCTGGCACTCTATCTAAGGTGCCACTAACTGCTCTACGGTACCTATTCACCTTATCAAATACACGATACATGAAGATACAAGCATTTGGCAAATACTTACCCGAAGACAGAGAGACCCCAGAGACAGCTATAGAAGGAGTTCCTGAAGCCCTCCTCTGATGCCTCTTTGTTAAACTTTCAGGGATACTTTCACTGGCAGCCACAACCATGGTACTTTCTAAACCATGATCCTATCCAGGATATTAAAAAAAAGATGGAATATTAAAAAAAATAAGTTAGAAGTGACGTTTTGCCTCAAATCATAATGAAGTCTTTTAGAAACAATTAAGCTGACCAGGTAGGTACTTTATACAAGATTTAGCTCTCATATTTAAGCAATGTTATATCTGTCCCCTCCTCAGTAAATTTCTGAAGCTCTGTATCAACTTCATGATCAAATACAAAATCCTCTGTTTTTCCTTTAAAACCCAACCCCTGTCCTTTCAACTTTCTGGTTTTCTAATAACTTTCCCCCACCCTTTCATATATTTTTTGATCCAGTGATACTGACCTCCTTGTTCTTCCTCAAACAAGACATCCCATCTCCAAACTGAGCATTTTCCCTGGTTGTCCCTCATTTCTGCAGTGCTCTCCCTCCTCATCTTTGCCCACTGGTTTTCCTGGCTACCTTTAAGTCCCACCTTCTATAGGAAGAATTTCCCCCATCCTTTAAAGCTAGTGCCTTCCCCTCTGATGTGTGTGTGTGTGTGTGTGTGTGTGTGTGTGTGTGTGTGTATAGCTTGTTAGCATGATGTACCAATGCCTTACCATGTAGTTTCCATGTTATCTTATTCTAACACCTCCCCCTAATGACTATGAAGTTTTGAGGGCAGAGTTATCTTTTGTCTTTTTTTTTTTTTTGTATCCCCAGCTCTTAGCAAAGTGCCTGGCACATTAATACTGTGGGGAAAATTAAAACCTCTCCAAATTCCTTTTTTTTTTAATTTAAATAATTTCTTATTTTCCAAATAATCTCTCCAAATTCCTTTTTCCCCCATAATTTAAATTAGGTTTTAGTTCCCAAGTATTCTCAATTCTAGATTGTCTGCATTAACACCAGTGCAAGAGCAGTTGAAACATAATTCTGTTTGGTTTTGAAATGCAGAGAGATATCCTTTCCATCCATCCCCAGACTGATCCCAAAGCCTCTGCCGCCTTCAGCCTTTCTGTCAAACAGGAGACGACCCAGGTGGAAGTGAAGAGGTAGTGCTGAAGCATAAATCATTGGGAATACACAAAGAACAATCCCACCTCCATGGAGATTAAGAACAAAACAAAACCAGATTACAGGAAGAGTTATGCCCAGGACAACTGGAGTGCAGCAGTATAGGCTGCTAGATGGTTGTCATGATGGCCCCCACTCACTCTGCTGCTAGCTGAACTCATGCTGTGGGTAGTTGGGGCAGGTGACCTCTGTGCCCGAGGCAGGGTGCCATTGCCCTGGGTCCCTTTCAGGCTCCCAGGATTAGCCTCTTGTTCATTGATGTCTGGTGAGACATTTCCCCTGAATAAAGAAAAAATAGCAAAGAAAAGTCCACCTTTAATATGGAGGAAGAACAAGAATGGAAAATCTGGCAAGGAAGTGATTTAACAAAATGACTATCACAAGAGCATACACTAACTACCCTGAAATTGAGTTGATCCACACTAAGGACCCATCCGCCACTGTTGTGTCAATATACCTGCTCAAAATCCTTCAATAGCTCTTTACTTATTCCTCTAACATTAAAATTCCTTTTTAAATGGACTCAAGTTCCTCTAAACTAGTCTTCCATTATATGTAGAGGCAGCTGAAGGCACAGAGGACAGCCCAAGCAAAGAAACAGAGACCATAAAATAAGGAGGTATATTAAGAGGACACTCTAGAAAGATTTGTCTGGAGACCAGTTTACATGAGATTGAATTCTATTTTTTTTAAAAAGACTTGTGAAACATTCTGGAATTTGATTGTTGGAAGGCCTTAAACATTAAGCTAAGAAGTCTAGATTTTATTTAGTGGATGATTGATTTTCCAGCGATATCTTATGGAATTATAGATTTACAAATAAAGATCACAGTTAAACAAAAAAGCATTTGGTGCCCTCTGTGCTATTTTACATGGGATGCAATTTTAAAACATGGAGCAGCTGCCAGAACCAATAAGGTTAGCTACCTGAAAATTCCAAGTAAAACAGAAGTTGTTAGTGTTATCCTCTATCTTCCAAATGAATTTATCTTTACATTATAAATTTTGATAAACTTGTCTGTGTACATGTTTTCTACCCAGTGAGAGTGTAAACAACTTGAGGGCAGGAACTGTTTCACTTTTGTCTATGTATTAATAAATGTTTGTTGAATTAAACCAAAGGTCATACAAGATCCATTGAAATGACATAGGTAATTCTGTTCAGTGATCCTTGAATAATTTATATCAAGAGAATCACATATTTGAAATGAACTATAGACAAGATTCTCCAGATGCCCTTATTTGTCTACAATGCTGCAAGGATCAATATGATCCGTGATCCTTCCAAAGAGACCAACCTAATGATTTACTTAGGGACACACACACACACACACACACACACACACACACACACACACACACGGCCTCACATGCAGCACAAACATAGTGATGAGTCCTTACTGTCTAGGCTGTCACACATAATTGGATGGACTGACCATTGAATCAGCCCATGAATGCATATCTTGGATCTAGGGTTCATAAACGGGTATCTATGGATCCCTAAGAGGTTGATAATCATTTAAGATCATTTGAACCCTAATAAGGTCCAAAGCCTGAATTAGTCAACCAGAAATGCTTTGCTTTGCTCTCTGAGTGAACTAAAAATGCCCCTTCCTGTGTCAGCAACTATACGATCAGATGAGGTTGACCAGAAGTATTCTTCCTGTTTGTGATCATTAAAGGCAGGATGCCTGGGACCAGGCACTGTCTTGAATAGTGGGACTTTTCTTATCTTAGTATCCTATGGACGTATGCTTTGTTGGGGATTGCAATTTCAATGGACACTTTGTCAATTCTATTGTCTGCTTGTATTTACAACCTATTCAACTAAGAAATTTCCTTTCTCATGCTAAAGTTAAAAACATATGAAAGCTATAATTTTTGAGTTACATAGACAATTCTGAGTCAGGACGGCTCTAAGAATACATAGGTCTTCCTCAATTTAAGTCAGTCAGAATTAAAGCTTTGACTGCATGGATGTACATAGACATGAGCTCAAGGGAATAAATAATATGAATTTATATATCACTTAGCCTGTTTGCCTTTTTTAACCAAGCTTCCAGGTCGACAAAGTCCATGGATAGATTTCAGGGCATCCATGAACTTGGGTGGGGAAAAATTATATATTTATTCAAATATAATTGAATTCCTTTGTAATAATGCATTTGATTTTAAACATGTAAAAACATAATTCTAAAAAAAAGTGAGTCTATGGTCCTTACCAGACACTAAAGGGGTCCATGACACACAAAGAAAGTTAAGAACCTTTGTCTCAGTTAAGTTAAGAACCACTGTCTCCAAACAGACGGTGAGCTGAGCCCATAATTGAATATAAGAAAGACGGCAAAGCATCCTTAGTGCCTCCAAGCTTTTCTCTAACATAGAAATTCAACATCTTGGTTCTAGAATCGAAGAATTTGAGAACTGGAAGGCACCTCAGTGATGATTTAAGATTATCATCATCAACACCATCATCATTATCAATAACAATAATAAAATATAGAAGTGAATTATGTCATAGTGTTTTTGTTGTGACTTGACCTTCACTTTCATTTAAATTGGCCAAAAGAGGGCAGAGCACACACATGTGAAAAGTTTGGTGTAGGGTTACATTCAACTCCACAGGGAGATAGATAGAAACAGGGAGAGGGGAAAGAGGACTAGTAGGGGAAAAAATCAATTCAGGGAATCATTAGTCATAAGCACAGCAAGCTCTAAGCTCAAAGAGATGATAGTAAAGATTAAAAGGAAAAGATGCAACAACTTGAAATAAACGGAAGGAGGACTATAGAGAAGAGAATGTATAAGAGAATAGTATGGGGGAAAATGATCTATGACAACTATTACATATATTTCACGATCAGGTCTATGCAAGCATAGATAGTTGTAATATAATCATTATACATATAATAATTTTAATTTTAAATATATATTTATATTATATATAAAATACTTAAGAGTAGTTAAAGTAGGTTTTATATATTTAAGCATAATAATCATTTTCATTTTAAATCACCATTAAGGATATATACATATTAAAATTAAAACTTTTAAGTTAAAATTATTACTAACAATAATAAAAACACATAACTAAAGTATGTCACAGTGTTATGTATACATATGTGTGTGTACATACATACATTCACATAGATGCAGGCACTGACATATATAAAAGTATTCACGGCTCTAGAAACCATTATTAGCTTGGCATAGCCTGTGTTTGAGGAAGTCATTGTAGTGAATCTGTACAGATGCAAATTGTAGAACATAACAATCTAAAAAGACGGTGGGACTAGGGCTGGAGAGATTGCACCATATGATACAGCATGAAGGGATGGATGAGCTGGGATCTGCACCACTGGGCTGACATTCATATTAATTGTCAACAAGATGGCAGTCCCATTGAAATAATGTGTCTCCTTTTTCAAAATAGAGTTAGTTTATTGCTATTGGCAGTAGAAGTTGTATGAAAATACTCATATACTTTTTTCAAAATGTTCTGTTTGAATTTGGTGGTTTTAAGATGTCCAAAACTAGGAGTCAGGCCCCTTTATATCAGACCAAGGAGGAAAGGTTCTTAGTGTAGACTTAAGCAATGAGGTCAGTTTAGAACTACTGAGAAGACTATTACGGCATTTAGAGATTCAGGGGCCCCAAGCAGGAGGATTTAAGTAGAAGATAGAGTAGTTAGTGCCCTCAAAGTAGAAGAGAGTAGTTAAGAAAGGAATTAATACCCCTGGGTTCTTGGCCAAAACCAATAATATCCTGACCTGAGGCCTTTCTTTGGGGAGAGCTGGCACAAAAACAAGGATCTGAAAGACAAAAAGATCCAAGAAGAACAAAGAAGGGGGAGGAAAGGAAAATAAAAGACATAGTGTAGTCCCCCTGGAATTCTTAACTCTTGTATAGCGAATCAGTTTATAAAAAGTACATGATGTATATACATACACACATACATACACAGATATACCATATGTCAGCATAATTGCTGTATTTTATAATCTTAAATTCTAAAAGTCCATAGGTTTCACTACTAGCCTCTCAGATGAGCAGGTTTTCCTGCCTTCCTTTAAATCTCACCTAAAATCTCATCTTTTAGAGGAAGCCTAAACCAGCCCATTTTATTCTAACACCTGCCTTCTGTTAATTATTTCTCATTTATCCTGTATATCCTGTAGGTGGCTCACCTCATATATATTTGTTTGCATGTTGACTCCTCCCCATCCCGCCATTAAACTGTAAATTCCTTGAGAGGTGAGACTGTCTTTGAACATTTTTTTTTGTATTACCAATGTTTAGCACAGTCCCTATTACATAGTAGTATATGATTAATAGATGTTTGTTGATTTTATTGGTTGGTTGAAAGGATTTATGACACCAAAAAAAAAAAAAAGGCTAAAAACCTCTGTTTCCGATATAAAGTAAAATAAATGTTTATATAACCAAATTTATGGATTATAAATTAAATGGTGATCAGGAAAGTTAATTTGTACTTGGGAGTTAGTATTCCTTTCTAACCTTGACTCTACTATGGAATTTTACATTATTTGTTTAAAAAAAGACAGACAGAAAGAAACAAAGAATGAAATGGTTATTTAGCATGTGTGCTGTTTTCCTTTCCTTTCTCTTTCTTTTTCCTTTCTGTTCTCTTCTGTTCCTTTCTTTCCCTTCCCTTCTCTCTTCCTTTCCCTTCTCTCTCCTTCTTTCCCTTCCCTTCCTTTTCTTTTCTCTTTCCTTCCTCTTTCTCCTTTTCCTTCTCTTCCAGAGACTATAAATGCCAAATCCCATTCTGATTTTCATAGGAGATTTGACCGATTTCATTTTCAACCTGGGCCAGGTTTCCCCAATTAGGATAATCAATGTTCCCATCCCATGCAGGAGGTTAACCATGTTGGTGTTGAACGGTAGGGAGGATGAGGACACCAAACTGGGTTAGCCCAATGCATTTCAGGACTCCCAAATTCTAGAGACCCCATCTGCCTCAGCCTCCCTAGGAGTAGGGATGCATGGCCAGCATGCCCAGCTGTTTTCTTTATATAAAATATAAAGAAGTATAGGTGAGCAGATTATATGTTATGTTCCCAATTTTCTCGGTCTACCCTAATCAAGTACTTAGGGTAAGATTTCAAAGGGCCATATACTTTCGGTATAGGGGAAGGTCTTGGACAGAATTGATTGATTCATTTCTCACCCTTTTAAATAACAAATATGTAAAAAAACTATATTAGGGAATAAAATTAATGGAATGGCAATAATGTGTTAGCCTTAGAATTAGGCATTTCAGTTTGGTGAGGAAAATAAATTTGCTGTACAAACTAGTCAATAGTTACAGCCTTTACCCAAAATTTCATCAAGTACAATAATGCTGGCTCTGGGCCAGTGATTCCAGGTTCTATGAGATGCCTTTCTGTGCTAGGCCATGTGCAATAGCTAATAGCAGTTACTAGTGCTACATTTTCTCCTAGTTTCTAAGTTTCCCTACCCGGATGGCAGTAATCACACATCCATGTGAAAATCATTTCACTTCTTTGTAACAAAGGATGTTACATTTGATAATGGGGATGGATCCAATGGATTCAACTTTGTAGAGAGAACTGATTTAAAAAAACTGTTTACTCAAATTATGAACAGTCATGAGGGCTGAAGATGGGCTGGGACAACAGTGGTTTCCTAAGGGTTGGAGCGGGGCAGTGTTAGATTCAGGATGAGACACAGCTTTAAAACTGGTCTGACTAGAGAGATCTGGGGCATCCTGTTCAGAGCAAATAAAGACAAGTCTGGATGCTTCAGAGAGATGGCCAACATACAGCTTGGGCTTCCTGTTGAGCAAGGAACAAGTCCTGGGTATGATTCAGAGGAGGGAAGAGGGAAGAAAAAAAAAACAACTCAGGCAGATTAGGCCAGTTCAGTTCACTAGTAACAAATCCATTATCAAGCCACATGATAGAGAATGTAGTGGGAAAAACAGAAAGTGAAACCATCTAGTCTGTGAATAAGCAAGATGATTTTTTAAAATGCAAAGAATTCCTTTTCATTTATTATATATGTATATGCATACATATATACGTATGTACGCACATACATATATATGTATTCCCTTTTGTATCTTTGTAGCAATCAGTCACCACCCATTTGAAATACATTTCTGAGTGATTTCCTAACAAAATCCAGAGATGCTGTGGAAAGAGTAGGAGATTTTGGAATGAGAAGACGCAGTTTGAACTTTTTCTCTGCTGCATCCTGCCCATCTAAATGTAGGGCCATGGAAAAAGCACTAGGCTTAGAGCCAGAGCACCTAGTTCAAATCTCAGATCTTAGAATCTGGAAGAGATTCAGAAGCCATTTAGTCCGACACCTCCATTGTACAGATGAAGAAACTGAATAAGAACAAGAAATATGAAATGACTTCAACCTCTTCCTGCCTACTAGTTGCTTCCCACCTCCCTACAGACATGTCCATGTCTCTCCCATTTTCAAAAACCCTCACTTGATCCAATCATCCTCCCTTTTGTGGTTAAACCCTTTGAGAGGGCTATCTACAAGCACCTCCACTTCCTTTCCTCTCATTCTCTTCTACAGGCTGACTTGTGTCCTCCTCATTCAGCTGAAATCATTCTCTCAAAGTTACCATTGACCTCCGAATTGCCAACAATATTGGCTTGTTTTCAATTTTCATCCTTCTTGACCTCTATGTAGCTTCTCCTTGATATTCTCTTCTCTCTAGGCTTTCAGGACATCATTCTCTCCTGGTTCTCTTCCCTTTTGATTGTTTCTTCTCAGTCTCCTTTGCTGTATCTTCATGCAGCTCAATCCTGCTACCTAGAGGTATCCCTGGGTACTCTTCTCTCTTTGTACTATTTTACTTGGTAATCTCATTGGTTCCCATGACTCAACTATCATTTCTATGTTGATGATTCTCAGATCTACTAATATATCCCTAACCTCTCTTATGACCTCCAGTTATCTGTATTGCCTGTTGGACATGAACTAGATGTCTTGTAGATGAGATGTCTACTCAACACATCCAAAACTGAACCTGTCATTTCCCTCTCCCCCAACCCTTCCCCTTTCCAGACTTCCCTGTTATTGTCTAGGGTGCTACTATACTCCTAGTCTCCCAGGCTCACAGCTTAGATATCATCCTTAACTCTTCATTTTCTCTCACCCCCAATAGCCAATCTATTGCCAAGACCTGTTGTTTTTATCTTTTGCAACATCTTCCACATATGTCCCACTTCTCCTCTCTAACAATGTTCTCATCCTAGTGTAGACCCTCATCACCTCAGACCTAGAGTACTAGTCTACTGGTTGGTCTCCCTGTAAGTCTTTCTCCACTCTAGTCTACCTTCTTTTTAGGTGTCATAGGGATCTTCCCAAAGAGCAGGTCTGGCTGTGTTTCCCCCTTCTCCCTAATAAAAAAGCTCCAGTGGCTTCTAGACCTCAAAGATCAAATGCATATCCTCTATTTGGCATCCTGCCTCCCATACCTTCTCAAGTTTCTTACATCTTACCATATTTCCCTCCAATGTACTCTTCAATCTCGTAAAACTAGTCTTCTTGCCATTCTTTAAACCAATTACATTCATCTTTTGACATTTGTGAGGGTTCACATTAATGGTTTTGGTTATTTGTGTGTTGGCCATTAATGATTAAGTGGGAATATTTGGAGATTTACACCATACTGTGGAAAATCGAAGACTGCACATATGTGAAGAAATTAAAAAGTAGCAAGCCATAAATACATAAATACTATATATTATTAATCTATTTTCATCATTTACTACTATAACTATACAAACATAAATTTATCATAAACAACTAAGTTTTATTAAAAGGTTCAATGTGCTAAAGAACTATCATCCTCCTTTATCTACCAGCCAGATACAATCACATGATTTTCAACAATAGTGACTGTTGGATCTTGTGTTTTTCATAGAAGGAAATCCATTAAGCAGCAGCTGAGAAGACTCTGTAGAGTATGCAAGATACTAAACCTTTTAATATAGAAACAGCAACTTTTTATGGACATCCCATGTTGTTTCACTTGTTTTTCGTGTTGAATAAATACAATCAGAATTTTTAAAAATAAAAGCTTGGGGTGTGGCCTGGAGCGATTCATGGTTCTTCACATTCGCAGGGGTCCTGCGCCCCAACCCTTGGGAATGTTGAGTAATGACTGTACTTCATCTTTCCAGATTCCTGGCATTTTCACTGGTTGTCCCCTATAACTGGAATGCTCTTCCTCCTCCTCTCTACCTCCTGGCTTCCCTGGCTTCCTTCAGATTTCAGCTAAAATCCCATCTTCGACAGGACATCGTTCCTGATTCCACATAATTCTAGAGTCTTCCCTCTCTTGATTATCTCTAAATTATCCTATATGTAGCTTGTTTGTACATAGTTGTTTGCAGACTGTCTCCTCCACTAAATGGTGAGCTCCCTGAAGGCAGGGGCTCTCTTTTGCCTTTCTTTGAATCCCTTGTGTCTAGCACAGTGCCTGACACAAAGTAGGTGCTTAATAAATATTTGCTGACTGACTGACTTGCCCAAGATCACACAAGTATTGAGTGCCAAATGCATGATTTGAATCCAAGTCTCCCGAGTGTGCCATCAATGCTCTTTTGACTATACCATGCTGCTTGTACCGATGTAACCTTGTGAAATCCACCTTCATCTATCTATAAAATGAGGGCTGGGTAGATTGGATGACTTGTAAGGTCCTTCTCAATCTGTGCTCCATGGTCTTAAGTTGCATCATTACTGTGGGTCTCCATTTCTTAAAATAAGAGGGTTATATTAGGAAATGTCTAAAATGGCATCTAATTCTAAAGACTTTAGTATCAGAGTTGATTAAAAAAAATCAACTTTTTCGGTAATGAAACATAATAAATATTGGATGTTTGATTCATACCCCTTCCTAAATTGGTAAAGGGATGAAATTTTAATCTCAGAGCCAGTATCTTGGGACATCATTGGGGGTATTGGTCAAGAAGTAGAAATATAATACTAAAGTGAGCTGGGAAGCAGGCCAAAGATGTTACGACTTACTAAAGATTGAAATATTCTGAGAATTACCAAAATGTAACACAGAGACACAATGTGAGCACATGCTGTTGGAAAAATGGCACTAAGAGACTTGCAAATATAGTGCCACAAGCCTTCAATTAAGGGAAAAAACCCACAATGTTTGCAAAACACTATAAAGTGAAGCACAGTAAAATGAAGTAATATATATATATATGTACATATACACACATATATGCGTCTATATATATGCACACACATATATAGTATGTCTGTGTGTATTTAGTACCATGAGTAATATAAACACTTCCAAGAAAGTTTTTCCAGTCCTAGAATTTCTGACATTCTCTATCTTCTCTTCTGTGACAAAAATATTCTCACTTTATTAATCATAGAAACCTCTCATTAAATCAGATTATCTTTAGACTGTTTCCCCCCCTAAACAAATGACCTCATCTCAATATTCTGTGAAAAAGAAGCTAGTGGATGGAAATAGCAGGACTTTGTGCTTTGTACCCTCCAACTGATGGTTTCTTTTTCTCTGCAGTTGATAAAATACAAAAAGCAAACCCAGCCAAGTGGATAATGGAAGCAGTGGTGTGAAGAATGCAGTTGTCAGGTTGGGGAATATGGCCTGCACTCCTGTTAGGCAAAGGCTGAGAAATCTGAGTCTCAAACAAACAGAGCCAGATTCTAATCCACTTTTCACAAGAGCCAGGAACATTAAAAAAAAAAAAGTACATTCTAACACTCATTCTCTTTACACTTTCTCCTTTTTACACTTTAATCATTGAAATGTATATTAAATGTTTCATTCACAGGACCATTAATAGGCTCCCTCCAGTTTTTTAATATGTAAATCTCTCTCTGTCTCTCCCTCTCTCTGATCACATGCACTATTCAATGAGATTTAGGACCTTATCATGGGTGTATGTACAGACCTATAAACACAAATTCTAAAGCTGTGTTTCTCAGACCAGGTCTGCCTAGGTCATGCAAAGGTTTAAAATCTTTGCCGTCTCTTTTGTTGCATTTCTATCTTCTTTTTAATGCTGTAATGTAATTAATTATCCCATGCAGAAATGTAGGATCCTGAGAGGTTTTCCAGAGGAAAGAGCAAAAGGGATAAGAGACATTCTAGGTATCCTGTTATTCTTTCCCTTCCATTTCATTAAACTCTAGCCATCTCATGACTGACCCTCCTTTCACTCTATTCTCTTACTTCTGCCCTCATTCAAATACTAACTTCTCATATTTCCCCCCTCTTTCACTTTCTCCCTTTCTTCTCTCAAGTTTGCAGTGATACAAGTTAAAAATGCCATAGAATTCTCAAGCAGTGAAACTGTTCTTTGAATTCTGGGAAAACTCATTCCATTTTCCAGTTACCTTTTCCACTCCATAGCCTCAGTTATTTCTTATAACTTACTTGTGGGGACTGTGTCTGGGGAAAGCACTCCTACAGGGACAAATGACATCTATGATTTTGATTCTCAATGCATAGTGTGACATACCATCTAATTCTAAGAAGAGAAAAAGAAAAGGTAGGCCTTAGGAAAGAAGAAAGGCAATTATGGCATGTCACTGTTGAAAAATAAGTAGAAAATGATACTCAAGGCAGGGAGTCTTGCTACCTGATGTTAGGTAATAGATGCCATAGAAGAACCATTGCATTTGCAGAAATTATGAGAAAATGAGACTCTCTCAGTTGAACACTACCATGGACCATCATCCTGCCTCTCAGACTGCCATTCCAGGGGATCAAATGACCGTTTATGTCCTTTAGCCAAAAGGATGCTTCCCATGAAACCTGATGAGTAACAAGTACAGATTTCTTTGCTCAATCATCTCCACTTTTCTTCACACAGTAGTCATGGAAATAGGCATTGGACTATGTGCCTAGGGACTTATGAGAATGGAATATTTGACTGCAATGTGTTCTGTTCCTCATTTATTTACCATTGTTGTCTATTTTGATTTCTGCATTTATGAGGGAATCTTAAAGAGTCTCCCTTTCAAGGATATGCTTACCTTAGTGGTATATAATAGGAGGAAGTGGAGAAAAGTCAGAGGGAGGAAGGAAGACTGCAGACCAATACACTTTTTGGCAAAGCTAATGATTTATTTCTAAATACTTTTTTGCAAGACTGGTGAAATATAATGGTGCTATATTGGCTTCTTTTTTTGAGGACTTTATGTACAAAAGGATCAAGAAGTCAGTGAAAAGGCATTTACTTTCTCTACAGGTTCCCCCCTTTAAGCTACACCATTGGGATTCTAAGCAACAAAAAAGCTTTTCTCCTAGGTTGTCGCCTAACATGTTGTTATAAACACAACTGAATAAGGAACAAAATACAAAATGCTCTGTTTGGCATTCAAGGCCCTTCATAACCTAGTCCCTTCTGATTTTTCCAGTCTTCTTACACCTTACTCCCCTTACTGTCCTCTTTGATCTAATGATACTGGCCTCTTGGCTGTTCCATGAACAAGACACTCCATCTCTCCACTGTGGACATTTTTTATGGCTGTCTCCAATACCTGGAGTACTCTCCCTCTACATTTTTTTTTTTACTACTGACCTCCTTAATTTCCTTTCAGTCTCAACTAAAATCTTTTATGTCTTACAGTAAAATGTCTTTTACTGTAAGCTTTTCCCAGTTCCTCTTAATTTCAGTGCCTTTCCTCTGTCAATTATTTAATTATTTTATATTTATCCTTGTTTTGTATATACAAATACATATACACATACATATACACCCATACACATATAGCATGTAGTTTGTTTTGTTTATATTTGTTTGCATGTTGTCTTCCCTATTGGAGTGTAAGCTCCTTGAGAGCAGGGGCTGCTTTTTCACTCTTTTTGTTTTCTCAGCACTTAGCCCAGTGCATGACACACAGTAGGTATTTTTTTTAATTTTTTTTTATTTTTCATTTTTTTTTTAAGCAATTGGGGTTAAGTAACTTGCTCAAGGTTACACGGCTAGTCATTATTTATGCGTGGGTGCTCATTTTCTGAGGCCGGATCTGATCTCGGGTCATCCCAACTCGCTCTTACTCACTGCGCCACCTAGCCGCCCCTTTAGGGCAATTGGGGTTAAGTAACTTGCCCAAGGTTACACGGCTAGGTTTTTGTTTGTGCGGATTAGGTGTCGGAGGCCGGCTCCGAACTCAGGTCCTTCTGATTCCAGGGCCGGCGCTCTATTCACTGCGCCACCTAGCCGCCCCCACAGTAGGTATTTTAAAATGTTTGCTGATTGATTGTGAATAAAATCCAGAACCATCACCAGAGTAGGGAAAACTGGAGCTTCCACATAGTGCTGAAATATTAAAGATGCTGAGAGCACTTTTTCAGCAAACTAGACAACTGAGTTTTAATATCTAGGTGGTAATTGCTAGTAAGTTAAAATAGGAAGTAACCAGATGCCCTTTGCTTCCCCCAGTTCAGATAAGTATGTCTTTGGCAGAATTTTTTCAGGTCACACACTAAATATAGTTCTGATAAAAAATCGTTTAGCTTCAAATATTACAAATCCTATCAGCACCCTAGGAATTAGTTCAAGAATGGAGAACCCAGGGGCGGCTAGGTGGCGCAGTGAGTAGAGCGTCAGCCCTGGAGTCAGAAGGACCTGAGTTCGGATCTGGCCTCAGACACTTAATGCACACACAAACAAAAACCTAGCCATGTGACCTCAGGCAAGTTACTTAACCCCAATTGCCCTCCAAAAAGCAAAAAAAAAAAAAAAAAGAATGGGGAACCTGTAGCCTTGAGACTACATGTGGCCCTATAGGTCCTCAAATGTGGCCCTTTGACTGACTCCAAACTTCACAAATTCCATTAATGAAAAGATTTGTTATGTAAAAATTGGATTCAGTCAAAAGGCTGCACCCAAGGACCTAGAAGGTCACATGCGGCCTTGAGGCTGCAGGTTTCCCATCCGAATTAGTTAAAATTCTAGGAGAATAAAATATCCTAGATGTAACAATTGAGTTATTGGAAGTCCTACTTCTTATAAAATGTGTTCATTTGATGCCCAGTTTCTAGCACCATTAAATGCCCAGGTCCTTTACCTGTCAGAACCAGATGATGACCTCGGGTTATGAAAATGAGAGGAGTTCAGGTCCAAACTGTAGCTCCTTCCACTCTCAGTTTTCAGAGTTATGATTTCTCCTCGAGTTGCTGATCTGAACTTGCTAAGAAGAAACCTGTAATTGATTTCAAAAAAGTAGAAACAGATAAAATAAGGACGAATTTTAAAATAAAATCCCAAAATTCTTTTAAAGGAGAACATTTTTCAGTCCTCTTTGCAGTAATCCTAGTGTAACAATTCTGAGGGGGGAAAAGTCCCCTTTTAACAAAGTCTGACTTCTATCAAAGGATAAAGAAAGGGCTGGGGGGAATTCTGCTCTCCTCATTGTGGCCAGCAACTGAGAAAGAAGGAAAAAGAAGTAGTAGTCTTTCTCTTTCTTCTTGGAGGCAGGACAGAGCCCAGTCTTGCTTGTTGAGAGGATGTCCATCATATCAGATTGCTGGGAGTGAGATGTTTGAATACAGCAGTAACTAGCAGTTTGTGTAGAGAGCAAGCAACACAAAATGTGCGTCAAATCAGCTTTGTAAATCATGACATGAAAATGTAAGAAATAACTAAGACAAATTCACTTGAGTAAGAAGAAAAATTAGTTGTTATAGCTTTCTGTTTTAATTAATTATGATTGCTGGGTGCTTAAGAATCAGTTGCCTTCTACATGCCAAAGGAACGTTTCTCTTAAAATTTTGCACCCTCTAAATCTTGGTATCTTGGAAAAATTCCCAGTTATTTCCTTCCTCCACCAGCCCCGAGTTGCTCTAATTACAGTTTGAGTTTTGAGGTCTACAAAGAACTATATAATACATATACTAATTCCTATTTATAATATCATTGGTAACACCATAATTATCAATAACACAATCTTATCTCTCTTCTTTGAAGTGAGTAGTATTAATAAACCAGTCTTCTCTGTAAACTCTTTGAGATTAGGGCAAATGTTTTGATCTATGCAGATACCTCCAGTTCCCCAATGCCTTGAATTGTTTAATAAGTGCTTTTAGAACTGAATTAAATAAGTAATCTGAGAAGAAGGAGGGGGCAGGTTTCCAGGCAATGTAATTGAATCGAACCAGAATGATGGGTTTCCTTTGTTTCTTTGGCAGCTTCTTTCTGAATGGAATCTGGCCCTTGATTGCTATACTTTTACTAAAAGTGGGCTTAGAGTATGAGCCCTCTGACCATGAAGAGAAAATACGACCCATAGAGTAGCTGACTTACAGCTAAAGTAACTTCCAAAGGGTGCTTCTTTCTGCCCCAGTTGGTAGAAAGTGACTTTGGGTAGTGGACACTGGATAATGCATTTATATGACATTTGACATCTATTGTATTATGCAAGATGTACTATGTTAAATATTTCAACTGTAAAAAGGGGGGAGAACTATAATTTTTTTTTAAATTAATATTGGATAGCAGCTATATGATACAGCTAGGTGGCTCTTGACATAGGAAGACCAGTTCAAATCCAGCTTCAGATATGCGGTAGCTCTGTGTCTCTGGGCAAGTCATTTAACCATTGTTTGCTTCCATTTCCTCATCTATAAAATGAGGATAATAATAGCACCTACCTCTCAGGGTGGCTGTGAGGACCAATGAGTTGTTCAAGGATAATTGGATTCCCCCAAACCAATCACAGACTAACAGATTAGAAAATCTCTATTCCTTCTCATGAAAGACTTCAAACCTCGGTCACCCCCAAAGTACAGCTACAGGTTCCAGTAAACTTTGTATTTTCTGCTTACTCTAAGTACTCATGGGAAATAGCACATATTTAGAGAAGATCCCTTACCCCACAGACATCCTTCTCTTTGTTCCAGCTGATGTTTCTCCCTGCCTTGTCTTGTAACAATGTGTAAAAGGAAGACTTTAGTTGAATCCTATTTTAAATTGTAAACAATGAGTGTTCTTTCTGTAGTACTTCCCAGTGGCTGGTTAAGCAGCCTGAATCTCCAGGCTCTTTTTTTTCTTCCTTTCTTGCTTTGAAACTAGCCATGAACCCAAATGCAATATCCTTCTATGCATGTGTGTATGTCTCTGCACATCTTTAGCATTAATGTCAAAGGATCGAACTGCCATTTCTAAATGTTATTTGGGCTAGAACTTGCCTATTTATGTAAAATAGTTTCCTTTGAAACAATCCATGTACAAGTTATTCCTATAGTATTATTAGTTTCTAGAAATAGCCTATGTCTCTAAAAGAAATTCATGTGAAAGTTTTAATTTATTTTTCAAGTCTTACTCATAATATTGCTTTGGCTCAGTACCAAAAATTTTAAGGAATTATCCCCAATTATTGGGAATTAACTTAAAAGAGGGATTTAGCAGAATGCCCTGGTACTGCAAATTCAGTTCTAATAATACTAATGATAGAGGGGCTTCACTTCTGGGGCTTGACTTGGTCACCTAGGAATGACAGAAATGCTGACTGGGTTGAAGCCTAGATGCAGATAACAGAGGAGATTTCGTATATGATTACAAGCGGCATGGAATGTTAAATTACAATAAGAGTGATACAAATGTAGTGTTGTAAAAAGTGTTGAGGAGGAAGAGAGAGGGCCTCTGTCGATAGGAATCACTGAAGTCTTATGGAGGAAGGGATTTTAAGCTATTCCATGAATACTGGATAATAATTAAGTAGTTGGTGTTTAAAAAAAGCATACAAATTTTTTTCACATTGGGATGGAACTGGGAAAACACAGCCCATCTATTTTAAACTTTGTATATTTTGTAAAGAAAAGAGCAGTGAAGGTCCTTTCTGATTTTCAAATGCTGTGTAACCTCAATAGAGTCTTACAGACTGCCGCTATCTTCATCCGTTCCCTCTCTTCTCTCCCATTAAAACTTTCCTTCAGTATGAATAAAACCATTCAATGATTCAAATGATTGGTGAAGATTAAGATGTTACCTTTGGAAATTTCAGTGTTGGTCTAAGGCAGGGATGGGGAACCTGCAGCCTCAAGGCCTCCTCGAGGCCACTGCCCTAAGATACTATTTACTTGGTAACAAAATTAAGGGTAGCTTCATTTCCTAGCAGACTGGATGCTGAATACTGCTTAGTGCTTGGCATCTTTAGTCTGCCATGAAACGTTTAGTTAAGGCCACTCTTAGGGAGGCTGCAATGGCAACACTTTATGGTCAGCTAGACTAAAAGATGAAAATTGCTTAGAAAAGGTGGTGCCTTGCTTCTTACCCCTTCTTCTTGTGTCCATCCAGTGCAGGCTTCTGCCCTGAACAAGTTGAAGCATTTGGCTTCTGGGAATCCTGAAGGGCTTGCTCTTGGTTTTGTCGTCCTTCAGCTTTCCATTTATTTTGAGGCAAAAACAGAAAATGCAGGATGATAAAGAATGAGGGTAGGTCCCTAGTGTACTCATAGGTCAGTTTATGCCAAAGAAAGACATTATTTAGGGGCGGCTAGGTGGCGCCGTGAGTAAGAGCGCCAGCCTCAGAGTTGGGATGACCCGGGATCGAAACCGGCCTCAGAAAATGAGCACCCACGCATAAATAATGACTAGCCCTGTAACCTTGAGCAAGTTACTTAACCCCAATTGCTTTAAAAAAAAAAAGAATAACTCAGAAATACATTATTTAATTGCTACTGGTTTTTTGTTCTGTGGGAGATCTGTTTTTCCAGGCAGACAATGATTTCCCTTTTAAAATAATATTTTCTCCAATTACATGTAAAAATAACTTTCACAGTTGACTTTTAAAATTTGGAGTACCAAATTCTCTCCCTCCTTTTCTATCCGCTCCTTGAGATGGCAATTTGATATAGGTTGTATATGTGCCATTATGCAAAATATATTTCCATTTTAATCAAACTGTGAAAGAAAACACAGACCAAAAAAATGAAAAACATTTTAAGTGAAAAATAGTATGCTTTGGTCTCAGACTCCATCAGTTCTTTCTCTGGTGGTGGATAGCATTTTTCATCATGAGTCCTTTAGAATTGTCACGGATCATTGTATTGCCAAGAATAGTTAAGTCATTTACAATTCATCATCACACAGTATTGCTGTTATTGTGACAATGTTCTCCTGGTTCTGCTAACTTCATTTTGCATCAGTTCATGTAACAGTGATCACTAATTAAAGCGATGAATCAGTTGGATGCTTCTCATACTACTTGACAGTTAAAATCAGTACCAGCCCACAGGTAAAAGAATAGTGACATTGCAGAGATTCAAACATGAACACTACAGCTTTGGTAGAAAAACTATGTCCTCTCCACTCAGACCTTAGAATACACAGGGGAGGTCTGGGGGGCATGTTGATTTTACCTACCTGGAAAATGAACTAGATAAAATGGAATGTTATTGCACCATAAGAAATGACAAAAGGGATGGTTTCAGACAACTCTGGGAATGAAATAATGCAGAGTGAAGTGTGTAGACCAGGAAGAACAATTTATACAATAGCGACAACATTGTAATGAAAAACAGCTTCTAAGACTAAAAAACTCTGATTATGATTCCAGGGGACTGAGTATGAGACATAGTACCCAATATAGTAAAAGATACTATAGGCAGAAAGATACACACATTTTGGGACCTCTTAGTGTGGTATTTTGTTTTGCAGGTCTATTCTTATTTGGTACAAGAGTTGTTTTTCATTCTTTTTTCAACTGGGAGTAGGGAAGAGGTGAAAGAAAATAGAAGGCTAGAGATGACTGCCAAAACAAAGAAAGTAAAGAGGGTCATTGAGGCAGATTTTTAATTGTACAGAAGAGAAAAAAAAGAAAGACAGAAGAAAGCTTAGAGAAGCAAGATAGTTTTGAAAGCTATATTATTGTATTTATGATATGCTTTTTAAAAAAGCAAGTTGTATATAATAGAGATTAATAATTTCATGAACAATCTTCTGTTCTACCATGAACATAGAAATGTTAATTTTACTTGGTACTTGTTAAAGTAAAAATTTTTTTTAAAAGGAAAGAAAATTAACTAGGAGATACACTACTTTTCACTACTTTGTGGAGTGCTGGTCATCCTCTTGCCTTTAAGTTCCTTTCCACTGGGTAGGGCAGTTATTAAAGGGCAGAAGAAGTATCAGTTTAGTCTTTTCCTGCCCTCCATCTCTCCCCCAGGGGTTCTAGGATTCCTTGGATGCAGATTTTGGATCCATAAACCAGCCTTCTTGAAAGGGATCTTTGGCATTTGTCTGATGGCTTGTGGACCCACTTTTGTAGGCAGGAAAGCTTTGTTAAGAGAAGTTACTGGCCTCTGGACTTAATCTTTACCCATTTCTGGTCTCTTTTTGGCACCATGCTAACTAAATTCCCTCCATTTCACTAGAAGATCTACTCCAGGAAAGTTCACTGGAATTTGTTGAGACCACTGAGCAGATTATCCCTATAAGGATAATCAATTCTTATGTGAGAAAATGAAGAAAAAAGAATGAATATCATGTGGATAAATTTAAGGGATGTGACCTATTCTCTACTACATATAGGAAATATACTTTTGGGGAAAAAGTTTGAATACTTTTTTTATGAAGTAGATTCCATTTTAAATTATTTAAAAGCAAAGGAAGGATTCTTTCTAAAGGAACTTGATGGCAAATATTTCTGTTACCAAAGAATGCTTTCCTGGTAACAGTCACCCACTATGCTGGATTTTCTAAGTTCTAGGTTTTGTATTTTGACATTTCTCAAATAGGGGGACCCTTAAAGTCAAATGTTAGAGAATTTATTGAGGACAAAAAGGTTTTCAGAAATTAAACCATGAAGATGACAAATGTCTTATTTTGAGATCTTATTGTATCATACATTGAAACATATTAGACTTATTATATTGATACTTTCTTCCCTGCTATGAAATAAAGATTTAAGAGAGGAAACACTTGACACACTTCATACTTTCGGGCTTTAAGATCACCTAAGTGATTAAAGAAATTAAAATCTATGCTTACTAACTATAGAATAGAAAATTTAAGAAGCCCACTAATTTTAGGATTACTTTCTTGAAATTAATATTCAAAATGTTTAATTACCTGGACTCCTTCTTAGAATGGACTGTCTGACAACATCTGTTCCCAGAATGTTGGCTTGTTTGAAGCGCTTTGCCCGTTCTTCAAAAAACCATTCACCTGTTACAATCCTTAGCTGCCTATACAAATAGGGAAAAAAAAAGATGTGTGTGGGGAAGTAATAGAATGGGATAAGGTTATCTGGCTAGATTTTTTTCTTAAAAATTATGTTTATTTATTTTGTTAAATACTTCATAATTACATGTAAAATTTTTAAACAATCACTTATTAAAATTTTGAGTTCCAAATTCTCTCCTTTCCTTTCTCCTCCCTTCCCTTCTTTGAGAAGGCAAGCAATTTGATTTTAATTATACATGTAAGGCCATGCAAAACATATTTCCATATTAGTAGCTAGACTCTTAATTCTCAAATATGTAGCCAAGTAACAAACACTGTCTAACATGGCCAAAGTCTAATACAAGGTATATACATAGATGCCAAAAAGTTACTTTCTGGAAGCAAAATTTGGATTTTAGCAATTATCCAATAGAATATAGAATATAATTCTATATTATAATATAATAGAATATTAGCTCTTTATTCCAATAGAATATAAGCTCTTTGTGAGTAGAGATTGTTTCTTTTCATTTCTTTACATGGTAGATAATATATTTTTCTTGATTAGTTGACATCAACCAAATATAAGTAATTTTTCTGAGCAAGAAGGAAATAAATGGTTCAATTCAATCCAACAAACATGTAAGATGAATCCTAAAGCTTCTGTGCCTCCATTTGTAGCTAGAATACATGTTCTAGACCTCATCTTTCTCAAGAGCTCCCTTCTTGCACCACGAACTACTTGCTGTACATTACCACCATAGGTATCTCAAACTTGCCATATCCAAAATGAAACTCATTATGCTTTCCCCTAAGCCCCTAATTTCTCCATTTGAGTCAGAGGTGCCACTATCCTTCCAGCTACCCAGACATACAAACTCAGAGCCATCCTAGATTCCTTATGTATCTTTATTTTCACTCACTGCACCCACCCTAATCACTTGCTAAGATTTTCTGCCTCTATAACACCTTTCCCATCTTTCCCAGGACCAGTACCCTAGATCACACCCTAATCACCACTCCCCTGGATGATCACAATAATTTCCTAATTTTTCGTCTTGCTTCCACTCTCTCCCCTTTTTAATCAATTCTCCATTTAGCTGCTAAATCAAAATTCCCCAAGTACTGGGTCACTTTACTGTTCAAGAGCCTTCAGTAGCTCCCTAAGATAAAATACAGCAAAACATAAATAAAATACAAAACAATAAAATACAGAAAATACAAATTACCTAAGATAAAATGCAACCCCCTATGTTTAACAATAAAAGTGCTTCATTTGCTCCAAACATGCTCCAACCTATTTTTTCCATGCTAATTTTATATTTTCTCCTTATTCTACATCTCCCGCCTTTGGTGCTTGGTTTCCCATGCCCAAAATGCTCTCCTTACTCTTCTATACTTTTTGGAATCCCTAGATACATTTTCACCTCTCATCTACAGAAGGGCCGCTCTGATCTCCCTACCAGTTGTTTGTACTCTGCCTGAAATTATTTTACGTTTTCTTTTTTGGGGTACTTTTTATATCTTTATCTGTATTTATCCCACCACCACCACTATCTAAGCTTCTTGGAGGGAGAGACTATTTTCATTTTTGCCTTTAGATTGCATAAGGGCCTAGCATAGTGCATGGCATACAGTAGGTACTTAATAAATGCTTATTGACTTGAATTGAATTAGAATGTAAAAACTGCACATTGTAAATCTGAAAAGACAAGAAAAGCTTCGATTGTTATAACTCTCCTGATAAACAACTTTTATATATCACTTTGAAGTTTATAAAACACTTTCCTCATCACAATCATGTGAGTTAGTGCAAATATTATTTCCTCCATTTATAAAATATGGAAACTAAGGCCCAGAGAGTTTGCCTGGTCCACATGGCTATTTCAAAGCTACAGGCCAATGCTGCTCTACACAAGAGGTATCAAGCTTGCAAAACTTCCAATAGTCAGAAGCAGATTAAAACATAATTGGCAAATTTTAATAAAATAAGTAAAAATGCAATATAATATAGATAATGTGAACTTGTGGTTTTCTAAGTCAATAATGTAGCCTGCTGGGATCCATTTTTTTCTTTTTTCTTTTTTTAAGTATTTTCTTTTAATTTTTCCCCAGTTACATGTAAAAGCAATTTTTAACATTCATTTTGTAAGACTTTGGGTTCCAAATTCTCTCTCTTCATCTCTTCCCACCAGCCCTCATGGAAAAGGCAAGCAGTTTCATATAGGACATACATGTGCAGTCATGCAAAATATATCCATAATAGTCATGTTGTGAAATAAAGCAGAAAAAAAAATAAGGCAAAAAAGTGTGCTTTAATGTGTATTCAGATGCCATCAGATCTTTCTCTGGGGATGGATAACATCCTTCATCATAAATTCTCCATAGCTATCTTGGATTGTTGTATTGCTGAGAATAGCTAAGTCATTTACAGCAATCATCCTACCTTATTGTTGTTACTTTGGACACAGTACCTTTCACTTTGTATCAGTCAATGCAAACATTTCCAGGTTTTTCTGATTGCATCCTGCTCATCATTTTTATAGTACAATAGTATTCCATCATTATCACATACCACAACTTGTTCAGCCATTCCCCAAATGATGGCATCCTCTCAATTTCTAATTCTTTGCCCCCAGCAATGAACTGTTATAGACATTTTTGTATAATAATTTTAATTTCTAATTCTTTGCCCCCAGCAGTAAACCGTTATAGACATTTTGTACATTGGGATGCATTTTCACTTGAGTTTGGTACCACATCCTATTTGAGTTGGAGAGGAAACTTTCCCATCCCCAGAATTTTCATGCAGTGAGTAACTAACTACAGCACCTCTCAGATCCAAGAATTCCTGGTCTGAGAATAATAATATGACAAATTAACACATATACATAGAAAGTCACCTATCAGAATATGCTGTTTCCTTCAGGGCTTCCCAATTTCCCTTGTGGATATATATGCAAAACCCAAATATAATTCGTGTTTGGAAGAACTAGGAGAAAGTAAAGACCACTTGAGGGTTTAGACTCTCACCTCTGTACATAGGGGCATGGTGTCAATCATGGAGGGGAAAAGGGAACAGGGATCAGTATTCCTACCCTCAAAGCTACAGGGACAGTCAATGAAAGATCAGGAAGTTCCCTAGACTCTGTAGGACTTTCTGTTTCTAAGTGCTGTCTTGGATATAATGCGTGATGCTTATCATCCAGTTTCCTAATATCCTGCTGTCTGTTTCTCAGAGACTCTATGATGCAGGCTCTAGGGAGCTGGGAGAGAGCACGTGGACTACATATATCTGTGCTCTTCCCCATCCTAAGACTGGAGGACATAGGGAAGATGCTCAGTGAAGATCATTCCAGGGTGGGTGGTAGCTAAGCCCAACAGACTGCTGTCCCAGCCTAATACCAGCCAAATATGCCCCACTCCTTGTGTAGTTGCACCACAAATATCCAACTCATGGTCTCCCAGTACCAATTAGCATCAAGGTATTCTGCTACCTTACTGATCATTCAGGAAATCCAGGATTACAAACACTGGTACCTCACCTAACCCCAGCCCAGATCCTGGCCTGGGTTCTAGGGAGTCCAAAGTTACTTCCCTTTGGCACTTTGAGACTTGGTCTCTACTTAGTCAATTATGATTGATTCTTGAAATGATGATCCCTTGAGCAAAAAGTCCCATGTTTTGGGGGATGTTCAAGGCAATCTGGTCAGCTAAATAGGGGCTTGGAGTTGGTGGTAAGGACTTTTCGAGTGATGGAATGAGAAGACAACAAGCTTGATTATATGGTCATGAGTGTCAGGATCCTCTAGACCTAACTGTTCTGTACCCAGAAGTAAAGAGGCCTTGATTCTTAAAATTTTCTTTTCTTTTCCTCTTGCCCCACAACTCCACACTATAAGATGTGGCAGGATGGGCAAAAGGCACTTCTTGGAAATGCATGAAATTAGGATCTGTTGTGTACCTTTTGATACTGAAAGAGAAAACCCCATCACTCTAGGTTGTCTTTTCGTAGGGTGTGATAAGAGAATTTCTGTCTCAATTTTCTTACCACCATTTACTTAAGATGAACAGGTTCTATAACTGGCTAAAGTCTGCAAAATCAAGTTTAGATATCATCTATAGCTCTAGTGTTTACTGATTAGTTTCCTGTTTCACCTGATACAGCTGCCATCTGTTTCTGGTCTGTAAATCATTACCTTCCCTTATTTGCTCATTGAAATTCCACTGTATTCATTCTTCTTATGCAACTAAAACCTAGCTAAGGTTGCTGAAACTGCTGTTCAAGGTTCACTGATTTTTTAATATATAATGAGTCATGCTCTGAGCTTAATAAATTGTTTTTAATCCCATCTCTGCATCATTGATTGTATAATTGGCAGTAGTGTCCATCAATAGATTCTCAGATAATTTTTGTCCTAAGAACCTTAAGTTATGTAGCTATATGTTAGAACAGGTTAGGGCTAAAAATGAGGTTATCCTCATAGAAATGAAATATAGATTCTTTTCTACCCCATTCAAAGTCATTCATTCCATAAAAAGAACATAGTATGTATGCTTTTAATCCAAAATGGTCAAGTCCTTATTTCTCTCAGAAGCATGGAGGGGTTGAGGAGCCTCATAAATAGTTCAAATATTCTCCCCTGATAGCAACAGTTATGCCAAACTGTAATCTAACCAAACCAATATCTTAAATGAGTGTGAATGTCATTTTATTTCTGAAAATATATATTCATGATATATTGGCTCACGTAGAATCAGTTACATTGGGAACTCAGCTGCTAATAAAAAGAGAAAAGTTTTCAGCCTGAAGACAAATATGGGGATTAAGAACAGTAATAAGTCAAACAGTTTATCGACTGGACAATAACATAATACAGAACAGAAGGTTCGACCTTCAAAAAGTGATGTCCCAAGATACTAATCCCCTTCCTTTTAGCACCCTAGAGGAGATTCTGGAGGTGAGAGAATCAACTCACTCTTTCCTTTCTTGATGCTGTAGCTAATGATGGAAAAAGATAGAAGGTGAATTTGGTGGCCATTATTTGAGGAATAAAGGAAAGAAGGAAGGAGTAAGCATTGATATTGTGCTTACTCTGGGCCAAGCATAAGCTAAGCACTTTTTTAGAAAACAAATATTATGTCATTTGAGGAGTTATTTGCAGAAGTCTTCAAAACCAGTGGCCAAGGAGATGCAGATGAGATAACAATCAGCCTTGACATGAAAATTGGGCCCCAGGGCTCTCTTTGACATGTGCCTTGAACTTTCAGGGGATGACACAGATAAATTACTGCAAATTGTGATATTTTCCAGAAATGGTTTGCTAATAGTTCAAGTTCAGTTACTACAAATTTGCTTCTCCTAGATGTGTATTGGTGATATTTTTACCTCAGGATTCTGAAAACAGGCTGCAGTGTCTACCTGAAAAATAAGTGACATTTCCTTGGGTAAGGCCAAGCCTGAGACTCTGCTTTTGTTCCCCTGACAGAAAGAGAGAGAGAAGCAGTCTGCAGATACAAGAGGAGAGGTCATCATTGCCTGGGGGCAGACTGCGGTGTTGGGGGGGGGGGCGGGGTGGAACCAAAGGATAGGATGCCTCTTTAAAGGCTGGGATAGAGGGAAGAAAAGTGGTGGCACTATAAATACCAAGGAGAAAAGTGTATATAAGCAGAAAAAGGAAACAGAAGGCAGCCAGAATAAAGAAAAGCTTCTTAGTATGTTCCCAATCCTTCAATACGACTATATGGTCTAGAACCTATTACATTTTGTGTGAAGTACCTTCAATTGTGAGTATGATTAAAAGTATAGTTAAGTTAAAATTATTAAATTGATTGATTTAGATTTAAATTAAAATTATGATTGTGCTAATTATTACTGTTGCTTAATATTTACTGACTAGCCAGAATATGGCAGACTTTCACTTTACATATCTGGGGCCTCTTGAGCCCAATAGGCAAGGAGATGCAAAATGTGCATATTACTGTAATCACTATGGCTAGATTTGCTAGAGGAAAAAACCCCAATTCTGGTCTTTACCCCAAGAGGCAAGGGAAATGACTAAAGGTTCATTTTCTATATTTCATTCTTATGCCTTCAGGAGACATTTATAATAGGATCATTTCAGACTAAAAGCAACCCTGTTTGACTCATATATAATAAAGTCATTTTACTACACCAAGTGCTAAGTGGGCCTCAGTCAGAGGAAAGTGGTTAATTAAGTTTGAATCAACAAAGAATTCTTAAAAAAAAAAAAAAGAAAATCTTTCTTTTTACACATTATGGACTGGAGACAGTTCTGAGTAATATAACCAATGTATGAGCCCCACCCCTTTTTAAGGTCCCTGAAATATAAAAAAATATCAAAGATGAATAGATTAATAGATGAATGAATGAATAATAAATTTATTAACCATTTATTGCTTTCCAGTCATTGTACTAGCACTAGGGATACAAATATAAAAGAAAGACAGCTCTTGTCCTCAAGACGCTTATATTCTAATAGAGGAGACAAAAAATAATTGGGAGTGTATCAGCTAGGTGGCACAGTGAATTGAGTACCCACCCTGGAGTCAGGAGGACCTGAGTTCAAATCCGGCCTCAGACATTTAATGCACTTACTAGCTGTGTGACCTTGGGCAGGTCACTTATCCCCAATCACCTTGCCTTCCCCCTCCAAAAAAAAAAATGATTCGGAGTATCAGTCATGGAAGGGGATGTCTGGATAGTTACAGGAATGAGGTGTTGATCCCATATACAATACAATAATGTGTAGCTTCCAGAAATAACTGATAAAATTGATTTTATTACTTAGACCAGAACAAGAAGTGGAAGGACAGGAAGGGTATGTAACAGGGCAGACGGCACGATGGTTGGATGTTAACTCCATGTAATGTGAATGATCACTTAATCTGGTGGCTTGTCTGCTAGAGTGGGCTGGATGAGTTAGGGCTAACCTGGGTCCAGGGCAGGAGTGTCAGAGTTGAGTGTGTTACCTAATCCAGGGATTGGGGACATTTTTTACAGAAAGCCCAATCTGAAAGTACTAGTGTCCAGGGAGAGAAGCAGGGCATCAGAAATAGAGGGCTTACCACTTTAATGCTTTATCTTTCTCTTGTAGTTGATTAGGAAAAGTCACTAAATAGTATCTAATATTGAAATTCCTACGTGATAGCAAAGGGCCAATCATTCCCAGTCCTCTTCTCTCTACATCTGCTCCTTACACATGCAACATCTTTCTTTTCCCAGATTCACTCTCCATTTAGAGAGCTCTTCAAAGCTCATCTCTACCAAGTCTTCCAATCAATCAAACCATTTTTTTTTTGCTTTTTGGAGGGCAATTGGGTTAAGTGACTTGCCCAAAGTCACACAGCTATTAAGTGTGTCAACTGTCTGAGGACGGATTTGAACTCAGGTCCTACTGACTCCAGGGCAGGTGCTCTATTCACTTCACCACCTAGCCGCCCCTAACAAACCATTTACTAATTGTCTAATATGTGCCATGAGCTGTCCCTCCCCTCAAAGAGCTCACAATCTAATGGTGGAGGGAATACACAAACAAATACATAAAAAACAAGCTATATACAGGATAAATAGGAAATTATTAACTTAAATATAAAAAGCAGGAAGGCACTACAACTAAGAGGTGCTGAGAAAGGCTTCTTGTAAAAGATATAATTTTAACTGAGACTTAAAAGGAAAACAGAGAAATAGGCAGAATTCAAGAGGGATAGTGTTCTAGGCATGGGGAACACTAAGAGAAAATGACCAGAGCTGAGTGATAGACTAGAATAGCCAGGGGCCATCGTCACTGAACTGAAGAGTATGTGCTGGGGAATGAGGTATAAGGACACTGGAAATAAAAACAGGAGGGGGCTAGGTTATGAAGGGCTTTGAACACTAAACAAAGGATTTTGTATTTGATCCTGGAGGCAACAGGGAGCCACTGGAGTTTAGGAAAATCACTTTGGTGACTGAATGGAGGATGGATTGGAGTGGGGAGAGATTTGTGGCAGGAAGACGCACCAACAGGCTATCATAATAGCCTAGGCACCAGAGTGATGGCCATATGGGAGGAGAGAAAAGGAGTGGCTTTGAGAAATATTGCAAATGTGAAATTGACAGGCCTTGTATATGGAGTGAGATATAGTGAAGAGTCAAGGATGAAACCTAGGTTGTCAGTCTGAGGTACTGGGAGGATGGTGTTGCTGTGGAAGTTAGGAAGGGGGTGGGAGGAGTTTTGGAAGAAATATAATGACTTCCATTTTGGGCATGTTGAGTTTAAGATGTCTACTGGGGTGTACCTGAGGGGGTGTACCTGAGAGCTACGGAGAACTGACTATCAAGGAAGAGAGGGTGATGACCAACACCATCCAAGTTTGCAGTGGTCAAAAAGAAAGAGGACCTAGAAACGGTTATCGAATTTGGCAACTAAGAGATCACAGGTATCTTTGGAGAGAGCAGTTTCATTAGAGTGATAATGTCAGAAGCCAGACTTTAAGGTTAAGAAAAGAGTGAAGGAAATATAGAAACACCTATTGTAGGTGGCCTTTTCAAGGGGTTTTGCTACTAATGGCAGAAGAAATATAGAATGAGAGTTGGTGGAGATAGAAGGACCAAAGTAGAGTTTTTTCTCAGGGTGGAGGACACATGGACATATTTGTAGGCAGTAGGGAATGAGCCAGTAGACAAGGAGAGATTGAAAGTGATAGAGTAGGGATGACAGAGTGGGATATACCGTGGAGGAGAATGGGATCACTTGAGCAGGCAGAAGAGTGACGCTATCTCATCATGTGAGATGAGTGATGGAGGAGATGGTAGCAGAAGGGATCTGAGTGATAAGTAATGAAGTTCAAGGAGAAGAAGTTCATGGTGAATGGCCTCAATTTTTTTCTGTAAAATATAAAGCACGGTTTTCAGTTGGGGAGTAGAGGTAGGAAGGGAGAACCATGAGAGACTTAAATTTTCCAACATATCCTCACTAAAAACATAAATTCAAACTGACAAAATACATATTAACTTTCCAATAATATGTGTGCCTATGATTCTCCATTTTAATTTATCTTTTGTATATTTATTTCTGGGTTGGAACATATGACAGGATCATCAGAGCTGGGCAATGAAAATGCCACAGGTCCCGCTCCAATAGAGGAAACTGTGTGCCTTCTGGTGGGTAGAGTCCTGGGCAATTCATTTGAGAAGATAATTACCACCATGAAAGCTATAACCACCTATTCGTTGACAGGGATTCTCAGGCAACACCAATGTGAATTTGTTATTCATTATAGTTTCATTTGTTTGTATCTCATACCTCCAGTAGGATGAAAACTTTATCAGGGCAGGGACTATGTCATATCTGAATTTTATGCCTCTCCCAGAACCTAGCATTTACCTTTGCACATTGAAGGCACTTAAGAAATCACTTAAGAAATGGTGGCTAAATAAAAGAATAAATAGCAGTTTCAATATTTGGCCACAGGTCCAATGAGGAGCTGAGCATTCTGGCTGACAGCCATGGCCTCAGATGAAATCACCATGGCAATCTGCATCTATTATGAAGATACCAATGGGAATGAACCAATGGGATTCTCCAAAGTCTTTTCATTCTGTGCCACTTGACAGTCTCGATGTGACTTCTATCTCATTGCCCTGGGATGTGATTCATAGGGTGCAGAGCACCATGGACACTGACGTCTTACCAAAGAGGAAATGGAATAGGAAGGTATATTTCTGAGGTATGCCATTTTGAGGGTATCTGCAAATTGGGCTCTCCTACTCTTTTCCTGGATGCCTTGTTCTTGCCCTCCTGTTGTCAAGTCTTTGTTTATGGAGCTGAATGAGGAACAAGGGAGAAATCAGGAGATCCTAACAGGATGGTACCTAAGATCCATCTTCAATAGCATCTGTGCTGTGAAAATGTCATCACCAGGCTTCATCTCCTGTTCTAATAGAAACATTGCACAAAATTGCATTGTAACTACATAGAGGATGAGTCATTTTCTGACTCATCTCAAGTCCTCGTCAGTCAGGGCTAAACTTGCAATTTTATGTTCTTTTCAATGTGGCTACAGCTTAATAGCCCTTTGGTGTTCTCTTAAAACAAGCAAGTAGGATTGTTGGCTTGTATGGCATCATCCATTTATAGAATTTTAGAACTGGAAGGTAAAGATGAGGAAACTAAGGCCCCTAACTTATTTGTCAAGGTCAAACAATTAGTGGTAAAGCCAAAACTAACTCCTTTCAATACCCAGAAGATTCACCCTCTCAAACTGCCATTTGGCTGTCTCAAACAGGAATTTTCTTCCAGAAAATCATGTTTATTAGTAACTAAGAAAACCTACTAGAACCTTTTTAAGGTCAAGTTCTATGTGCCAGTTTTCATCTTTATATCCCCAGTATCTAGCATAGGGCTTTGTATATAAATGTTTGGTGAATTAAATGGAACCAAACATTTCCAATCCACTAGAAATGATGTAAGGTACTTCAGTGAGGAGATATTAAAAAGAAAATACATTAGAAGTGAGTATTTCACTTTTCAGATAAATTAGGGATTTGATTTTTCAAATCAGATCAGTACTATGGGTATCTAAGAAAATTAAAGCAACTTCATTTTGTCTGTAGTTCCTCTATCTTGCCCCTAACCCTGTTGGTACTGAAGCTCCCACTCTCTCTGTGAAAATTCCTTTCTGCTGAAATGGTAAGGATGGTCCTATTTATTAGGGCAGAGTTACAAGAATTAGCTAACCTGAATAAGAGCCTTTCCTATTACCAGCCCCCAGCAACAGTGCTCTCCAATCATAGTATACCACCTCCCCCAGTCCTATCCTGTGTGTCCCTCCAGCAAAAGCCTTGTCTAACCCTAAGGTACCCCATATTCAATTCACCTCCTTAAATTGGAACCCACATAAACTTTGCCTTTTTGTTCCTTTGGGGAATCTCTGCTGGTGCAGATGGGGCTCCCATGCTGGAGGACTCAATAAGTACTAGTTAGTTCTTAAATTTATAGTTTTGTTTTTTTTCCCTAAATTGGATTTGGATTATGGTTTTGACTTTGGGGGCTTTGTTTCTGGTTCTAGTTTGTGGCAGTACCAACAGTTTTATCCCCAGTACCTAAACTCATCCAAACACTTTCCCATAGCTAGTATTCAAGGAGACATATCATAAATCTAATACAAAGCTAAGATATAAAATTTTGCTTTAGCTAAAATAAAACAGATTCACAAGTAGTGATGGAAGAGGTATGGCAAGAGTTTATCTGAAAAAAGATGGAAGTGGGGATTGATTGCAAGCTCAATATGAGTGAATAGTATGATACAGAAGCCCACAGAGCTAATGTGATTTGAGGCATAATGCTCCAGAATAAGGTGGTAGTAATGGTATTATTCTCTGGTCTTATGAGACCACATATGAAGTTTTAGGTACCATGAGCTATAGATAACAATACTTTAGGGAGGACATTGATCAACTGGAGTAGTTCCAGAATGAGGTCAACCAGGATGGTGCCATGTGAAGACTAATTGAAGAAGCCCTAGTCATTTTTAGTCTGGAGCACAGAAGGCTAAAGGAAGACAATATTGTGTTTAAGTATTTGAGGGACATTAAGACTAGGGATTAGACTAATTTGGGAAGAGTGGTGGGTGGGAGTTAAAAAAATAAAGACAAATTTAAACTTGATGTCATCCTGACAATTAGAGCTATTCAAGAAAATAAAAAGAAGAGCCCCAGGAATCAGCTGATTCTCCCTCAAAGGACATTTTCCTGGAAAAGTTGAATGACAACTTTCTGGGTTGTGTTACGCTGTTGAGTCTTCTTCAATGGCTTATTGGACTGCATGGCTTCTGAGACTTCCTTCTGATTCTTATGTCTGTTATTTTGAGAATATTACTTGATTCTTTTGGGGGGGGGGAATTGAGGGTTTTTTTGGACTAGTTCTCCCTATGTCACATAGGCTGGAAGTGTACTGACCATTCAGCCAACCCAGTACCTCAGCTGATTGGCAGAGAAGCTTTGGCCTGCTCTTTTTCCTGTATGAGCAGTTTACCCCTCCTTATACATCCTGGTGCATCCCCCTCCCCATCCCAAGGGCTCAACATATTGGTGAAGGACTCAGCATGGCTGGCTGACTGACTTAGGCCACTGTAGGTCAGAACCTTGAGCTCAAGCAATCCATCAACCTCAGCCTTCCCTGGAGCAGGGATTATAGGATTGTACCCCCATACCCATCAGGGGGGGATTATTTGAACAGAATCATGCACCTGACAGTCAGCATATAAGTGTAGTATACTATTTCTCTACAAGCAACAGTCTAAGTGAAGGTTGCAGCAGCATCTCACTCCTCACTGTCTAAATTCAGACATTCCTTCTGGCTGCATTTGGCTGTGCCTTAGAAGCAGTCACAGGTTATGATTAGTGACAATTCATTCTTTTACTCTTTTGACAGCTCACTGCCTCAGCTCAAAGTTTTTCTGGGAGACTTGGAAAAAGATTCTGTTCAGAGGACAAAAGAACCTGACAGAGTTCAGACTGTGATAGATGCTCTCACAAGAACTGCCTTGGTTGGAGAAAGCTGCCTGGGTTGTAGGACAGGAGTTCGTTCTACTGGCTGATTACAAGCACTAAGTCCACTTCTTGGAAGGGGGGGAGGAACAGGTTATGCTACTCTCCTGGCCCTTTTTGCTTTTCTCCCTTAAGCTCTGTTCTGTTCTATATTTGTGTCAGCCATTCATCCGCCTTTTGGGCTACAAATGGTTTGGGAGCCAGAACTCTGATATGTGTAACTATATTTGCTGGCTATCTCCTCAGCCAGGCCATCTTCCTCATCTTCTTTCCCTTCCCTACCCCTACCCCCCAAAAAAACCTTTGGAATATGCTCTAAGGTGAACTTTGAACTTGTCCAGACCAGGTCCCCTTACCACTTCCTTTCCAGATAATATTTGTAAAGAATTTTGCAAACCTTAGAGCTTTTATAAATCCTAGGTATTATTATTGTAAATATCTTTAAACTGTACTGGCTGGCAGGTGCCCCTTCCCCCTTTTCAATTTTCCTCTCTGTGTTGACTTCTCCTATTAAGAGAGAAAACTCCTTGAGATCAAAGACTATCTAGCTGCCATTATCTATATCTATCCATCCCTCTATCTATCTATCTACCTATCTATCTGCCTATCCATCTATCCATCCATCCATCCATCCATCCATCCATCCATCCATCCATCCATCCATCATCTCTCTATCTATCAGGAGGAAGGCAATCAGGGTTAAGTGACTTGCCCAGGATCACACAACTAGTAAGTATCTGAGGCTAGATTTGAATTCAGGTCCTCTTAACTCCAGGGCCAGTACTTTATCTACTGTGCCATCTAGCTGCCCCACTGCCATGATTCATTATTATTGTTGTTATTATAATAGTCAGTATTTTCACATCACACTGGAAGGCACATACCACTACTACCGTCCCTTTCGATCCCCTTTATGTGTTTTCTTCTTCCATTAGAATGGAAGCTCCTTGAGGTCAGGGTAAATCTTAAAGTACTCTAATAATAAGTCTGCACTTAATCACTTTGTATCTTCATCAACTTGCTTGCCTCTCTTTGTGCTCTGTACAAAATAAATGTTTAATAAATACTTTCTCGCTCTCTGTACTCAGTGCTATGTGGCATATACAGAGTAGGCACTGGGCAATGTTTGTGAATTCTTGTTAAATATTTTAACTCTTGTAAACAGGAGAGGACTATGTGCTGAAAGAGTAATTCTCAAGAGCCAGAGAAAAATGCTACAGGAACACATCCCTAAAATTTTAATACAGAACAATAGGCAGACACATAAAAGTTAAATGCTGCTCTGACTGTCCAGGCTGCTGAGAGTTGGATGTTGCCAGGGTGAACAATGAGAGAGGTGACAAAAGTAGCTGTGGAGGGCAGGGCTAGGATCAGATGGCCATGAAACAAGTGACAGTGGCAACCTTTTTGTTGGGGGCGCAAGACTGGATGCGGAGAAAAATGTGAGAGAGAGAAAGGAGAAAAAAAGGTAAATGGGATGGAACTTGGAAAGGAGATTGAGTTCCCCACTTCTGGAAATGTTCGTGCAAAGACTAAAAGACAAGGATGTGAGAGGGAGCATTCACATACAGAAACTGGTCTAGGTAGCCTCTGAGTTACTTCCAAATCTGGAATTTTATGGTCCTGTGAAAAGGAGAAAGATACTAGATGGATAAAGTAAAAAAACAAAAACAAACATCCATAAACTTTGTGACTTAGAGGGAAGGATCAGTTAGTAAAATCTTCCTATTCTTATCAGGAGGATTTTAATTAAGTTGTTAACCTACATTTCTTTATCTACAGACACTGAGAAAGACAAACCTTTCAGCACACTTTAATAGGAAAAGCACAGATCTGAGAAACAGACCTGGCTTGTTGTCCTAATTCTGCCACAGACCAACTGTGTGTCCAGGGGAAAGTTATTTATCTTCTCTTTGTTTTAGTTTCTGTCACCTACAAAATGGTTTTAAAGACTGATTGCTCTTCTGAACATAGGGAAATCATGAGAATAAAACGGGATCTATTTTGTAGGTATCTATCTTGTATATCGATGTATATGTACAGATTATATATACTTTATCTATGTGCAATACACATCTGTGTATATGTATACACATATACATATGTGTGCACACACACACATATATATACACACACAATGTTCGTATACACAAACACACAACTTGTCTCTCCCATTAGAATGTGAGGTCTTGGAGGACAAGGATTGTTTTTAATTTTTATTTGTATCCCCAAACATTTGCTAATGCTGGATAATAAGGATTAATAAAAAAGATCAATATTAGAAATAAGGCGATGGAACAGGGCAGATTGTGCAAATCAAAGCAACATATCCAAATACACAAATAACAGCTTTAAAGAAAGACATTAGCATTTCTGGAGAAGTCCTCAAGAATTGCTCATTTCTTCTGGTAATCTTAAAGCACCATGTTAATAAGTAAGTCTACACTTGATCCTTTTGTAACTTCATCAACTTCGTTGAGTTCAGTGTAGATGTGTAGTGATTCTCAGATTATTAAGTCTGGTGCCAGTCTCTTTCCTGAGCTCTAGTTCCGAATCACCAACTGGCCACTGGTCATTTTCAATTTGATTTCCTGTAGACATTTCAAATTCAACATGTCTAATACAGAACTCATTATCCTTTCCTTAATATCAACCCCGCTTTTCAACTTCCGTCTTAAACATACTTCCAGTAGCCCAGGTTTGCCGCCTTAATGTCATATTAAATGCCTCATTGTGAGGGTAAGACCCCCGCATTGCCAATCAGTGTCAAATCTTGTCATTTCTATCTCTACAGCTCTTGCATATGTCCCCTTCTAGAGGCATCTAGGAGGTGGAATGGATAGAGCATTTGGTCTAGAGTTAGGAAGACCTGAGTTAAAATCTAACCTTAGATACTAGCTGTGTGACCCTAGTGAAGTCATTTAACCTCTGCCTCAGTTTTTCTTAACTGTAAAATGGGATCAGAATAGCACCTATCTTCAAGGTTTGTGGTGAGGATAGAATTATATAATATATGTAAAGCACTTAGCAGGAACAGATCATTGGGGTCACGCTGTCACCAACACCAGTTAGCCCTGTTGTTTTCACGATAGCAGCTCTCACACACACACACACACACACACACACATATACATACATACACACATATACATATACATACATATATACATATGTACATACGTGTGTGTGTGTGTGTGTGTGTGTATAAAATGGATACACCAAAATATTCCTAGGGCAGAACTATTATTTCTTCTTTCATTCTTAATCCTCATATTTGAATCATTCCCTCACTTTTCTTCCCTACTTCCATGACTTAAAGAGTTAAAACCTGTGACTTCCAGGCAAAGGTATAGGACTTACGCAATCTTGGCACAGACTGTGCATTTCCAATTGCCATCAATGCCCACAATCCGACACTCACTGCAAACTCGGAGCATACATGCTTGGCATAGGTTCCCCCGGTCAAAAATCAAGCCCAGATTTTTCTGACATCGAACACAAATCCTGCTGCCATCTTGCTGCCTCTTTCCACCTTTCCGTTTTGCTTCTAAAAGCTCATTTTTCAGCTTCCTAGAAGGAGAAAGAAGAATTTTTTATCAAGGTTAGCCTGACTTAATAAAAACTTCATTTATTATTTTTAGGAAAACAAACAAGGAAAAGGACCACAATCCAATAGACTCTCACTAATAAGAAAATCCACTTGCCCAGATTGATTCAACAAGCTCCCAAATCAACTGTTAACTGAGAAAATAAAATCTGCATTACTTTAAGCTTCTATCACCTTCAGTCATTTAACAAAGGAGAAAACTGAGGGTCAAAGAGGTTAAGGGATTTGTGTGAAGTCACAAAGGTGGCAGCTGGGATTTAATCTCAGAGTCTATGGCTCTAAATCCAGCGTTCTCTCCACTGTATCACAATTTCTCTGGGGAAAACAAACAAACAAAAACCAAGGATCAGAGCGACTTAACGTGAGTCACAGAGACAGGATTTAAATCCAGGTCTTCCTGACAAATTCTGGTACCAATTGCTGTATGAACAGCATCAGACCCCAATAGAAACAGATCCCTTCCAGCCCCATATTGACTCAGAAACCCACAAATTAACATTACCTATGTTGTACTATATTTTTGTCCCTTTTATTAAACATTTCCCAATTATATTTTAATATGGTTTGGGCACACTGCCGAATTTTGCTAGTTTGACACCTTGCAACTGCAACACATACCTCTCAAATGGAATAACTTAATGTGCTTTATAGCTGTAAAGTGCTATATAAATAAAAGCTAGTATCACTGTCGTTATATTATAAATGTAACTCCTGTCCCCAGGCTCTTTGGTATGGGAATCTTTCCTCATTGGTGAAGATGAATGCCCTGCCCTGCATGCATGTGGGGTGTGGCAGAGTAGTCCAGAAGTGAGAGCTTCAGCTCTCAGCCAGTTCCCCTTCTGGACTCTTCAGGGCCAGTCCCTTTGGGGACTAGTCCAACTCTAAATCTTCTTCAAGCATAGCTTTGAGTCAGCTTGCTGAGAGAAGATGAACAGGGCCAACCCCAACACATGCTACTCAAGGTAGAGATTTTGGGAAGACATGAGAAGAAATAGTCTCCATCATATTCCTATCACCAGCTTGATACATTAGAGACTTGGGAGAGTTTTCTCCCTAGGGTGAGAGCCAAGACACTCTCTGTCTTGGTTAAGCTGAGTTATCTCACCCCCAATAGGAGAGTTCCTGCTCTCTGTGTTACCTCATATATATTCTCCTATGTATACATTCATTGATTTCTGTCTTGTTATAATTTTGGATAAATGGTCTTAGCTATTTGTTATGTGTGTTCATTGCGGAACTAGCATTAGGTGGGAAAGGGTTTGAGCCTTGGAAATAGAACTTTTTCCACCTTTTCTCCCCCAAATGACAAAGTTATCAAAAGCTAGATAGAACCTGATCATATCCCCTATATGAAAAAATATTTAAGGGAGTGGCTATCTTCTACCTTAGTACCCCCTTCTCTCTAAGGAGAGCAGAGTAGCCTCTGGCCCTAATTTCTTGCTTCCTCTCTTGGCAGGAATAAAAGTCTCCCTTGGAGAAAGGTGGAGGGAAAAGAGGCTAGAGATGTTCATTCTGCCTCCCTTTGAACCACACATAAAGAGAAGCCCTCCGTACAGGTAGACCTCACTTACATGTGTGGGACTTTCTCTCTTGCTACATAAAAAATATAAATTATTGATAATGTAATCTATGATATATAATGAGACAGCTATGTAGCACAGCGGATAGAAAACTGGGCCTGGAGTCAGGAAGACTCATTCTCATGAGTTCAAATCTGACCTCAGACACTTACTAGATGTATGACCCTGGGCAAGTGATTTAACTCTGTTTGCCTCAGTTTCCTCATCTATTAAATGAACTAGAGAAGGAAGTGGTGAACCACTCCAGTATCTCTGCCAAGGAAATTCGTGTGTGTGTGTGTGTGTGTGTGTGTGTGTGTGTACATATAAAGAAAATTATCACTAGGACTAATTTATATTTCTGCTTAATTTCTCTAGAATATGACATTTTGGGGCACCACCTTCTAACTTAGTGGCATTCCCCAGTCTTGGGGCAAGTACAAAAGCTTGTTTTATGAAGTCTACTGACCTGGATGACAGTAACAAGTATGAAACCTAAATTGTAACAGTGGCCCTTTATTGCAGTGGTCCAACATCAGATAAAACTATAGAGATAAAAGGTTTTAAAATGACCTAAAGACATCCTAACTGATCTAAATTCCTTTGGCCAGTATTCAGGGCTGTTCATTAGCTGTTCTGTTCAAGCTTTCCCAGTCCATTATAGTCAGAGAGGAGAGCTAATCAGTTTATCATTTCTTTGCACCAGAATGACTCATCCCCATCATGCATCTGCATATCTGCCATTCCTCCCTGTCTCCCTGCCAGTTCATCTCCACCCCTATTTCAGCAGCCTAATCAAGACTTACTGACTCCAGAAAACCGTCCCTCATTCCCTTTCAAATCCACTCATTCACTTTTGTACTCTACTTGTAGCTATGCTGCTTAGTATCATTCTGTCTGTCTGTCTGTCTCTCTCTCTCTCTCTCCCTCTCCGCCTCGTCTTCTTTCTTCTCCTCTCTCTCCTCCTCTTCTCCAAAATTAATATAACTCCACGCTCACTTTCATACTAACATTAATCCCTTATCTTTTATAGCACCAATTTGTTAATATACTTTCACATACATGACTTTATTTTTATCTTTCCAATGAGCCTGTGAGGTAAGCAGGGTACAAGGTATTATTCCAATTTTAAAGGTGAGAAAACTCAACCCAATAACTTGTCCAATGTCATGCAGCTACACGATGACAGAATTGAGACCACTATCTCTGTCCCCTGACTATAAGCATATGGAATGTACTCTGTGTAGAGAGAAAGGGAGGAAACTTTCCAATACAATGTAAGAGTTAAATCATGACAAACTTTTTTCTTTTCAGTAACTACTATTCATGGAATATAGTTTTATGTATCAGGAGAGACACAAAATAAATGAAATGCCATGCCTTGTTGTGGTGGATTAGTCTTTTTCTTTCAGTTGTATTTACCCCTTTTTGACTCCATTTGGGGTTTTCTTGGCAGAGATACTACAGCAGATTTGCCATTTCCTTCTTCAGCTCATTTTACAGATGAAGAAATTGAGGCAAACAGGGGTAAGTGACTTGCCCAGGGTCGCAAACTGATAAGTGTCTGAGGCTGTGTTTGAACTCAGAGAGTTCAGTTTTCCTGACTCCAGGTCCCACACTCCATCTACTGTGCCACCTTGCTGCCTGACACTATGCCTACTTAATCTAATAGGGATGTTAGTATGGCACATACACAAACTGTAAGTATACGCTCTATGATGTTGCTCTGATCAACCTCATTTCATAGTGATGTAGTAGGGAATATTAGAGTCAAAGCTCACTCTAATGTCTTGATGCCTGTGCACAGTTCTGTGATCATGGCAGCCCTGATTCTTCTTCCCATCCCACAAGTTCTGTAAGATAACAGGTGAGCTCCTTGAGGGGACTGTCTTTTGCTTTAAAAACAATTTTTATCCCAGCAGTTAGCACAGTGAGCATTTATTAAGTGCTTACTGTTTGCCTGGCACTATGCTAACTCCCTGCCATAGCTGTCTCTATTTCCTCTCACTCAGCTCTGTAAGCTAAACATGGCCCACATCTGCTGGCCCTGGCCCTCAGTCCATTTAGTTTGACACTGCTCTTCTCATCCCCAACACCCTTCCCTCTCTCTGGCTCCAACCAGCTTGGCTTTGTTCTAGTCAACTCAACATTCAATGATCTGCTCAGTTTCATTCCTGTGGGATTATCCCCTCTAACAGTGTTTGAATTAAAATGTTTTTGTGGAGCAAATTCATGACGTGAAGCAGGGTTTACAAGTAATACAAAATGGAATATGTCTATGAGACAAAATATCAGTCTCATTTCTGACCGGAGGCAAGGTTTCATACAGAAGATTATATAGTGAAGATTATATCTTGGCTCTTGAAGAATGTGGTGGATTTGGACAGGTGGGAATTTGGGGTGGGGGTATTTCAATCCTGAGTATTAGTGTGAGCAAAGGCATTGAGACAAAATGATATAGCTCATATTCAGTGGATGGCAAATTTGGCTGAGATAGGGCTAGAAAGGGAAAGGTGGCCAACTTGTTGAGGGTCTTGAATACGAGGCTAAGGATTTTGTACTTTATTCTATAGATTACTAGCAGTTGTTGAAAGGCATGATCATATTTGGATAAAGATGAGATTAATCTGGAACTGTTATGAAGGATGACTTGAAGAGAGGGGAAACTGGAAACTTCAGAGGGAAAAAATAAAACAATAAAGCAAGTCTTCTAGCCCTGAAATGCAATTATATAGTCTGAAAAGGACCAATATTTCATCTGTTTTTCTGTATTCAAAGGAGGCACATGATTCTCAGGGTATTGTCCAAGAAAAACCTTGTGAAAACCCCTCTGGACATTTATAAATGCTACAGATTTTAAAATAATGAAATGAGTTCATGTGCTAAGAACACCATTATACTGCTTTAGAGATCTCAGCCCACATTTAAGTGTCTCAAGGCACAAGTATAATAAAGCATCATTTGTTCAGATATCTAAAACAATCTGTAATAGAGGAACAGAAAAATAGAAGTGAGGATCATACAGTATCCTAAAAGATGATAAACAGACTGGATATGAAATGGGTAAGAAGGGAATCCCAGAGACAAACTCTTCACGAAAAGAATCTTACTTTTGGGTCCTAGAAATGCATATAAAGAAATGCAGAAGCTCAAATTTGCAGTACTGTCTTCTGCTTTCTCAGGTAGAGGTGCTGAATCTGTTTTGAGAAATTAAAAGCAATTTTGCCAGGCTTTTATATTAAACAATTTTCATGGTTTCTAGACGGTGATCTAATGCTGCCATAAAAATTACTCTGGGTCTGCAGTCCCAGGGGATAATAGGAATTGGGGCCTAGAATAAATCAGGTTGCAGGCTTGAAGGCATTTTAATTAAAATGGAAAATAATATAGATACACTAGTGCTAAAGTGCTTGGAGCTACTGCCCTTCAGAATCATTAGTTATGCCATTGCATGTGGGGAGAGCTGTGGAAAATTGTGCTGGACAGCAAAACATTCCCAGAGAGTATAATCTGAAAAAACAGTTCATTTAATGAGCAAAACGATGAAATAATTGCTTTTTTATATACTTCTCCAACCTAAAAAAACCTCAACAAACTTAGAATAATTAAAATATATTTCTCGAGAAAAAAGAGAGAAACAAGACACAAGGAAATAACTTTATGCAATAACTTTGGAGAAATAAAATACTTAAAGCAGCTACTCACCATCCCCAACCCACAAGCTAGACATGGCCAGAGGAAACAGAAACTTTGCAGACTTTGTTTCTGGGCTCAGCTATAATTTTCTTACGGAACGGCTGGGTTTTCTTCGTGGTAGTGATTCAGTCTGAACACTTCTACATCCCATAAGAAGTTGAAAATATTGATTCTTCCCAGCTATTCAAAAGAAAGGGACTTCAACTTGAGTGATGGACTGAAGATGAAGGGTAGTGGCAAATGTTGCAGAACTGGTGGGAGAAGGGGACTGGAAGCTAGCTGGGATCAGTCCTCCCCTTATGATGAGTTGTTGTTCAATCCCATCTAACACTTAATGACCCCATTTGGGGTTTTCTTGGCAAAGATACTGGAGTGGTTTGCCATTTCCTTCTCCAGCTCATTTTATAGATGAGGAAACCGGAGCAAACAGGGTTAAATGACTTGCCCAGGGTCACACAGCTAGTAAGTATCCAAGGGTGGGATTCAAATTCATGAAAGGGAGTCCTCCTGACTCCAAGCCTAGTGCTCTATCCATCTGGATGCCCCCAGTCTTCTCTACACAGAGTTTATTTCTAAACAAGGAACTAGCTGGATCTACAATTTGAGGAGGCTGAAGACATTTTTGTGCAGTCCTAGAAACCAGACACAACCTACTGAGAATATAAGAAAAAGATTGAAAGACAAAAAAAGTCCAAGAGAGAAAGACTAGGTATAAGCTTAGCTTTCAAACAGATAAAGCCAACAGTGAGTTTCCTTCTATCATAAAAACAAAAGGAAAAACAAATTTTAAAAAAATTTAAATTAAATGTTGCAACATTACATTTAAATGAAGAAGTTTTACAATATGAAAGAAAAAGATCTAATGAAATAGAGAATTCTATGGATCCTCTCCAGATCATGGAAAAACATTGGGAAATTACATTAGTTCATAAAGGAAACCCAATTTTTAAAGAATTAAATGCTAATGCATTGGTGGAGCGGTGAAATGGTACAACCATTTTAGAAAGCAATTTGGAATTATGCAAAGCGACTAAAATGTTTATATCCTTTGAACTAGAGGCTCTATTATTGGACTTCTATCCCAAGGAAGCCACTGAGAAGAAAAAACGATCCCATATACTCCAAAATACTTATAGCAGCACTTTTTGTAAGAGCCAAGAATCAGAAACAAAGTAGATAACCATCCACTTGGGAATGGCTAAACAAACTGTGGTACATGAATATAATAGAATATCACGGTTCTCTGAGCAACTTTGTGTGTGATGAATACAAGGAAGTATGGAAAGATCATAGATAAAATATCAGACTTGGATATTAGCAATCTTAGATACTTACTAGTGGTATTACCCTGGGCAAGTCATTTGACTCCTATTTGCCTCAGTTTCCTCAACTCTAAAATGGGGATATTAGTAGCACCTACCCTGCAAAGTTGTTGTGAGGATCAAATGAGATAATAGTTGTAAAGTGCTTAACACAGGGCCTGGAGTATAGTAAAGACTATATAAATGTTACATTATTATTATTATTATTGTTATTATTATTATTATTATTATTAGCTGGGGGAGGTGCAGTTGACAGAATGTCAAGCCTGGAGCCAGGAAGATTCATCTTCCTGAGTTCAAATCTGGCCTCAGACACTAGCTGTGTGACCTGAGCAAGTCACTTAACCCTGTTTGCTTTGGTTTCCTCATCTGTAAAATAAGCTGGAGGAAGAAATGGCAAAACACTCCATTATCTTTGCCAAGAAAATTCCAAATAAGGCCACAAAGAGTCAGACACAATTGGAAACAACTCCAATTATTAATAGAATTTTGTGTTAAGTAATAATTAACGAATTGTTAATATGATTATTATATGAACTGATGTAGAGAAGTAAACAGAACCAAGAAAGCAATATAGACAGTAACCACAACAACATACATTGAAAGAATGATGACAAAACAAAAAAAATCAAAAGTAAATGCAATGGCAGGGGTGGAGGGGAAGAGGGGATGGGGACTTCCAGACACAGCAGAGCAGGTCAGAAAACTCCCAGATCTCTACATTTCCTCCACAAACAAGACAGAACAGCGACTCAGGGTGAAAGTAGAGGAGCAAAAATAAACAAGAGTTGTCCTCCTGGGACAATTGGAAAAGACCTCAGGAAAAACTTTAGGGACAGAAGTTTGGCCCAAGTGAAATGCAAACACACTTAGACCTTCTCAGCTGAAACAACCAAAAATAGGCCCCAAGGTGGCTGGGTTGAGAGGCAGCCTCATCTTCAGACACAAGAATTTTCCCCTCACAGTCAGTGTGAGGGTCAGGCATTTAAAGAGGGAAAGGCTGAAGGACTCTCTAATAGCAAGGGACACCAGGCCCACCGGTGCTGACCAGTCAGACACAGTCTAGGACTGGGACTCACTAAGACAAGGAGCTAGCATATACCTGATGAATGCAGGTAGCAGACGAGTGGGATCACTGCTGACTGTGCACTCTTACAAGGAGAACTGAGACCCTGAGTCAGAGGGAAGAGCTGAAGGTTGTAGCCACTAAAGTGCATAGGGAGTAAAAGCTTTTGTAGCACCATGTGGAGAGGAGTGCTGAGGTATGGCTTTAGACAAATCTCAGAAAATAACAGTAAGAAGGACATGAGGCCTGGGGCACCATTCCCCATATGCTAGAACTAAAGCTGATTATAATAATATACTGCTAAAAATAAAATAAAAATGAGTAACCAAAGGAGAAAGAATCCAACCATAGATAACTACTATGGGGATAGAGAAGGTATGGGTTCATATTGAGAGGAAGATAGGAAGTTAAAAAAAAAAATACCACTCTTACCGAAAAGAGCAACATCAAATGGTCATGAGCCCAAAAAG
Source organism: Gymnobelideus leadbeateri (assembly GCA_011680675.1). NCBI lineage: Eukaryota > Metazoa > Chordata > Mammalia > Diprotodontia > Petauridae > Gymnobelideus > Gymnobelideus leadbeateri. Next base: position 1,075,624 of record WOXC01007610.1, read on the forward strand.
TTCTTGGAAGAACTTAGAAAGGACTACAAAAATCAAATAAGTGATTGAGGAAAAAAAATAAGAAGAAAATTAAGATACAAGAATTAAAATACAAGAAAATTAAGAAAATCATGAAAAGAAAGTCAACCAACTGGAAAAAGAGATCCAAAATCTTAAGAAAGAAAACAACTCCTTCAAAACCGGAATGAGGCAAAGGGAAATGAATGATGTTATAGGACACCAAAAAATTAATAAAAAATCAAAAAATCAAATAATAGAAGAGAATGTGAAACATCTCATTAGAGAAACAACTGATCTGGAGAATAGAGCAAGGAGATACAATACAAAAATTATTGGACTACCTGAAAGTTATAATCAAAAAAAGAATTTTGGTACAATATTAAAAGAAATAAAGAAAATTACCTTGAAGTTCTAGAATAAGAGGGTAAAGTAGAATTAGAAAAACACCTGATTACCACTCAAAAGAGATCCCAGGATGAAAACCTACAGGAATACCATAACCAAGTTTCAAAGCTTCTGGGTTAAGGAGAAAGAAGCAACAACAACAACAACAAAAAATTAAAATACTGTAGAGCCGCAATCAGAATTACACAAGAACTAGCAGTCCCCACACTAAAAGGCTGTAGATCTTGTAATACTACATTTCAAAGAGCAAAAGAGCTGGCATTATAGCCAAAAACGACTTTCCCAACAAAATTTAGTACAATATGGAAGGAAAAAAGATGGATATTTAATGAACTGAAGGTATTTGGTAACCAGAACTTAATGGAAAATTCAACATATAAAATCCAGAAGAAATATGAAGTAAACATTAAAGACCAATTGCAAGGGACTCAACAAAGTCTGACTGTTTACTTCTTACATGAGAAAATGTTAGTTTTAAGACTGTCATCAGTACTTGGGTAGTTTGAAAAAAATTGGGGCTGAGTATGATGGGGTGATTCTAAAAATCAAAATTGGGTAGGAAAAGGTAAAAAGGAAAAAATATCTCTTACAAATGAGGGGTAAGAGGAAGAGACGATACAGAGGAAACAGGTGGGGGTGGAGGGCTGGTGTTGTAACCTTATTTTCTTCAGATCTGGGTTAAAGAGGGAACAACAAAAATGTGTAGAAGAGTACAAAAGTTTTCTAAATTTATAAATAAATTAGAGGACAGGAATGGGGGGGGGTGTCCTTTAGAACGGTATGTAGATTAAGATTTAGTAGGGTGGGGAAGAAGAAAAGAGGATGCTTAGGAGGTGGGTAGAATAAGGAATTGGGGGGTAAAGGGAGAGGATAAGAGAGAGATCCTTTAAAAATTAGGGAGGTGGTGATTAGAAATAAACTAGAGAATGCATAGGGTAAAAAGAAAGGTTGAGAAGGACAATAGTGAGGAAAAACAGGATGGAGGGAAATACACAAATAGTAAATGTAACTTTGAATGTGAATGGGGTGAACTCAAAATGGAAAGACAGCAGAATAGATCAAAATCAAAATCTGATGCTGCTTACAAGAAACATATTTTAAAAATGAGAGATACACACAATTAAAGGGCTAGAATAAAATTTATTGTGCTTCAGCTGATATAAATAAAAAAAGCAGGGGTACCAATTATCTCAAACAAGTTTAGAGCTAAAATAGATTTAACTAAAAGAGATAAATAGGGAGTCTACATTATGATAAAAGGTACCACAGACAATGAAGCAATATCAATATTAAACCTAAATGCAGTAAATACTATAGCATCTAAATTTTTAAAAGAAAAGTTAAATGAATTATAGGTGGAGATAAATAGTAGTATTATAATAGTGGGGGGTTTTAATCTTCTCCTCTCAGAACTAGATAAATCTAACCAAAAAAAAAAAAAAAAGAAAGAAAGAAGTCAAAGAAATGAATACAATTTTAGATAGCTATCTGGAGAGAACTGAATAGGAATACAAAGGAACACACCTTTTTCTCGGTGGCACCTTTACAAAGATTGACCATATATATGGGCATAAAAATTTTATAGCTAATAGCAGAAAAGCAGAAATATTAAATGCTTCCTTTTCAGACCACAATGCAAAAAATCATTTTATTTAATAAGGGACTGAACTAGAAAAATAATAATAAAATTCATTTGGAAGAATAAAAAAGTCAAGAATATCAAAGGAACCAAAAAATGTAAAGGAAGGAGGTTTACCAGTACCAGATCTTAAACTATGTTATAAGGCAGTAATTATCAAAACTATCTTATACTTGCTAAGAAATAGTAGATCAGTGGAAGACAGTAGACATACAATTTACAGCAGCAAATGAATATAGTAACTTAGTGCTTGACAAGTGTAAAGACTTAAGTTTTTGGAATAAGAATTCATTATGTGATAAAAGTTATTGGGAAAGCTGGAAAGCAATCTGGCAGAAATTGGGCATAGATCAATATCTCACACCACTTAACAAAAAAAGGTCAAAATGGATGAAGGACCTAGATACAATGGGAGATATTGCAAGAATATGTGAAGAACATGGAATATATTACCTATCAGATTTATAGATAGGTGAACAATTTATGAATAATCAAGAGATAGAGAGCATTGTGAGGTATAAAATGGATAATTTGATTCATTAAATTAAACAGGTTTTGTACAAATAAAACTAATGTATCCGAGAACAGAGGAAAAGCAGAAAACTAGAAGAAAATACTTTTATAGACAGTTTTCAGATAAAGGTCTCATATCTCAACTATATAATGAATTTTTGTTAAAGCTGTAAGAATATTAGTCATTCCCCAATAGGTAAATGATCAAAGGATATGAACAGGCAGCTTTCCAATGAAGAAATCAAAACCATTTATTGTCATATGAAAAAAATGCTCCAAATCATTATTGATTGGAGAAATGCAAATTAAAACAACTTTGAGATGTCATTTTACACCTATCAGATTGACCAAAATTATAGAAGGTGAAAGAGATAAATCTTGGATGAGATGTTAAAAAACTGGGACCTTTATCCACTGTTGGTGAAGCCATGAGCTGATCCAACCATTGTGGAGAGCGATCTAGAATTATGCCCAAAGAATTATTAAATTGCCTATATACACCCTCTGACTCAGCAATACCACTATTAGATCTGTTTCTCAAGATTAGGGAAAAAGGAAAAGAACCTATATGTTCTAAAATATTTATAGCAGTTCTCTTTGTGGTGGCAAAGAACTGGAAATTGTGGAGAGGCCTGTCGATTGGGGAATGGCTAAACAAGTTATGGTGTATGCTTATGATAGAATACTCCTCTGATATAATGATTTTAGAAAAACATGGAAAGACACACAAAATAATGAGGAGTGAAATGAGTAGAATGAAGATAATGTTGTATACAGTAACAGCAATATTGTTTTAAGAACTTTGAGCAACTAAGTCATTCTGACTATTGTAAATATCTAAATTAACTTTGAAGGAAGATGTTATCACATCCAGAGAAAGAACTGTGTGTGTGTGTGTGTGTGTGTGTGTGTGTGTGTGTGTGTGTGTGTGTGTGTGTGTGTGTGTAAAGGTAAAGGAAGGGGGGGGAAGAAAGTTACATGATAACTTTGTTGTATATTTAAAAGGAATAGCAAGTTGTACATAGCTTTGCATTTTCAGGTGCAATCCTCTTTTATCCTATTTCATTTTTTTTATGGAAATGCTTGTTTTGTTTCTTAAGTTCAGAATAAAAAAAAACTAAGTGTAACAAAATTACAAGGATCACATGAAGAGATATGACAAGACTCCCCCAATCTACCTTCTTGTGAGGTGGAAAGTCGGCAGGTGTTAAACATTGCACATGTGTTCAGCTTCTATTTAAGAATTTAGTATTGATCAGCTGTGCTGACTTTTTTCTTGCTCTCTCAAAAAAAATTACTATTTGTCATATGGGATGGAAGGAGAGGGAGAGGGATACAGGGGATAACCATGGAAATATAAGAAACAGAAAAGATCAATAAAATATATTTTAAAATATTTGTCCTTTAAATCTAATTAAAAGCACTTTGTATTGAAGGTAGGCGTTGGGGCGTGGATAGAGAGGAGAAAATTGCCTACATAGATGTGGCAAGTCTAGCTCTTCAAAGGAGAAGGTAAAACGGAGAAGGAATAGAAATAATTCATGAGAAACAATACATAAAAAGAAAGCCATTAATAAAAGTCATTGCCTCAAATGTGTTTGCATTCCATTCTAACCTTAGCTTAGACCCTCATTATCTCTGGACTCCTGAAATACCATTCTAATTGGTCTCCCTTACTGAACTCTCTCCTTTCTTCAGTTGTTGTTGTTTGTCCTTTATTCTTGAAGACGACCATGCATGACATCAGGGAGGAAATGCCATGACATGCAAGTGAATTAGCATCTCCAGTCATCCTGATCTATATCTTGCCTCTTTTCAACTGGTTCTCCACACAGCTACCAAAAGGGAAGGTCTGATGATGTCACTCCCTCACTCAACATATTTTAATGGTTCCCTACTCTTCTAGGATCAACTATAAGCTCTCCTGTTTGACATTTAAAGAAGTTCGTAACTTGATCCCCCCTAACGTTCTTATACTTCTCCACAAATAATAATAACTAGATAATAACAATAGTTAGAATTTATCTAGCACATTCAGGTTTGCAAAGAATTTTGCAAAAATCATCTCATTTGGGGGCAGCTAGGTGGCTCAGTGAATAGAGCACCAGCCTGGGAGTCAGGAGGACTTGAATTCAAATCCAACCTCAGACACTTAACACTTATTAGCTGTGTGATCTCAGGCAAGTTACTTAACCCCAACTGCCCTGCCTTCTCCCTCCAAAAAGCAAAAAAAAATTAAAAATTAAAAGTCATCTTATTTTATCCTTACAACAACCCTGGAAGACATGTAGGAAAAGGGGAAGGAGAAAAGGGAAGGGAATAAGAATTTACATAGCTCCTACTATGAGCCAGATACTGTCCTAAGTGCTTAAAAAAAAAAAACACAAAAGGAACAAACAAAAAACCCCACAAATATTATCTCATTTATCCTCACAACCATAAGAATGTAGGTGTTATTATCATTTTACAGTTGAAGAAACTAAGTCAAACAGAGGTTAAGTGACAACTAGTAAGTGTCTGAGGCTGGATTTGAACTCAGGTTCAAATCAGGTCCACTATTCTATCCACTACACAACCTAGCTTCTTAGATAGACAGACAGTCAGACAGTGTATATGTATGGATTTTAAGTACATTGTTTCTTTCAAAATGCCTTTAAAATGAAGCCTGGGGGGGGGGGGGGCGGAGCCAAGATGGCGGAGTAGAAACAGCTCTCCAAGCCTCTCTGCCCCCAGATTCTCCACAAACTATGTAAAAAAGGACTCTGAAAATCTTCTGGAGCCCCAGCACCCACAGAACGACACAGAGAAGCTAACCTCCCGCTGAGGACAGCCCAGCACCCTGCAGGAAGGACCAGCGCAGTGGTCTGAAGACTCAGAGCGCAGGAGCCGAGCCGAGCCCAGGTACGTAACGAAGTTTTAGCCCCAGGGCGGCAGGGCCAGCAGCCGGCTGGAGGAACCCCAGAACACCAGGAACTGTGGAGACGCCAGAATTATCAACATAGACTTGCCTAGGACAAAGTAAGAGGTTAGTGTCCTATGGACTTTGGGACCCGTATTTGGGGAATGCGTCAGCTCCCTCCCCTGGGGGCTAGAAGCCGCTGAGGAGACACGCCATTTTGTAGTTTTCATAGGCATTTCCGGCTCCCAGCCTACAAATCGTGGGGAGATCCAGCGATCAGTCTTGGGGGGTAATCGCTCTTGCTTTAACCTCCCTGGATCTGGATTGTGATCTAGGGTGGAAGTCGTGGGTGGGTTTACAGCTTGCCAGAAACGGAAGTTGCCCCCCACACGTTCGGGACGAAAATTCCTCTATCTGGCCTTAAAGCCATAGTGTGGCAACAAGCCCAAAAGTCAAGTAATTAAGTGGCAACATGCCAAGGCAAAGGAAACAGAAAAATGCAACCCTAGACTCCTATTTTGGGGGCATAGAGCGGGAAAAGGACTGTGAGGTCAGAAGTCCTGCTCCAAAAGCCCCAGGGGAAAACATGAGCGGGTTGCAGGCCATAGAGGACCTTAAGAAGGTCTTTAAAAATCAAATAAGAGAAGTGGAGGAAAAATTGGAAAGAGAAATGAGAAGGATGCAGGAAAAGTATGAAATGAGGGTCAACAGCCTGACTGAGGAAAACAACACCTTAAAAAATAGACTAACTCAAATGGCAAAGGAGGCCCAAAAGGGCAATGAGGAGAAGAATGCCTTAAAAAGTCGAATTTGCCAGATGGAAAAAGAATCTCAAAAGTTCACTGAGGAGATTCATTCCTTCAGAGTTAGACTGGAGCAAATGGAAGCTAATGACTTTATGAGAAATCAAGATGCTGTTAAGCACATCCAAACAAATGAAAGATTAGAAGGCAATGTGAAATATCTCATGGGAAAAACCACTGACCTGGAAAATAGATCCAGGAGAGACAATTTAAAAATTATTGGACTACCTGAAAGCCATGATCAAAGAAAGAACCTAGAAATCACCCTTCAAGAAATTCTCAAGGAAAACTGCCCTGATGTTTTAGATCCAGAGGGCAAAATAGAGGTTGAAAGAATCCACCGATCACCTCCTGAAAAAGATCCCAAAAGAAAACTCCCAGGAATATTATAGCCAGGTTCCAGAATCCCCAGATCAAGGAGAAAATACTACAAGCAGCCAGGAAGAAACAATTTCAATATTGTGGAAACACAATCAGAATAGCCCAGGACCTGGCAGCTTCTACACTGAGGGATCGAAGGGCATGGAATATGATATTCCAGAGGGCAAAAGAACTGGGAATGAACCCAAGGGTCACCTACCCAGCAAAACTGAGTATTTTGTTTCAGGGGAAAATATGGTCATTCAGTGGAATAGAGGACTTTCAAGCATTCTTGAGGAAAAAACCAGAGTTGAATAGAAAATTTGACATCCAGACACAAGAAGGAAGAGATGCCTGAGAAGGTAATCAGGGAAAAGAAATCAAAAGGAACTTATCAAAGTTGAACTATTTACATTCCTATATGGAAAAGCAATATCTGTGACTAATGATATCTTTCTCACTATGAAAATAATGGAAGAAGGGGGTGTGGTCATATGAATACATATGTGAATGTGTGTGTATATGGTTACAGTTATATATGGATAGAGGGCATAGGTTGAATTTGTTGGGAAGGGAGAGTACTCAAGGGATGAAATTATGAGGTGAGAGAGGAAAGTGGCAAGAGGAGATGGGGAGAGACATGGTAGGGTAAACTATCTCATGTAGGGGAAGTGGGTGCAAAGGAGGGGGAGAATAAGGAAGGCTAAAAAGGCAAAACCACATTCACATTGAATTTGGTTCAGGGAGAAAATGACATACATACTAAATGGGATATCTCAACCTGCAGCAGGATAGGGGGAAGGGGGATGAGAGGAGGGATGATGGATGGGAGGGCATCCTTGGGGTGAGGGGAGGTTGGAAGTACCCACTATAGAAGAGGGACAGGATCATGTAGGGAATGGTGGGATGAGTGGGAGGGAATTATAAGCAGCCTTGTACAATATATCTACTATGATAATGTTTTGCATAGCTAGACATGTACAACATATACTGAATTACTTATCTCCCAAGAAGGAATGGGTGACAAGGGAGGAAGGAAATGGATCTGAAATTCGAGGTCGTAACATTAAATGTTTCAAATATATATAAATACTATTATTAATACTCTTTTGCCTATAATTGGGAGATAAGATGTGCAGGCATTGGGACACAAAGATTCATCTTCCTCTAATGGAAAAGTCGATGGGGGTATGGGAGAAGGTATGGGAGAGAGCAGATTGGAGGAAGCGATATCTTGTGGGACTGCTATTCTGGGAGGTTGGGTAGGGGAATAATGGGGGGGAAAATGATTGTAACTCAAAATCTGGCGGAAATGAATGATGTAAAACAGAAGTTAATAAAGGATTTGTTTAAAAAAAAAAAGAAAAAAAAATGAAGCCTGGGGCTGTAAGAATAATATTAGCAAACTGGTCCTGTCAAGACCAGAGACAAATTATTTTCTCTGCCAATCTATGGGGTAAAGACAATAGGGCTGGAAAATGAGAGAAAGGGACACAGGAGCTAAATGTTGTCAAAAAAACAAACAAAGAAAGAAAGCTGACATGTATAAATGTAAACAATATCACATAATAGTACTTCCTCTACTAACATAAAATCCTTAATTTTAATGAAATATATCATTGTGGCATTCTTTGTGGTACAGGTTTTCCTATACCAATGTCATCACCAAACAATTATAAGATATATAGAACTAAAGTCTCAAAGATGATAGAAGTCAGTTTATAACCCCAAGTGGAGGATGCTAAAGAAGAGGAGAATCCATTCCTAGGTTCAATTTAATTCAACTCGATGTTGTTCAGTCTTCTCAGTTGTGCCCGACTATTCATGACCCTATTTGGAATTTTCTTGGCAAAGATACTGGAGCAGTTTGCCATTTCCTTCTTGGTACAGTCCTACCGCATCTAGCTAGTGCTTATAGATACCTTTCTGGTCACCTCCTCAACCCTGGTCACCTCTGGTATCTCTCTGGTCACCTGCTGTGACCCTTCAGATGTCTCTGGAATGGACAAAGGAGTCAGACCCCAGAGGTGGAAGTTCACTGCTATCTTTATTTTTCACATCCTCTCCATTAGCCTCTCGTCTCCCTTCACCTCGAGTTCCTTTTCCACTTCTCTTCTGCATTCCCTGATCCTCTTTCCTCACCTCCCCCTTCCTCCCTCCTTTATCCCCTTCCCTGACTCTGCTCCTTCACATGCCTCAGCAACAGGCTCCTCATGGAAGGGGAGTGCTCCCCTGTTAGCGGCATGTGCTCAATACCCCTCAATCCTTGAACCTGTGTAACAGGATGTGGTTTATGGGGCAGAACATATGCGCCGGTGCCTCTTGGATCCAGCCTGAGTTGCCCTGTCATTTGCCTGAGTTCTCCGTGAGTTCTCAGAGTTTGGGTAAAGTCTTAAATAGCCCTTACACTTCTCCAGCTCATTTTACAGATGAGGAAACTGAGGCAAACAAGATTAAGCTACTTGCCCAGGGTCACACAGCTAGTAAGTGTTGGAGGTCAGATTTGAACTTAGGAAAATGAGTCTTCTTGACTTCAGGCCTTGTACTCTATCCACTGTGCCACCAACCTGCCCTTAATTCAACTCAATAAAAACGTATTTATTAAATGCCTTGTGCCAGGCCCTCTGGCTAAGTGCCAGAGATGTAAAGTCAAAGAATAAAAGTCCCTGCCCTCAAGGTGCTTACACTCTGTATTCTTGGTACATGCTACACCCAAATATGGCTCTACATTTCTTCTGGAAATTTTCAGCTCTCTTCAGATGGCTTTTCTTTCCACATACCACTTTTCACACCAGGAATTGCTTCCATCAACAGCCTGCATCAGATTGCTGAAGCATTATCATACCTTTGAGAATCTTTTCTGACTTAATCACAATGTACCCCCCTTTACACTAAGAAATTGAGAATGGGGGAAATAAATGTTTAGGGAAGGAAAGGAAATATGAATAGTCTCAGTGGTATCACTGGTACCTTTAAACAATCACAGTTTAATCTTGGATTATCATGTAAAAACCAAGGAAGATAATGAGTAAAGAGGTAAGTGATATTGGCTCATTCCATTTCTACTCATGCTGAGATGAAATTACAGTTTCATTAATACCTGCACTGCCATTGGTTCTGTGGAGTTCACATTAGCCCTGTATTCTCAATAAGTGAATCCCAAGCAAAACCAAAAGTTTCCATATAATACTACAACAGAGTCAGGGAACTCATGGTAAATGATGAATGTATTACAGAACCCAAAGTAAGAAGAGCAAAAGAAAAAAAAAACTAGAAAGATAATTTGTGTGAACTAAATGATGTCAAAAGCCTGAGATAAATAGCTGGGGCTATGTATACTAAGGTTATGTCCTTATGAGCACATCCATCTATCATTTATATCCAAAGATGATGCCATTAATGTTGCGATTATCCTATTTGAATATGATGGGGAAAGAGGAACTGGTGGTTGGCAAAGAGTTTTTATTTGGTTTTGTTTCAATACCATCCCTGGATTTGCTATTATAACCACCATTTGAAGAACTTATTACTATTTGTAACTTGGCCTCTTAAGCTCAAAAGTGTCCCCAATATCTGTGGTCAAAGAAAGCTCATCAGTGATTAGCACCAGTATTTCCTAGCAGTACACTGTCATGCTGCTTGATCTTAGTTGAATTTTTTAAAATGGACCATGCTTATTTTCCTGACCCTGACCCACTGATTTTGACATCTACTTGTCTAAGCTCTTATTATAAATATTCCACAGAAGTCATTACTACAACAAGTATCACATGTTAGTATCCATACACTTCAAGAAACCTCATCAAAGATTTCTTCAAAATAAACCAAAGGCTATTTCTTTTCTTTTTAAATTTTTTTTGAAATTTTAGACAAATACTAAAACTTAAATACATAATAAAAAAGAGAAAGAAACATTTTAAACTTAAATATAAGAAAAGAAAATACTGACATGTGCACGGTAGAATGTAGGAGAGGGTTAAGAATATATAGCAACAGCTTTCCATTTCAAGAAAGTCTACATATTAAATACTGTGCATTATGTTGAAAGCTGTCCAGCTTTTCTTTGCTTCCTTGTAAGTTTTCTTTGGTTCTCTGCTATACACTTTTTACTTTGTTCTTTTTCCTCTTTCCTCCTCCCTACCCCCTCCCTCAGGCTACAATTAAATGTGGATATATTTAAAGATACATATATCTTTAAATATATCCGCATTTAATATATATTTAATATATATATACATAATATATATTTAATATATATACATACACACATATATATACACACATATATTTATGTAATATATATACATACATACATATATAAAATATACTTCCTCTAAGAGATTCTACTCCTAATCTTTGTTTTTATGTTTGTGCATATCTCTTTTTTCCTCTCTCCTAACTCCTCTACTTTACGTCTCTACCCCCTACCTTGCCCTCCTATTACTTAACCTACTAAATATACATTTGGAAAGGGCAAGATAAAGATAAAATAATATTTGATTTTAGAAGCAACTGGAAATCATTGGAATTTTTATAAAGTGGGGTAGGGAGGTGAGGGAATATGTGTGACCTGCATTTTGGGAAGATCATTTCTGGGAGCTGTTGAATACTTTGAAGCAAGTAGGTCAATTAGAAGGCTATTGCAACAGTTCAGGTGAGAGGTGATGAGAGCCTCAATTAGGGTAGTGTCGGTGTGAAAAGAGAAAAGGATAGATGGGAAAAAAATGGAAGTAGAGCCAATAAGATTCAGCACCTGATTGGATATATGTTTGTGGGATAAGAGAGACAGAGGAGTTGACCATAACACCAAGGAAGTGAGACCCTGGTGACTGGAAGGATGGTGATGCCCTTGAAAATAATATAGAAATTTGGATATTGGGTGAGTTTTGGAAGAAAGATATTGTAATGATAGCCCAATCCAAATTGCAATCCAGCCATGACTCCTCATCCTGTGAGACTGATTAACCCAAAATGAAAAGGGGGGAGGTAGCTGGAAGAACTCATGGGACATTTCTCCTGAGCACAGAGTACCAAACCCACCATCCAAGGCATGACTGTCATAGCTTTGAGGTAATCTGGGGTCCTAGAGAATGAAGGGGGTTTTCCAAATGGCAAATAAACTGGAGTTTATTAGGTAGAGGGTGACATGGTTAGACTTGTGCTTTAAGAAGATCACTTGGCTACCTGAATGGAGGATGGACTGGGGTAGGGAGATGCTTGAGGCAGGGGGAAGAACCAGAAGGCTGCTGTAATAGTCTGGGATGAGGTGATGAGGATCACCTGCGCCAGAGGCAGTAACACCGCTAGAGGAGAAGAGGAGAGATGCTATGAAGGTTGCCTCCGGGGTAGGGGAGGCGCGAGAAAGAGTGAAAGGTTGAGAATAACACTGAGATCGCAAGCCTAAGGGACTAGGAACATGGCAGTACCCTTGTTCTGGACATACTGAGTTGGTGGTTTTGTTTGTTTTGTTTTGTTTTTTACAAAGAAACACCATATTGAAGATAATAGTAACAATGACACTGTCATAGCTCCCCTGAAGCTACTCCCCCAATCCATCCTCTCATTTGTGGGTTGGGTCTCCCTGAGAGTGGCTGCAACCTCTTAAGTTCTAATAGAACTCCTATTAATACTCAGCCAATAGACTTAATTAGCTTTTAGCAAAAGCATTTGCCAAGATGGCATAGTAAAAACACTTGGTATAAATATCCCCCCCACACACACACACTGAAAGGGATATTCTCACAAATGGGAATACAGAGTTCAATCTCAAAGTACAGTGGTCGTACAGCATGGGGGGGAAATCCCTTTCCGAATCCATACCTGAATTATTCCCTGTTGTAGGGAAGTTAGGTGACACAGTGGTTGGGATCAGGAAAACTCATCTTTGTGAGTTCAAATCCAGCTGTAGACACTTACTAGCTGTGTGACCCTGGGCAAGTCACTTAGCCCTGTTTGCTTCAGTTCCACATCTATAAAATGAGCTGGAGAAGGAAATGGCAAACCACTACGGTATCTTTGCCAAGAAAACCCCACATGGGGTCACAGAGTCGAACAAATCTCTCAAACTCCTTGCAACTGCTTGCTGCTTCAGATGACTATCTTTCTACATTTGTGTTGGTCCTCAAGGTCCCTCCACACTACCCACTAAGTGGCTGTATTGCCTCCTACTCTTCCAGTCTTTCAAATATAGATGCTTCCCTTGCTTTCATCAGCAGCAAAGATAGACACTTCAGCTGCCACACTCAAAGGACTTCTAGTACCTTTAGGCAAGTGAAAAAATCACTAAGTTAAGCACCATTCCTAAACGTTTTGTTTTGTTTTTTTACTTTTTGGAGGGGGGAAGGCAGGACAATTGGGGTTAAGAGACTTGTCCAAGGTCACACACTTAGTAAGTGTTAAGAGTCTGAGGTCAAATTTGAACTCAGGTCCTCCTGCCTCCAGGGCCAGTGCTCTATTCATTATACACCTAGCCACCCCAGTTCCTAAACATTTTAACCATGAGATATTTGTTAACCTAAGATCAGGAAAGAATAAACACAAAAAAGACAGGGGGGCCATGTTTTTATGGCTACCTAAAGGCTGAGTGGTAGATATATAGTACAAGTTATCTCTTTCCCTACCTGACTCACAGGAATGACCTTAAGTACCTTTCACACTTTAAGGCTAAAAGGAAGAGAAAGAAAGAAGAGTGTCTGTCCCTTTTGTATATCCAGAGTTCCAGTTCAGCAGCCAATTAGTGATCTCTTAATTCTTTTCCATTTTATACCTTTGAATCATTATTCCTTCAGATTCAGCAGCCAGTAGGGGGACTCTGTCATCACAAGGTACAAGCCTTTGTTCTTGACTAGAATGAGACTCTTCTAAGCATCCATGTGGGTAATTGGAAGGTGTCAGACAGCAATAGCTTATGTCCTATATATCCCACCAGACAGAGGAGGAGAAAATCCTAGGATGGTCCATGCCCCAGAGCCGACTGCTGCATGAGCTAGTGTGACCTTATTGTCAGCTTAGTTATGAGGCAAAAATCTAATCAAAACAGGCAAGACATCCACCCTAAAGTTCAAAATCATCAAGGATTATTTGATATTTGAATTTATATCCACTATCTATAATAATTAAAAAACCTTAAATAAGAGTATGGAGGTATTATTAAAAGATAGTGTGAAGTCATTATCATTAGGAAGACATTTTCAATTTGGGCTTTTGCTGTAGAAAGCAATGTGTGTATATGTGTGTGTGTCTGACATATAAAAACTCTCACATGTGAACGTGTTAAAAATAAAATTTAGAAAGAGAATTTTCCTAACCTGTTTAAGAAACTTTTGCAAAAAGTGAATTGCAGGAAGTGCTGAATCTGTTTTAAAAATATAAAAATGCAATACCTCCTGACTGTCCTGGGAGAATAAGTGATTGATATCAGGGAAAATGGAAATTTTCTCGCTGAAATTCAATAAAATCTTCCCATACTAAGAGAATGAGATCGAAAAATGAGTATCATTTTTTATAAGTACATCCAATGATGTCTTTCTTCCTTTTGGTCTATGTATCTATATGCAGAATCTTAAAAAAAATGACAGCCATTAAATCCAGCCAAGTAAGTAAACAAAGAGAACTTAGAAATAAACATCCAAATTGCTACATTGGGGTGGCTAGGTGGTACAGTGAATGGAGCACTGGTCCTGGAGTCAGGAGGACCTGAGTTCAAATCCGGCCTCAGACACGTACTAGCTGCATGACCCTGGGTAAGTCACTTAACCTTGTTTGCCTCAGTTCCCTCATCTATAAAAATGAGCTGGAGAAGGAAATGGCAAACCAGTTCACTATCTTTGTCAAGACAACCCCAAATGGGGTTACAAAGAGTAAGACAAGACTTAAAAATACCTGAACAACAACAAAAACATAAATTGGGGATCCTTATTAAAAAATTTATTAAAATGGGTACACAATCAAAAAAGACTAGAGATGACTGATATAGACAATGATTGCTATTAAAGAATAAATGGGTTCTAGAAAGGTGGTGAGGATGTTACAGGCAGCAGGTGGAAGGAGGTATTCACCAGATGTAAAGGCATGAATAAAACCATGTATTTTGGAAAGAACAAGCTATGGAGACATTGAGTAAGCCCATTTGTTGGAGCAGAAAATAGGAGATGAAGTTGGAAAAGTAGGTAGGGGTCAGATAGTGGAAGACCTTATCTTCTTATTTCAAGAGATGATGCAAAAACCATCAAAATTAACAGAAACTATCAAAACGCTTTTAATTAAAACATAAACCATCTCCATACATTTGATTTAGAGGAAGGGGAATAATTCCTATGAAACGAAAATGCTTTGTAAAAGGGAGAGGCTCGCTGCTATAGAGTGACCCCCTAGCTGTTAACTCTAATAAGTTACGTCATTAAAGTAATGGGTCTGTTTTGTCCTCTGCAAATTGATCCATCTAAGACTTTCAATTTGGTACTGCAGCTGTCTCTTACTTCCACAACACTGGGAAAAAAAAAAAAAAAAACGTGGTCATAGTAACCTAAAGCTTTCTTTCAAATTACGCTTTTTTTAAGTATCTAGAGCAGAAAGAGTCAATCTGTGGATCATGTGATTAATGTCTCTGAAAGGGCTAAAATAGAGATAGCCTTGATGAGTCAGGGGAAAAAAGCTGCACCTGACAAGGGCAGCTTTTCAGAGAGCCTCTGAGTACTCCAAGTAAAAGAATTAACTGGGAGCTGGAACAGGGCAATTCCATCTGAGGTTCCCCCTCCCCCCCCCCACCCACCAAATACTAGTAAAAAAAGGGATGTTTTAAAGGGGCAATTAATCTTCCAAAAAAAATATGACCAGACTTCTCTAACCCTACATTGTCACCAAATGAATACATCACAGATTAAAAGTTTGTCTGCATTTTCAAATCTAACGTTGCAGGCCTGCATAGTAGCCAAACTAAACCAAACTCAATGGGGAAGGCAGATTTCAGAAGACTATTTACAAAGCAGATACATCCCTAAGATGCTACCTATAATATGACCTTTTGTGGAAGAAATTATTTTAAATGTATTAAGGGACTCTGCAGTTCAAAAAGCCAACAATCCCTGTGTTTACAGTCTACTCTCCAATATAAATTTTTTTTTAAAAAAAAGCAAGATGTTTATACTTTTTTTTACTCAGAATGGAAGGATTATTTACTTATCTGTAAAATGGGGGCAGAAATAAAGTGACTTGTTCAGGGTCACACAGCTAGGAACTGTCTGGGGCCATATTTGAACTCAGGTCTTCTAGATTCCAGCTCCAGCACTGTATGAGGGAGGAGGGGTAAGGAAGGAGGAAGGAGGGAGGAAAAGGGAGAGAGGGAGAGAGAATGTGTTCTTGAATGCATGTGTGTGTACATACACATCAGAAATAAGGTAGTCTTAGAGTGTTAGGCATCAGGAGATAGAGGGAATGGGAAAGGTTGCTGCATAAGTTGGCATTGGAATGTAGAGTTCAAAGAACAAAGATTCTAAGAGTCAAAAGTGAGGAGAGAGAACATTGTGGGCATGGGGGTCAGTTAGTACAAAGGTACAGAGACAGAATATGGAGTATCTAGTGTGAAGAACAGCAAATAGACAATTATGATTGGACTGAAGAGGGCATGGAAAGTAATAATTTGTAAAAGTAATTGAGTAATAGGAAGGGATCCAGTTGTAAAGAGCTTTAAATGCCTCCCCCCTCAAAAAGGAAGGAGATATTCCAGATAATAGGGTGCCATTAATAATCACTAATTAGTAACTACTTATTAGTAATCACTAATCATCAAAAAATCACTTTGGCAGCAGAGTAGAGGATGGATTAGAGCAAGAAGATACTTGAGGAAGATCAATTAGGAAACTAGTCCAAAAGTCTAGATAATAGATGCTAAGGCAGGGGTGGGGATTTGTTCTGTGAAGTTTGGATTCTTTCAGAGAGCCACATTTGAGAACCTAGAGGACCACATGTGGCCTTGGGGTCACAGATTCCCCACCCCTGTTCTAAGGACTTGAACTAGGGTGATGGCTTTATAAATGGAAAGAAAGGGACATATAGGAGATAAGTTGTGAACAAATGATAAGATTTGGCAACAGATTGGATAAGTGGGGTTTGCAAAAGTGAGGAGCTGAGAATGCTCTGAGGTGGTGAATCTGTGTGAATGGAAGGATAGTGAGGTCTTTACCAGTACTAGGGACATTCAGCAGAGGAGAAGGTCTGGGAGGAGAGACAGATAATGAGTTCTGTATTGGTTGGGTTTAAAATGCCTATAAGACCATCCAGATGGAAATGTCTAGTTGGTAGAAATATTTCAGACTCAAGAGGGAAACAAATTGGGGTGGGGAAAATGTCAAGAGGGAAGATAAGAAAAGGCTAGATTAAATAAAAATTTAGACGAAGTCTCATAGGCAATTGGTGGTTAGTGACTGGAGCTCAGAAGACTATATATATATATATAAAGATTCATGAGTCATCTGTACAGAGAGTATAACTGAATTCTTGGGAACCAATGAGTTCTCCAAGAGAATACAGAGGGAGGAGAAAAAAGGGCCTTGGACAGAACCTTGGGGAACAACCCTAGTTAGGGGGTGTGATGTGCATGATGAGCCAACAAAGGAGACTAAACCTGAAAAATAGTGCTCTGACAGGTAAGAAGGGAACCAAGAGAGCAACAACACAAAAACTCTGAGAGGAGAGGGTATCCAGAAGGAGGAGGGAGTCAGCAGTGCTAAATGCTGAAGAGAGGTAAAGAAGAATGAAATCTGAGAAAAGGAGTGAGATATGGGAGAGAAAATGTCATTGGTTACTTTGGAGAGAGAAGTTTCAGTTGGATGAGAAGACTGGAAGCCAGATTGCTAAGGGTTTGGAAGATGGTGAGAAGTAAGGATGTGGAGGCACTGAGTGTGGGCCTTTATTTATTTGAAAATAAATTTTTGGGGCGGCCAGGTGGCGCAGTGAGTAAGAGCTCCGGCCTCAGAGTTGGGATGACCCGAGATCAGATCCGGCCTCAGAAAATGAGCACCCACACACAAATAATGACTGGCTGTGTAACCCTGAGCAAGTTACTTAACCCCAGTTGCTCTAAAAAAAAAGAAAAGAAATTTTCAAATTTATCTTATTGAAGTTTAAAAGTGCCCTAAGACTTTTGGGACATGCTATGTATACACACACACACACACACACACACACACACACATGCATAGTCCTTGAAAGTCCTTGAAAGAGCTGCTTAACCTCATAGTAGGTGAGAGCCTGGGAAAGTACTGAGGAGTGCAGATATTGGAGGTCATAGTGAGGACAAAGGAGAGATTTAGGAGAAATAAAGCACAGGGTGAGATGGAATGAGATGAACGGTTGTTTGTCCTGTTTCCAAAAAGGCTGATGATCTCTCAGGTGATATCTTGACTTATGGATAAATTGGATTTAAGTGAGGCATTTAAGAGTTGTACAAAAGTTGTCAGCTTCACTCTCTCTTCCAGAGTCACAGAAATTCAGTGGCAGGACAGAAGTCAGGATTACTGTTGATGGCTCAGGGTGCAGTGGATGACGTTGATATCTTCTGTGTCTGACCAAGCTCTAAGTGCTCCACAGCCACTGCTTCAGCCACCTTCATGGCCCTGGAACGCATTGCTCTCATATGTCCATTCCACCAGGGGAAGTCTTCACATGCTTAGGGTAGACATTCTCCTAACCCACTGATAGGTTTGAGGTTTGTTAATTACCTTCAGCCTGGTTTAGCTTGTCTGACAGATCAGTTTACCAGGTGGAAGCCTCTTCAGTTTCTTGGAGCCACAGGTGAGAGTTGGGTGAATCAGGTAGATACCCAAGGTGGATGAACAAGCCCTGAAAAGGTCTCAGCAAGCCCTCCCCCAAGAGGTGCTAGTCCTCCTGGAAAACCCTCTATACCACAATAACATGGATAAAATAATTTCAGAGTGATCATAAACAGAAATGGGGAACACTTGTAAGGTTATGGCAATATCAAGAGCATAATCATTCTTGTCTAGAGCTGAGGTAGAATAGAGGAATAGATTCATGGGGTTGAAGAGACTGAAGAACTGGGAAGTTAGGCTATTTTAAGCAATATCAAAATGAAGTACCCTTGCACGAGGGCAAGAACTGAGATGGAGAGAAGTGTGAGCCAGGCAACTGAGCTCTGAGAAAGAAAGGAGAATGTCCTGAGGGAAACAGAAATCAACCACCAGGAGCAGGTAAATTTGGATAAAATGAACCTCAAAGGAATAGAAATGGCTAAATATGGTGGTATGGGAAGAGTCTGGAGGCAGAAAGGAATATTCTGAGTCCTCCACTGGGAGCAGTGAGCCAAGGTGAGGGAAGCTGTGTGTGTGTGTGTGTGTGTGTGTGTGAGTGAGAATATACAATATACATGTATATTCATGTATGTATGTATTTATACATGTAAGGCACAAAAGATAAAGCATTAGACCTGGAGTCAGGAAGACCTGAGTTCATATCCTGCTTCAGACACTTGCTAGCTCTTTGTTTGTGGGCAACACACTTAATCTCTGCTTCAATTTCCTCATCTGTAAAATGGGGATTATTAAAGCACCCACTTCTCAGGGTTATGAGGATAAAATGAGATATCTGTAAAACTCTTTGTCAACCTTAAAGTATTATATAAATACTATTATTGTGAATATTATCATTATCACCATAATTATGTACTTCTACAGGATACCAGTGATTCAGGATGCTTAAATACTACCTAAGATTATGCCCCTTTAAGCCCCACTTTGAGTTAGCACAAATCATAAAAATAGGAAGCCATTTTTATCAGGCTATTTACAAGCTTATTAAAGAATCTTTAGGTGTTGGCTAGGTGGCATAGTGAATACAGCACCAACTCTGGAGTCAGGAGGACCTGAGTTCAAACCTGGCCTCAGACATTTAACACTTACTAGCCATGTGATCTTGTGCAAGTCACTTAACCCCAATTGCCCCTCCAAAAAACAAAACAAAACAAAAAAGAATCTTTAGCAAGTAAACTTCTCTATGAGGTGGTTGTTTGTAAACCATAGTATGTTCGTGAATCCTTAGAAGGGTTTGATAATGTACCAGAAACAGTGCTTGTCAAATCAGCAGAACCTGTGATGAGTAGGGGATTGTATAGCTATAGTAACTCCTGGTTTGTTTGTGTTCAACTTCTTGACACTTCAGGCACTCCCTGGGCAGAGGTTGTACCTATTCTGATCCTCCCAAAGGCTTATCCCAAGTTTTCTGATACCTTCTAGGGAAATGGGACAAAGTAAGCAGCTTTTATTTTAGTGGTATTTTGATGGAAGGAAGTACAAGCCAAATAATTTCACTGTTTCTCCTTAAGAATTTAAAAACATTTCAAGTCCTTTAAGCTTCAGTTAATCTTACCAACAGAATTGAATTGTCACAGAAATGAAAATTACTTCCTAGAGTCAAGGCAGTGGATAAAATACCTGAACACTAAAAGACCCTCAATTTTGTCACATATAACATATAGTTATTTTCTGAATAATCTGCCATGTTTAGGAGCATGCTGGAGTCAGTTTAAACCAGCTGGAGAAAGCTGATTGTTAAATATTCAGTGTGAGCATTTATATCTTGAAAATTAACAAATGCTACAAAATCAGATCTTGGTTTATGATTTTAGTGGTTGTCTAGATTTAAGAAAGTAACATGTCAATAATGCAGATTAAATTAAAAAAAAACAAAACCTGTGTGTCATGCCTACAATTGTGTTTTTCCACCCAGAGAGTAGGTTGTTAAACATTTGCCATCACATCCTAATCATATATATCCCATTCTTGCTCATAGTCTAAATTAGTTTTTCAAGATGGCATCTTTGAACTGTAACAAAACAAAACAAACAAACAAAAATCAACTGTCAAAGTTCTTTTGGTCTTCTTCCTACTAATATCCTAGGAAACTTAAAAGTCATCTAGTTCAACCCCTTCATGCTACAAGTGAGGGAACTTAGACCAAGAGAGGTCAAAGGATTAGGTCAAGAATAGAGTCAGGATTCAAACTCAGGTCCCTGAAACTCCACATTGGCAGTCATAGATCAGTACTCCCAGTTCAGTGATCTTTCCATGTCTCTACTTTGCCTCTGCTGAGCTGCCCAGGAGAAAACATTCTAAATCTAAGCTGTGGACCATAAAGAGGCCATAGTGTAAATAGCAGACCAGGAGGCCATGGAACCAATATGCCTGAGAGGCACAGAAAAGTTTGGCTGAGAAAAAGGAAGAGATAAGATAGTTGGAGGCTTACAAAATACATATAAAGCTCATTAAGTATCCCCCAAACAACAACCTTCTTATAACAAAGAACAAATGTCTGAACTGTCAGATAGTTTGTTTTCCTAAATCACATCACACTGTCTCTGACAGTAAAATCGATTTGACCTTCTCAAAAGCCTGTTGAACTACTATTCTGTTAGTCATCAAGAAAATATGGAGTTTGTATATCTTATTCTAGCAAAAAATAGTCTTAATAGAATGACCACTTTTTGGTAGGTGAAGAGGTTTCTACAGGTGAATATTTACTAGAACAAGATTTCTCATCATAGCATATTCATCCCTGAAAAAGCTCACACTTGTAAAGAACTATGAGTTCTGGACAATCAATAACATCAAATTTTGCCTTAATCGAAAGATAATTATTTTTGATGTTCAGGGACCCTTTTTTATAAAATGTCTGTTGTTTCATAATATATTGAAATCGTCTTTTAGGGAAACAAGTCAATCAGCTATCTCAGAATCACAAGATCTTGGTGTTGGAAGAGACCTCAGAAGCTATTTAGTCCAACCCAAACTTGAAAAAGGATTCCTTCTGCTACAAACTAGGGGCATCTAGGTGGCGCAGTGGATAGAGTGCTAGGCTTGAAGTCAGGAAGACACATCTTCCTAAGTTTAAATCTGGCCTCAAGCACTTAATAGCTGTGTGACCCCGGGCAAGTCACTTAACTCAGTTTGCCTCAGTTTCCTCAATTGGAAAAGGAGCTAGAGAAGGACATGGTAAATCACTCCAGTGTCTTCCAAGAAAACTCCAAATTGGTCATGAAGAGTCAGGCATGACTGAATAAAAACTACATACTGGACAGGTAGATGTTCATTCAGTCTTTGCTTAAAGAGCTTAGATCATTGGGAAACCTCCAGAGGCAACTATTTTTGGATAGTTCTAATTCTCTAACAGATTTTCCCAACATCAACCCCAAATGAGTTCTTTAAAATTTTCATCTCTTGTCACTAGTTCTGCCTTCTGGGGTCAAAAATGAATTTTCCTACCATATAACAATCTCACATGTGCTTGGGATCAGGCATCACTGTCTCCCTAGGTCTTCTTCAAATGAAACATCCTCAGTTCCCCCAACCTGTCCTCATTTACACTGTGAACTAGAGACCCTTTACCATCTTAACTGTCTTCTTACAGCTTATAGGATTGGGATTGACTACATTCATTGGTATGTCATTCCTCAGCCTGCCATTTGTCTGGTTCTCTTACTTAATCTCATCGTCTTGGACTTTGGTCATAGTTCTGCTCTTTGCTGGTCACCTAAGGCAAAGTACTAAACTTTCTTGGATCTCGTTTTCTCTTGTATAAAATGGGCATAACAAAGCTTGTATTTCACAATATTTTTGTGAGGGTATGTCAAGATAAGGAAGGTGGGGGCTCTTGTAAATCATTAAGCCTTTTATTCTTTCCCCTAGTGGCAGAAAGAGGAAAAGTTAGTTCTTCCCAAACCATGCATTTCTTCTCTGGGTGGTCCAAGAATGTAACCCAGCTTTTGGTGCTTGGTCCACCCTGCCCTTTTCTCTTCCTATCAGAGGCTGGAGTCTTGTATGGGTTAGGGTTAGACTAATGAGACACACTTGGTTAGAACAAGAACAAGACACACTTGGTTAGAACAAAATGAACAAGAGTTCATTTTACCCCTAGTCTGGAAAATGAGCTCGTATATACCACTTTCTCTAATATTTTTTTAAAAACTTTTAAATTTTTAATTCTAAATTCTTTCCCTTCTTGCATCACTAGCCCATCCACCAAGAAGGTAAGAAATATGATACCCATTACACATACAAAGTCATGCAAAACATATTTCTGCATTAGCCATTATTAGTTATGAAAATTATGTATAATGTATAATTCTTG
Organism: Gymnobelideus leadbeateri; assembly: GCA_011680675.1. Lineage (NCBI taxonomy): Eukaryota > Metazoa > Chordata > Mammalia > Diprotodontia > Petauridae > Gymnobelideus > Gymnobelideus leadbeateri. The sequence continues at coordinate 1,098,380 of WOXC01007610.1, forward strand.
AGAACATAATCAAAGACGAATCTAGGACAGCTGAATCTCCTGACCTATTTTTTAGTTCTGTGTATTTTGACCTTGTCACTTGCTCTTTCTATTTACTCCCTTTGCTTGGCATTAGCTAAGTATATATACATGCAGTACACATCATTCATTTGCAAATTAATGAAAAAAAATCTTAAAAGCACTTTGCTAAGTGCTAGGGGATACCCACGCAAAAATAAAAATGCCATCTTCACCCTCAAGGAGCTTACATTATAATGTGGAAAAACAATGCACAAAAGGAAAAGGTGGACAGGGAGAGAGGCTCAGATTCAGAAAGTTACAGAGATGGTAAACAGGATCATAGAACAGTAGACTAATGCTCCATCCATAACAATGGGAGAATTTTTTGATCACGGTTCATGGTTCTAAGACAGAAGGTTGGAGAGGGGCGAGGAAAAGGGTACTAAGGGTACTATTTCCAGCTAGTAATTTACTTCCTCTGTTTGCCTCCTTTGACTGGCACTGGCTTAGTATACAGATATGTGAGGTATTTCTTTCATTCATCAACAGATGAATGAACAAAAAAGGCAATTATTAAGCCCTTTATATTCCAAGCACTCTGTTAAGGCTAGGTATACAAAGAAAAAAGCAAAAATTGCCCTTGCCCTCAAGAAGCTTATATTCTAGTAGGGAATATAACATATGATGAGAAGAGGTAGCCAAGGAGGGGTACTTTTGCTCAGAGAATTACAGGAATGATGGATGAGGCCACAGGTAAGTAGACTGACATTCTATCTAGTAACATTAGAAAAGTTGATCTGATGATGATTTATGGTTGCAGAACAGGAGAGAGGGCAGAGTAAGGAAAGGGTATGAGGACATCATCCAGGCAGCTGTCAAGGTCTTAGAGATGATGAGTAGAGAACAAAAGTAAAGAAAAAAGTAAAGAAAAATCATAGTGTCTAGGGTTTTCCAAAAATAGTGATCAGGTAAGAGGGAATCTTCAAGTGGAACTGTGGAGCTCCAAAGAGTGGAAGTTTCTCAGGTGTATTGACATGATTGTAGATGCTATGGAGATAGCTGGGGAGTAATGACTGAAATCATGGATTTTATGTAAGGAAAAGTGCTTTCAAGGCACACACAAATTAAACATTATAACACTTAAATAGATATAGAAGCAGGAAAAAATGTCCTGCCTTTGTAGGTAAAGATAAAACAAAGGGCAAAGGGAGGTTTGTAACATATCCCCCAGTTTCAGCATCCTTTGAGAGAGAAGTAGTTCAGCCACAGTTCTCAGTAGGATTCCTTTTAATGAGTGGAGCAGCAGGAAAGGGAGACTGCAGCTGCTTCAACAATCACACAGTTCAGATTCAAAGGGTCTGCTATTGTGCTGCTGCCTGAATGAGTGCCATTCTCCATACCCATCACAGACTCTGTAGACTCTCCCCAACTGAATCCTTTCAAAAATCCAATGTGGATTCCTCTTTGAAGCAGAAGGACTTCTATTGGAGTTATTCAAAATTCCCTCTGCCATCTAAATACCATCCCACAGTTTAAAAATCACAACAGCCAAGGTGACTAGGGGCCCCAGTGGAAAGAACTGGACCTGGAATCAGAAGGACCTGAGTTCAAATCCAGACTCAGACACTCTGTATGATTCTGGACAAATTACTTAACCTCTCCTAGCCGAAGTTTCCCCATCTGTAAAACATGGATAACAACATCATGTACTTCACAGGGTTGTTCTGAGGATGAGATAAATATTTGAAGCACTTTCCTCTTTTTTTTCAGATTTTTTTGGAGGGGGGAATGCAGGGCAATTGGGGTTAAGCGACTTGCCCAAGGTCACATGGTAGGTAAGTGTTAAGTGTTTGAGGCAGGATTTGAACTCAGGTCCTTCTGACTTCAGGGTCGGTGCTCTATTCACTGTGCCACCTACCCACCTCTGAAGTACTTTTCAAACCTTAAAGTACTGTATAAAAAATTGGTAGTTTTTATTGTAGCTATAATGCCATACAGGTCTAGAAATGGAATACTGTCCCTTGTGAAAAATGACTTTACTAACCATCTTGATTTGTTTGAGCTTCCTTACTGTCCAGAGGAGGCTAAACTGACGTGGGAATTAGAATCAGCCAATCAGGAGGCAGACTTTACAGTGTTAGCTTGCTGGATGGGGGAAATCCCTCTGCTGTGCTGGTGACCACAGAACTGACTTAAACTGGTTAATATCAGCTTTAATGAACAGAACTAGCACAAACATCCTAGTTCCAGGACCTTGGGGACTTTTCAGCCTGACCCTCTTCCTTGTTCAGTGTAGGCACCTCATGGTCTCTGAGAAATGCCTCTTCCCAGGAAATGGAAACTGAACCCAAGGGACTGTGGCAGTACCCGATTGGGCCATGACAGGGTCATTCCTACCCAACTTGGGTCTTTATAATCTATGTAGCCTAACCCCAAAGCAAGCTCAGTTCTGACTGTAGCTCTGCATGCATGCCTGTTTCTTTGAGAGAAAATAAACACGCATACAACCTAATTCTGTTTGTCTTTCTTAGACCAAACTCTGGAGGTTGACACCCTCCAGATGACAAGTAGATGATTCCCAGCAAGAATTTCATCACTTTTACCCAACCTGGGGCAGGGCAGTCAGAAAGAACACTTTACTGTAAATAATTATTATTTCTTCTTTTCTCCTTTTCATCCTCCTCTTGCTCTTTTTCCTCCTGCTTTTCCCCTTCCTCCTGCTTCTCCTCATTATTATTTTAGGCAGTGGGAAACTGGCATGGCTGGAGCCATAAACACAAATCTTTCCCTTCTTGATAAACACCAAAGAATATGCAAGAGAGGGAAAGGGGAAAAGAAAGGGGCGAGGGTCCCACATATCTTTGACAGTAGAAAGTTATGAGAGAAGCTCTGACTGAGTGTGCAGAAGCCCCCACCAGCCCTAAGCTAGTGGGACCAGGCCCATTACCACCACAGTCATTACAGCCAAGGGCTCCTTTTCCTATGGCGTGTAGTTGTACTAATAAAGGCACTAGGATATTACAGAATCTGCAGGCAGAAGATCAAACCTTGAGGCAGATCCTTCCTCCTTCACCATTGGCCACATGGAGTTCCTGGTAAGATGCTTCTTATAGATGGGGCCTCACCTGGGATCCCAATATCTTGAGTGAAGGGCCACTGCCACCAAAGGATGGAGAGATGCACCCCATTGACTCTTTCTGGAATTCAATTTCTTTATCTGGAAAGTGGAGTATTACTTGACAACCTCCAAACTCCCTTTCTTAACTCTATACATCCTATAAAATTCTATGGGGTGAGTTAGCAGGAAATAATTAACAAAGTTCCCCTTTACATCCTGGGCCATCTCCAACTGTCCTGATCTATATTTGGTCACTGGACCCAGAGGGCTCAGGAGGAGAAAGTGAGGCTGGTGACTTTGCACAGCCCTCCCTCGATTAAATCCAATTCACTTGCACATCATGGCATCACCTCTCTGATGTCATGGTCCTCTTCAAGAATGAAAGACAGATAGCAGCAGTAACCTATGGACTTCTATGGAGTGAGTTTGTAGGAAATAATTAACATACAGTTTGGAGCTGACAGGTCCTGGAAGGGGCTAGTAGGATAACTCCTATTGTGGAAAATCACCATTAGGATGTTGCTCCTGAATATTGTTCAACAGGGTGCAATAGCTTACATGGCAGTTAGACAGCTGGTAGAGATTGAGACTGGGGTTAACCCGGTTAAAACTGGCTGAAACTGGTTTTGCAGTTCAAAATGTCCATTTACAGCTATGGGGAACTATGACCAAATAATATGAAAAGAAAATAAGGGGAAGGGAGCACCAAAATGTGGGAAGTGGGAGATGTAAGCAGGCACAAAGACTCACATGTGTGGTCTGGGCATTCTGGATAGGCTGTAAACCTTGTGATATCCAATCAATGGGGAAACAGAGGAGGGAATTGTGAATCAGTGATAGGATAACAAGCTGTGTATTTGTCTTAAATAGGTGTGCCTACTTGCTGGTCACCTGTTCTTGCAAGAACATTAAATAAAAGTCCTTCCTGATTCACCATTGGCCACGTGGAGTTCCTGGTAAGGTGCTTGTTTCTCATAGATGGGGGCTCTCCCGGGATCCCAATATCCTCAGTGACGTGCCACTGCCGCCAAAGGATGGAAAGATGCATCCCATTGACTTTAAATGGCCCTGTCTATTGCTGACAGGCGTCCCCACTCATGGACTGGTCAGGATCCCAGGACCACATTAATGAAAGAGGCCACTGTGGATCTAGGAACAAAGGGGAGAAGGAAAAGTAGGCACTGCAGCAACCAGGCAACTCTGTGCACAGACCAAGGTAAGAAAAAAGGATGTTAAGTATTACCTTGGTGGTTGGGACATTCTATGGGGTTCTGAGATTAAGCATGTACATGAATGCAAGGGGTCTCAAACAAAAGATATAATATGGGGAATAAAGATACAAAGTTTAAGGGAGATAAAGGGGATAATGAGAATATCCCTCAGGATATTCCACTGGACAGTCCCTTAGGGAGGATGTTGAAATACTGGAAAAAAGATGATCCCAGCATGTCGACCAATCAGAGTTGATTGGCACCCCTTGGGAACACCGATTCTTTGAAGGGCATATAACCATGTACCCCCAAATCCCAAATGGAACCAGTACTAAACTACTTTGCACTTAAACTCCCATGCAATGCATGTCAAACCAGCTTGAGAGAAATTAAACCATGGACATGTGAACCCTAATTTCATTTGTCTCTTTCTTAGAACAGACTCTGTTTAAAGTGGGGTTTGTGGGGTTCTTGGGGTTACTTCTTGTTTTAGGTTGCAGTCCATTTTCTCTAAGAGGCTCTGGAGGCAGAGATGTAGAAAAGTCATCTTGGAAAGATATCTTCAGTAACTGTCTAGAAGTCAGAGTAAATTGACATATGATAACTCTGGATTTTGACCAGTCTAATTATTTTTTTGCGGGGGGGAGGCAGGGCAATTGAGGTTAAGTGACTTGCCCAAGGTCACCCAGTTAGTAAGTGTTAAGTGTCTGAGACAGATTTGAACTCAGGTCCTCCTGACTCCAGGGCCTGTGTTCTATTCACTGTGCCACCTAGCTGCCCCAACCGATCTAATTCTAATTCTAAATTGATCTCTCTCCTAAAAAGCCGACAAGAAAATTAGATTAGTACACAGAACTATGCATGAACTTTCAAGTTCTATGAAGACACATTAAATTAATGCACAGAACATTTTAAGTTAACCTGATGATTAAAGTGATTTCAAACTATTTTAAAAACTTACATGCATCAACCTGAAATTCCCAGGAGGATGAAATGTTTTGAGTATTTTTTTTTATATTTGAGAAGCCTCAAAAAGGGAGATATTCAGCCCTTTTAAGGAAGTGGGGGGGGGGAAGGTTATTCAAAGCTGGGAATATATAGCCATGTGTCTTTTTAAGGAAATGTATGAATTTGTGGATAACATTTTCTTTTAAAGGGCCAAGAGTATTGGACTTTAAAAAATTTAAATGTTTATCATTAGTGATTATAAATTCAGACTTGATTTAAGTAAAAAAAATCTGTACAAGGTATAAGAACAGCATTCGAGAGTGCTCTGCCTATCACGATTAAACACAAAAAGATATCATTATTTGGCAATGAGAAATTTATTAACTATATAGCCCCGAGAAAGTTCTATTTACCTCAATTTACTGTTCTGTAAGGGGAAAATAATGGAACCTATTTCCCAGGGTTGCTGTGAAGATCACATGATTGTAAAGTGCTTAATATAATGACTGGCATATGCTAGATACAATATTATTATTATCTTTCTAATTTAATGTAATTGTTCCATACTTGATAACTTTAAAGAAGTTTCAGAAATACCAAAAGTAATGATTGATGTTATCTGAAGTTTGTTTGTGTTACTACTGTATTTATAAATTATATTTCTAAAATTCTCTTTGACTGTAAAATCTGAGAGACCATTGTGGGGCAGAAATAGCATTAAAGGTATTTTAATCTGGATTTTTATTTTTATTTTTATTTTTTTTTTGCTTTTTGGAGGGCAATTGGGGTAAAGTGACCTGCCCAAGGTCACACAGCTAGTTTTTGTGTTAAGTGTCTGAGGCCAGATTTGAAGTCAGGTTCTCCTGACTCCAGGGCTGGTGCTCTATTCACTGTGCCACCTAGCTGCCCCTTTAATCTGGATTTTGTTGAATATGAATTGTGTCTTAAAAAAAAAGGATGTGAAAAAATGTTTTAAAAACTTAACATTCAATGAAATATATCTGGTTATAAACAAGTAGTAATAATACTGATATTAACTATGATAGCAGATTTTTATTTGAAATCTTGGCTATTATGAAAATATATAAGGTGGTTTCAGGTTATAGTTTTAACATATTAATGATGAGATGAATGCTTCTCTGTGCAAGGTGATTTAGAAATGTATTTACTTAAATAGTCAATGGGTAGTTTTAAGTTTTAAATACATTATAATGTGTATGGTATTATTACACTTATAAATTGCACAATTCGGTAAACAATTGTATCACCTATGTTGTTAGAAAAGCAATTTCTCTTATAATCTAGATGTTGTTGCATTGTACTTGTATTGTTATAATTGTACTGTCAGGAAGGAAAAAAAATAAACGGGTCAGGAAGCTGTTAGGTCATTCTAACCACGTGTTGTGATATTTTGAAGCATTGTAATTTAAGAAATCATAAACTTCCAAGTATTGTCTTTATTTAAAAAGAAAGTTTCAGCTAAAATTATTTGGTTTTCACTTATGAAAAATTAAGATTTTTAACTAAGCTATGTGGAGTTATTGTTTAAATCAAGTGTTTACAAAAGTATTTTTGTGAAAGGAAACTTGGTAATTATGCAAAGAAAGGCCCTTGCAAATTCTCTTTGTAATTAATTTAGTTATTGTAACAGGATAAATTGTAAGCTGTTTTTACAAAAGTGAAATATTTTTTATGAAGAAATGTTTTGCAAAATCTTTTGTGTGATTTTTAGAAGGCCCGCTAAATTTCCATTCACAAGCTAATTTGTTGTAGTAATTTGATACTGATGACAATTGTGTCTAAACCTATTGTGAATTTTGAGTTTCATTCTTAGGTTTGTATTGTCCTTGGACTGGCCTTAACTGGTGCTTTCTGAGAAACAGTCAGAATCAGCAGCTCAATGGGAACATCATCAGGGTTCTAAGGTTAGTGATTAACACTAAAGCTATTACTCTAATGAGTTGTAAGCAGGGAAGATTTTGCTGTTTTGATCTGAATTCATTCCATGGCTTAAATATGAATTAAAATTAGTGTTTGAACTTATCATATGTATCAGATTCAATTCCTGAAGTGTCTCATACCTCCAGATTAAGTATGTTGAGAGAAGGATAAGTAAGCTTGAGAAACAGATGCAAATCTATTAGAGTAGTAATTTATGATCTTCATGTTGTTATTATTATCAGGAACTAGAACATGTGTAAGAATGCATGCAATCTACTCAAGAGTCACTTTAAAGATGTTCCCTAACCAGGGTGAGATTATAGTCACATCTGAAACTGATTATTGGAACTTGCTATTCAAGACCTTATGGAACTGTTAACTGACTGTTATTCTGATTCCAGGTATGGTTATCAAGGAATGTCATTGAGCCACTGATCCATGATGCCAATAGCCCTATGGGGCCTATGAGCTGCAGAGGCTGCTCTCATGGAAAAGTTAGGAGAATGACTATTCTGCATGAGATGAGGTAGAATTCTCCTGACTCAATTTTCTCACTATGACACCTGACAGACTTAACCCTGGCTCAATGCAGCTGGCCATCTGCATCACTTTTGCCTGAAATTGACATGAAGTTAGGGAAACCTTCTTCCCTTACTTATGTCCCTATTCTTTTATGGCAAATTTCTATAGTCAAAAGTTTTGTAAGCACAATATCAAATCTATTAAATAACAGATCGATACTGGAACATCTGAGCTTACTATACTAAGATGCAAGTATAATGTTGAGCTATTTGGCCTAGAATTTTAGAATTAAGTATTTAGCCTTGGCATCTGTGACTAATATATATTCCTGTATAAGTTAGGGTCTTTTAATTCCTCATAGTGGTATGGGGATAATTAGGTCAAGGGCTTGTGAAACCAGGATATTATTCTGTTACTTAGTTAAAATATCATACTTATCTCAGTTTTGTTACAATTAGTTAATGTTAGAAGAAGAATAGCTTGTAGTCTATCTTGTAAATGCCTTAAAAGAAGCATCCAATTTAATTAAGGGTTATTTATTTGAACATGACCAGAAGTTGGAACTATTTTATGTTTTATGTTATAGGCTTGTTTTAGAATTGATTACTCAATGTATTTATGTATGTATTCAAATCTGTTACTAATTCCTTGGTGGAATCTCATCCTTCTGACGGGGGTACAAATAATGAACTAATGCAAAAAAAAAAACAAAACTGAAACCAAAGTAAGGTATAAAAACTGGGTTCTAATTTTTCTGTTAGTTTTTTTTCTTTCTAATTTGAGTTTCTTAAACATGACAATTAGCCAAGGTTCCAATTTTGATTTTATAATGACAACAGACATAAGGATTGAGTTGTAATTTAAGATTGTGTCAAGATCAATTCTGTAGGCGAATGGCCACCAGAAAGAGGATCTCTACAAGAGCTCTTCTGGAGACTGCCTGAACAGTACTCAGACCAGAAAACTCCATCAGATGATGTCCTCCTCAGACAGCTGTATGAGATGAGACTTCTGAGTCTTAAATGGACAATTTATTATTTACCTTTTCCTTCTGGGTCTCTGTATCTGTACTTACAAAGGGAACTGCCCCATTTTGATTTGTCAATGCAACGATCAACCTCTGTTCTTCCCCCTTCCCATGCCCCCTCCCATATTTATTCCCAAACCCCTTGATGGATAATTCATTGACGGGATGGTTAGAATCATAATTAGGCATAGGCAAGTAGAAGGGAATAGCAATCTTTATCTTGATCTTCTTAATAGTAGTTGCTGTAGTAGTAACAGCTATAGGCTTTTGTATAATACCTTGTGTTAGGGGGTTGGTACAGAGATTAATCAAAACAGAAGTAACAAAATAAATGCCATGAATACCTGGCTAAATTATGTGTTCTTACTAGATGGAGAGACTGAGGTGGACAAGAAAATAAAATTATGACAAGAAAAGTGAAACGATGTTATCAAAACTAGAATCCTCTTGTGGTACAATGAAATAAGGTGGAGGTGCAACAACTAGTAAATAAAAAGAAAAGGAAGCATTATGGACAATCACCATTAGGATGTTGCTCCTGCATTTTGCTCAACAGGGTGTAAGAGCTTATGTGGCAGTTAGACAGCTGGAAAGTCCTACTCTCCCCCATACAACAATAGGGATTGAGACTGGGACTAGCCCAGTTAAAACTGTTTGAAAAATGATTTATTGGTCCAGCATGACTGCTTACAACTATGGGGAACTATGATCAAATAATATAAAAAGAAAATGAGGGGAAGGGGACACCGGAATGTGGGGAGTGGGAGATGTAAGCAGGGGTGGAGACTCACATGGGTGGTTTGGGGATTCTGTAAGGCTGTAAACCCTGTGGCACCCAACCACTGGGAATTGTGAATCAGGGATAGGGATAAAAAGCTCTGTATTTGTCTTAAATGGGGGTACCTACTTGTTCGTCACTTGTTCTTACAAGAACGTTAAATAAAAAAGTCCTTACTGGTTCACCATTGGCCACGTGGAGTTCTTGGGATTACGCTTTTTTCTTACCCATGGTTACTGGAAATATTTGCTTCTATGATAGAACAAATGGTTACTGTAGATTAATACATATCAATAATAATACCTCAGATTTCACACGCTCTAAAGTTTAAAAAGTATTTTTTTCTAACAACACTGCCAGGCAAGTGATTTAAGTATCATTATGCCAACTTTGTAGAGGAGAAACAAATTTAGGGAAGTTAAGGAAATGGGGATTAAAAACTTAAATCTCTTAATTCTAAATTCAGACCATCCACTCTACTATGCTGCACCTCACTAAAATAAGGATTAATGTGAAACATTGTTCTTAGAACTTCAAAGGTCCAGTGAGCATCTCACAACAAGGACAAGCCTTGCCCTGGGAGGAAGGGGAGGGAGGGGGTGAATTGAGGTAATAAATATTCATTTAGCATAAACAACTCATTTTGTTTTAAGCCTCTTTTTTGTGATTAAGTAGTTATTATGTAATAATAAAATAAGCCCTTGAGTGTTATCATTTGGCAGGGAAGTGTTTTCTCCCTCAATTTGGTAGCCAAGTACTAATCATGGCTATCATACTCTCTGATATGTGGCCTCCAAATTTTGTAAACAATTGATAAACACTTGCTAATGATATTAGGAAAAAAAAGTATGCTTGGTAGTTTCCTTCCACCGTAAATTTAGATAATCAATCACCAGCCAGGACTTGGAGGTAACTTGTAAATGCCTTTGTCAGAACCACAAAAACACACCAGAGACCCCGGACTGCTTCTGCTTAGCTCCTCCTATATTCCACCAACTTAGGGATTTGAGTATCCCATGTTCACTTGAGAGCAGTGCATTTGCTCTCATTAGTCTGTAATTAACAGAGATGTACCAGAATGATACTTTGGAGGGAGATGCATAGTCTTTGACTGGGCCAAGAAGGAATCTTGTTGACCTATATGTCCAAAATATTTTTAGCAGCTGTTTTTTGGTGGCAAAGAACTGGAAATTGAGGAGATGTCCTTCAGCTGGGGAATGGATGAACAAGTTATGGTATATAAATGTAATGGAATACTATTGTGCTATAAGAAATGATGAGCAGGTGGATTTCAGAAAAACCTCAAGAGACTTACATGAACTGATGCTGAGTGAAGTGAGTAGAACCAGGAAAACACTGTACACAGTAATGGCAACACTGTATGATGACCGATTTTGATAGATTTATAGACTTAGATCTTCTCAACAAAACAATGATCTAAGACAATTCCAAAAGACTCATGATAGAAAATGCTATATACATCCAGGGAAAGAACTATGGCATCTGAATGCAGATCAAAGCACACAATTTTCTCTTTTTTTCCCTTTCTCATGTTTTTCCCCTTTTGTTTTGATTCTTTTTTCACAACACGACTAATGTGGAAATATGTTTAATAGGACTATACATGTAGAGACAGTATCAGATTGCTTGCCATCAGGGGAGGAGGGAGAAAAATAATTTGGAATTCAAAATCTTATAAAAGTGAATGTTGAAAACTAGAACTAAATAAATAATTTTTAAAAGAAGGAACCTTGTTGTGAGTACTGATTCAAGACACATTTACTGGAGCTTTTAGGAATCAGGTAAATTGTTTGTTTCTAGAGAAGCAGATGATTGTATTGTTTAAAAAAATAATTGCGGGGAGGAGCCAAGATGGAAGCATAAAAGAAAGAAAACTCCCTGTCCTTCCCCCATAACCACCTCAAATACCTATAAAATATGACTCTAAACAAACCTTAGGGATACAGAACCCATAAAGTGGCAGAGAAAAACAAACCTGCTGAAGACAGCCTAGCAGGGAGATAGGATGGATTCATCACAGCCCTTTGGGAGCAAAGCCCAGCCCCATGTGAGCCCACAGTTTTAGCCTCAGGGAGGCCTGAAGGGTAGAGGCTAGAGGGTCTTCAAGAGAGTGGATCACTAGCAGCTGTGGCAGTTTCCAGAATTATCAACCCATAAATGCCAAAGCCAAAGTGAGAGGTCAGTGTAGACTTTGAGAACAGGGAGTCTAGGAGTGCAGTCTGGCCTCTGCCCCTGGCAGGAGAAGTGGCTGAGGTGTGGCGGCCACCACTATGTGGCTACTTCAAAACTTCTGGCCTGCAGATTGTAGGGGGACCAAGCAACCATTCTGAGGGATAATTGCTCTTGATTTAACCTGCTTGGATCTGAATTGCTGTCTAGGGTGGAGGTCCTGGGGTGGGTGACCAGTGAGCCAAAGTCAGTGGAGGATTCAGAGAGGGCAGCCAACTAATTGTTCTGACAGCTGTGAAAACGCCAGAGATTTGGGACAAAACTCTCCTCTCAAGAAGCAGAGTTCTACTGTGGCAGAAAGCTCAAAAGTCAAGTAATTGAGTGGCAACATGAGCAAGCAAAGGAAGCAAAGCAAACACAGCAATCCGACTTTGGATAACTTTTTTGGGGACAAAAACGATCAAAGCACAGAATGGCAGGAAGACAATGAAATTAGAACTCCTGCACCAAAAGCTTCCAAGAAAAATATGAATTGGTTACACACCATGGAAGCTTAAGAAGGGTTTTGAAAACTAAATAAGAGAAGTGGAGGAAAAAATGGGAAGAGAAATGAGAATGATGCAAGAAAATCATAAAAAGTGCATGAACAACCTGACTAAAGACAATAACACCTTAAAAATAGACCAACTCAAGATGGCGGAGTAGAAACAGCTCGTCCAAGCCACTCTGCCCCCAGATTCCCCCCAAACTATGTAAAAGGGGACTCTGAACAACTTCTGGAGCCCCAGCACCCACAGAACGACACAGAGAAGCTAACCTCCCGCTGAGGACAGCCCAGCAGCCCTGCAGGAAGGACCAGCGCAGTGGTCTGGGACCTGGCAGTGCGCAGTGCGCAGAGTGCAGTGCGCAGAGCGCAGGAGCCCAGCCAAGCCCAGGTCCGCGTGAGCCGAGGTTTTAGCCCCAGGGCGGCAGGGCCAGCAGCCAGCTGGAGGAACCCCAGAACACCAGGAGCTGTGGCGACTCCAGAATTATCAACATAGACATGCCTAGGACAAAGTAAGAGGTTAGTGTCCTATGGACTTTGGGACTGGTATTTAGGGAATGCGTCGGCTCCCTCCCCTGGGGGCAAAAGCTGCTGAGGACAAACGCCATTTTGCAGTTTTCAGAGGCAGATCCTGCTCCCAGCCTGCAAATTTGTAGGGAGATCCAGTGATCAGTCTTGGGGGGTAATCGCTCTTGCTTTAACCTCCCTGGATCTGGATTGTGATCTAGGGTGGAAGTCGTGGGTGGATTTACAGCTTGCCAGAAACGGAAGTTGCCCCCCACACGTTTGGGATGAAAATTCCTCTATCTGGCCTTAAAGCCATAGTGTGGCAACAAGCCCAAAAGTCAAGCAATTAAGTGGCAACATGCCAAGGCAAAGGAAACAGAAAAATGCAACCCTAGACTCCTATTTTGGGGGCATAGAGCGGGAAAGGACTGTGAGGTCAGAAGTCCTGCTCCAAAAGCCCCAGGGGAAACCATGAGTGGGTTGCAGGCCATAGAGGACCTTAAGAAGGACTTTAAAAATCAGATAAGAGAAGTGGAGGAAAAATTGGGAAGAGAAATGAGAAGGATGCAGGAAAAGCATGAAATGAGGGTCAACAGCCTGACTGAGGAAAACAACACCTTAAAATAGACTAACTCAAATGGCAAAGGAGGCCCAAAAGGGCAATGAGGAGAAGAATGCCTTCAAAAGTCGAATTTGCCAGATGGAAAAAGAATCTCAAAAGTTCACTGAGGAGATTCATTCCTTCAGAGTTAGACTGGAGCAAATGGAAGCTAGTGACTTTATGAGAAATCAAGATGCTGTTAAGCAGATCCAAACAAACGAAAGATTAGAAGGCAATGTGAAATATCTCATGAGAAAAACCACTGACCTGGAAAATAGATCCAGGAGAGAAATTTAAAAATTATTGGACTACCTGAAAGCCATGATCAAGGAAAGAACCTAGAAATCACCCTTCAAGAAATTCTCAAGGAAAACTGCCCTGATGTTTTAGATCCAGAGGGCAAAATAGAGGTTGAAAGAATCCACCGATCACCTCCTGAAAAAGATCCCAAAAGAAAACTCCCAGGAATATTATAGCCAGGTTCCAGAATCCCCAGATCAAGGAGAAAATACTCCAAGCAGCCAGGAAAAACAATTTCAATATTGTGGAAACACAATCAGAATAGCCCAGGACCTGGCAGCTTCTACACTGAGGGACTGAAGGGCATGGAATATGATATTCCAGAGGGCAAAAGAACTGGGAATGAACCCAAGGGTCACCTACCCAGCAAAACTGAGTATTTTGTTTCAGGGAAAATATGGTCATTCAGTGGAATAGAGGACTTTCAAGCATTCTTGAGGAAAAAACCAGAATTGAATAGAAAATTTGACATCCAGACACAAGAAGGAAGAGATGCCTGAGAAGGTAATCAGGGGAAAAAAATCAAAAGGAACTTATCAAAGTTGAACTATTTACATTCCTATATGGAAAAGCAATAACTGTGACTGATGATATCTTTCTCACTATGAAAATAATGGAAGAAGGGGGTGTGGTCATATGAATACATATGTGAATGTGTGTGTATATGGTTATGGTTATATATGGATAGAGGGCATAGGTTGAATTTGTTGGGAAGGGAGAATACTCAAGGGATGAAATTATGAGGTGAGAGAGGAAAGTGGCAAGAGGAGATGGGGAGAGACAGGGTAGGGTAAGCTATCCCATGCAGAAGAAGCAAGGGGAAGTGGTTGCAAAAGAGGGGGAGAATAAGGAAGGCTAAAAAGGCAAAACCACATTCACATTGAATTTGGTTCAGGGAGAAAATGACATACATACTAAATGGGATATCTCAACCTGCAGCAGGATAGGGGGAAGGGGGATGAGAGGAGAGATGATGGATGGGAGGGCATCCTTGGGGTGAGGGGAGGTTGGAAATACCCACTATAGAAGAGGGACAGGATCATGTAGGGAATGGACCAGGTGGGGGGTGGGATGAGTGGGAGGGAATTATAAGCAGCCTTGTACAGTATATCTACTATGATAATGTTTTGCATAGCTAGACATGTACAACATATACTGAATTACTTATCTCCCAAGAGGGAATGGGTGACAAGGGAGGAAGGAAATGGATCTGAAATTCGAGGTGGTAACATTAAATGTTTCAAATATATATAAATACTATTATTAATACTCTTTTGCTTGTAACAGGGAGATAAGATGTGCAGGCATTGGGATGCAAAGACTCACCTTCCTCTAATGGAAAAGTCGATGGGGGTATGGGAGAAGGTATGGGAGAGAGCAGATTGGAGGAAGCGATATATTGTGGGACTACTATTCTGGGAGGTTGGGTAGGGGAATAATGGGGGGGGGAATGATTGTAACTCAAAATCTGGCGGAAATGAATGATGTAAAACAGAAGTTAATAAAGCATTTGTTTAAAAAAATAATAAAAAAATAGACCAACTCAAATGGCAAAAGAGGCTCAAAAAGCCACTGAAGAATAATTCTGTCAGAACTAGATTGGAGTAAATGGAAGCTAGAGACGTTATGAAAAATCAAGATACTATTAAATGGATCAAAACAAATGAAAAAAATAGAAGGCAATGTAAAATATCTCATTGGAAAAACCACTGATCTGGAAATGGATCCAGGAGAGATAATTTAAAAATTATTGGACTACCTGCAAGCCATGCTCAAAAAAAGAACCTAGAAATCATCCTTCAGGAAATTATCAAAGAAAATTGCCCTGATGTTTTAGAACCAGAGGGCAAAATAGAGGTTGAAAGAATCCACTGATCACCTCTTGAAAAAGATCCCCAAAAGAAAATTCCTAGGAAAATTATATCCAGGTTCTGGAGTTCTCAGATCAAGGAGAAAATATTACAAACAGCCAAGAAGAAACAATTTGAATATTGTGGAAACACAATAAGGATAACACAGGACCTGGCCAGCTTCTACACTGAGGGATCAAAGGGCTTGGAATATGATATTCTGGAGGTCAAAGGAGCTGGGATTAAAACCAAGAATCACCTACCCAGCAAAACTGAGTATTATGTTTCAGGGGAAAATATGGTCTTTAAATGGAATAGAGAAGATACCAGAATCACATAATCATTGAATCTGAGATTTGTAAGGAACTTCAGTGTCCAGCTAACTGATAAATGAAAGGAACTGCTAATTAATGATACTTAAATAGTGGTCATCCAGCTATGTTTGAGGACCTCCAGGGAAGCAGAATCCACTGGCTCTCAAGGCAGCACATCCCACTACTGGACAGCTCAGATTATTAGGAAGTTTTCCTGGCTTCATATTTAAATTTGCTTTTTTGTAGCTTCTACCATTTGTTCCTGGCTCTGTTCTCCAGGGCTAAATAGAATAATTCTGAGCCCTCCTCCATGTGACAGTCCTTTGAATAGTTGAACATCTATCACAGACCCCCTGAATTTTCTATTTTCCAGCCTAAAGAAGTCCAGTGATTTCAACCTTATATGACATGGTCCTTTACCACTCTGGTTACCCACCTCTGGGCACCATTCAGCTCATCAATATTTTTCCTAAATCATGAACACAGTGTTCCAGATGAGGTCCAATGATGGTAGAGTATTTCCCTATTCCTGGAAGCTATGTTCCTCTTAATGCAGCTCAAGATTATAATAGCCTCATTTTTTCCCTCCTTTTTTTTTCTTGCAACATGGCTGATGTGAAAATGTTTTACACAACTTCATACATATGATGAGGAGCAGCTAGGTGATACAGCAGATAGAGCAATGGGCTTGCTATTAGGAAAATTTATCTTCATGAGTTCAAATCCAGCCTCAGACACATACTAGCCATGTGACCCTGGGCAAGTCACTTAACCCTGTTTGCCCCAGTTCCTCATCAGTTAAATGAGCTGGGGAAGGGAATGCCCAATTACTCCAGTAATTTTTTACTAAGAAAACCCCAAGATGGGGTCACAAAGAGTCAGACACTACTGAAACAACTCAACAAAAATATGTATAGTGAGTATCATATTTCTTGCCTTCTCAATGGGTGAGAGACAGGATGGGGGAGGGAGAAAATTTGGAACTGAAAATAAAAATTAAAATAAAAAATTTTAAAAGATTATATTCACTTCTTTGGTTGCCACATCACAATGTTGATTCATATCCAGCTTTAAGTCCTATAAAACCCCAGGTCTTTTTCAGAAAAACCCATTTTATACTTGGGAAGTTGATTTTTTGTACCTAAGGCCAAGACTTTATCTTTATTCCTGTTGGAATTCATCTTATTAAATCTAGTCCATTGGTAGGCTCCAATGTCAAGATTCTTTTGGATCCTGACTCTTTAGTTCAATATTCTACCTACCCCTCTCAGCTCTGTGGTGTTGAGGTATATCTATGCTTTCTTCCAAGTCAGTGGTAAAAATATTAAATAGTGCTGTGCCAGACACAGTGAGTTACTCCACTAGGAACTTCCTGCCACATTGACATCAAACCAGCAACTCTTTGATTCCAGCCATCTAATCAGTTCTGACACTATCTGGTCATATTGTAATCTAATCCATCTCCCTCCATCTTCTCCACAAGAATAGTACTGAATATGGCAACCAGGAGGTAACGTGATTTAGTAGTAATTTCAGAGAAAATTGTTTTGATAGAATTAGGTGGATTAAAACCACACTGAATACGGCCAAGGAATGAATGCATAGTAGGGAAGTAGGAATAGGGAGTACAGACTACTCTACTTTGGACTATAACAATGAAGAAGAGAGAAATAAATGGCTTGAGATGTGGCAGAGGGCAAATGAAGGAGCCAGTGTGGATACTTGTGGTTTTCTCAGTGAAGTAGAAGGTGGGGTCATCAACTGGAGCCCATGAGATGATTGGAGGGCTGAATGCTAATGGAGAAAGATAGCATAACTTCCATTCTCCTGCTATCACAAAGAAATTAGGAATAAATGGGAAATCAATCATTTTACACTGAGAAGTTGTATGTACTCTTCATTGTATAAGTAAGTTGCATTCCTCCTATAGAGAATGCTAGTGCAATAGGAGAAATATAAGTAAAGATAAAATGATAAGGAAACACAATAGGTACTGACAGCTTTTTTTCCTTTTTGGAGGGCAATTGAGGTTAAGTGACTTGCCCAAAAGTCACATGGCTAGTTAAGTGTTAAGTGTCTGAGGTTGGGTTGAACTCAGGTCCTCCTGACTCCAGGGCTGGTGCTCTATTCACTGCACCACCTAGCCACCCCTCTGACTAAGCTTTTTAAAAAAACAGAGAGAAAAAATCTATCCTACATAATATTGTATTTATTATTCTGTCTCTATAAATTGCTCTTTTTTTTAAACAAATGCTTTATTAACTTCTGTTTTACATCATTCATCTCCGCCAGATTTTGAGTTACAATCATTCCCCCCCCCATTATTCCCCTACCCAACCTCCCAGAATAGTAATCCCACAAGATATCGCTTCCTCCAATCTGCTCTCTACCATACCTTCTCCCATACCCCCATCGACTTTTCCATTAGAGGAAGGTGAGTCTTTGCATCCCAATGCCTGCACATCTTATCTCCCTATTACAAGCAAAAGAGTATTAATAATAGTATTTATATATATTTGAAACATTTAATGTTACGACCTCAAATTACAGATCCATTACCTTCCTCCCTTGTTGCCCATTCCCTCTGGGGAGATAAGTAATTCAGTATATGTTGTACATGTCTAGCTATGCAAAACATTAACATAGTAGATATACTGTACAAGGCTGCTTATAATTCCCTCCCACTCATCCCACCCCCCACCTGGTCCATTCCCTACATAATCCTGTCCCTCTTCTATAGTGGGTATTTCCAACCTCCCCTCACCCCAAGGATGTCCTCCCATCCATCATCCCTCCTCCCATCCCCCTTCCCTCTATCCTGCTACAGGTTGAGATATCCCATTTAGTATGTATGTCATTTTCTCCCTGAACCAAATTCAATGTGAATGTGGTTTTGCCTTTTAGCCTTCCTTATTCTCCCCCTCCTTTGCAACCACTTCCCCTTGCTTCTTCTACATGGGATAGTTTACCCTACCCTGTCTCTCCCCAACTCCTCTTGCCACTTTCCTCTCTCACCTCATAATTTCATCCCTTGAGTATTCTCCCTTCCCAACAAATTCAACCTATGCCCTCTATCCATATATAAATGTAACCATATACACACACATTCACATATGTATTCATATGACCACACACCCTTCTTCCATTATTTTCATAGTGAGAAAGATATCATCAGTCACAGTTATTGCTTTTCCATATAGGAATGTAAATAGTTCAACTTTGATAAGTTCCTTTTGATTTCTTTTCCCTGATTACCTTCTCAGGCATCTCTTCCTTCTTGTGTCTGGATGTCAAATTTTCTATTCAATTCTGGTTTTTTCCTCAAGAATGCTTGAAAGTCCTCTATTCCACTGAATGACCATATTTTCCCCTGAAACAAAATACTCAGTTTTGCTGGGTAGGTGACCCTTGGTTCATTCCCAGCTCTTTTGCCCTCTGGAATATCATATTCCATGCCCTTCAATCCCTCAGTGTAGAAGCTGCCAGGTCCTGGGCTATTCTGATTGTGTTTCCACAATATTGAAATTGTTTCTTCCTGGCTGCTTGTAGTATTTTCTCCTTGATCTGGGGATTCTGGAACCTGGCTATAATATTCCTGGTAGTTTTCTTTTTGGGATCTTTTTCAGGAGGTGATCTGTGGATTCTTTCAACCTCTATTTTGCCATCTGGATCTAAAACATCAGGGCAATTTTCCTTGAGAATTTCTTGAAGGGTGATTTCTAGGTTCTTTCTTTGATCATGGCTTTCAGGTAGTCCAATAATTTTTAAATTGTCTCTCCTGGATCTATTTTCCAGGTCAGTGGTTTTTCCCATGAGATATTTCACATTGCCTTCTAATCTTTCATTTGTTTGGATCTGCTTAACAGCATCTTGATTTCTCATAAAGTCATTAGCTTCCATTTGCTCCAGTCTAACTCTGAAGGAATGAATCTCCTCAGTGAACTTTTGAGATTCTTTTTCCATCTGGCAAATTCGACTTTTTAAGGCATTCTTCTCCTCATTGCCCTTCTGGGCCTCCTTTGCCATTTGAGTTAGTCTATTTTTTAAGGTGTTGTTTTCCTCAGTCAGGCTGTTGACCCTCATTTCATACTTTTCCTGCATCCTTCTCATTTCTCTTTCCAATTTTTCCTCCACTTCTCTTATTTGATTTTTAAAGTCCTTAAGGTCCTCTATGGCCTGCAACCCGCTCATGTTTTCCCCTGGGGCTTTTGGAGCAGGACTTCTGACCTCACAGTCCTTTTCCTGCTCTATGCCCCCAAAATAGGAGTCTAGGGTTGCATTTTTCTGTTTCCTTTGCCTTGGCATGTTGCCACTTAATTGCTTGACTTTTGGGCTTGTTGCCACACTATGGCTTTAAGGCCAGATAGAGGAATTTTCGTCCCGAACGTGTGGGGGGCAACTTCCGTTTCTGGCAAGCTGTAAACCCACCCACAACTTCCACCCTAGATCACAATCCAGATCCAGGGAGGTTAAAGCAAGAGCGATTACCCCCCAAGACTGATCGCTGGATCTCCCTACAAATTTGCAGGCTGGGAGCAGGATCTGCCTCTGAAAACTACAAAATGGCGTTTGTCCTCAGCGGCTTCTAGCCCCCAGGGGAGGGAGCCGACGCATTCCCTAATACCAGTCCCAAAGTCCATAGGACACTAACCTCTTACTTTGTCCTAGGCATGTCTATGTTGATAATTCTGGAGTCGCCACAGCTCCTGGTGTTCTGGGGTTCCTCCAGCTGGCTGCTGGCCCTGCCGCCCTGGGGCTAAAACCTCGGCTCACGGGGACCTGGGCTGGGCTCGGCTCCTGCGCTCTGCGCTGCGCTGCCAGGTCCCAGACCACTGCACTGGTCCTTCCTGCAGGGCTGCTGGGCTGTCCTCAGCGGGAGGTTAGCTTCTCTGTGTCGTTCTGTGGGTGCTGGGGCTCCAGAAGTTGTTCAGAGTCCCCTTTTACATAGTTTGGGGGGAATCTGGGGGCAGAGTGGCTTGGATGAGCTGTTTCTACTCCGCCATCTTGGCTCCACCCCTAAATTGCTCTTTTTTTAAAAAAAGTGGTTTTAAATTTATCTGAGAAGTTTATTAGTAGGTTAACATCCTTCTTCCATTGCAGGACATCAGGAAGTTCTGTCACTTTTTTGTGATTAGATTTAAAACACTGAAAAGATTGTTATTCTCTCCAAATGCATTGACTACATTCACCATCATCTGTATTCTAGTCAAAGAGAAACTCAGCCACAACCTCTATCAGAGCTTTTGTTATTTCAGTACTGATTGAATGACTTGGAAGAATAGGAACAAAAATCCAAATCTTTTAGCTGTGGAATTAGCATTAATAAAGAAAATTCAAATATATGTTCATAGCTAAGGAGACCAGTTTTTCATAGCGCATTACAAACTCCTGAAATGTATGAAAATAACCTTATGACAAGTTTGTAGCATTTCTTGTCCAAAGATGATTGATGGTTTTCTTATTGTGATTTTGGTCTTGAACAGAATGA
Organism: Gymnobelideus leadbeateri; assembly: GCA_011680675.1. Taxonomy (NCBI): domain Eukaryota; kingdom Metazoa; phylum Chordata; class Mammalia; order Diprotodontia; family Petauridae; genus Gymnobelideus; species Gymnobelideus leadbeateri. Next base: position 1,119,719 of record WOXC01007610.1, read on the forward strand.
ATATCCGGCAGGGGGTATGATGAGACAACCAATCATACAGAGTCCATGTTTGTCCATGATGCTTTGTGAGGACATTGTTAGTTTCTGCCTGTTTCCTGGATTCACATCTTAAACCCATAATACCTCTTTCCTTGACATGAGTGAAAGGTTAGCCAAATGCATTCACTAGTGATTTCTTGAACAGGGTGGACATTTTTACATTCCAGCTCCTAATTCCCTCCCTGTTGGAACTAAGAAATACTCCTTCTGAGGATGAATTAGTATCCTGTTAAAATTAAAATATTGGAAACAATAACATTCGAAGCTATTAGTTGCTACTTTTCACCTTGGTATGAATTAGTTTTAAAGGCTGTTTTTTTTTTTTTTGAGCAATTGGGGTTAAGTAACTTGCTCAAGGTTACACAGCTATTCATTTATGTGTGGGTGCTCATTTTCTGAGGCCGGATTTGATCTCGGGTCATCCCAACTCCGAGGCCGGCGCATTTACTCACTGTGCCACCTAGCCGACCCTAAAGGCTGTTTTCTAAGGAGGACTGAGTTAATATGTGGTACAACACAGGAAAAGAATAATGACAGGGAAGGGTTAGAGATCTGGGGGATAGGGCATATTTCTGAGGGGTCAGCCCAAGGGTGGGTACTAAAAGGTGGGAGGGGGCCATTGTTTCTTAGAAGAGAAAAAAGCAGGACACATAAAAGAAATTTCATCTTCTACAAAATCTTGTTAAGGGCTTAGCCTATAAGCCTTAGGATGGAAGGCAGTGGGGAATTAGCATTTATATAGTGTTTGCTATGTGCCAGGCACTGTGTTAAACACTTGATTAATCTCCCATTTGGTCTTTACAACAACCCTGAAAAGCAGGGGCTATTATTATCCCCATTTTACAGTTAAGAAAACTGAGGAAAAAAGACACTAAGTGACTTGCCCAGGGTCACACTGCTAATAAATGTCTGAGTCCAAATTTGAATTCAGGTCTTCCTGACTCCAGACTAAGCACTCTATCCACTGCACCATCAGATACCATTTGGCTTCAGTAAAACTTCAAATGATCAGAAGTTAATTATCTGAAATCTCAGTTAATTATTGTTGTTCAGTCCAGTATGACTCTTCATAACTCCATTTGGGGTTTTCTTGGCCAAGATACCAGAGTGGTTTGCTGTTTGCTTCTCCAGCTCATTTTATAGATGAGGAAACTGACACCAATAGAGGTAAATGACTTGCCCAGGGTGACACAGCTAGTAAGTGTCTATGGCCAGACTTAAACTCAGGAAGATGTCTTCCTGACTCCAGGCCCAGAGCTTTATGCACAATGGTGCTACCTAGCTGCCCTTCTCAGTAATTAAGAAGCCTAGCATTCTAGGCATCCTAATTAGCTAAGGTTTCGGGTAATTGAGTTCTAATGAATAATTAAAGATTTTGAATAAGTAAATCAAATAAATAAAAAGATTAAATCAGGGTTTTTCAGTTGTTGGTTTTTTTGCTTGTTTTTGCTTTGTTTTTACTTTTTATACCTTTTCTCTCTCTCTCTCTCTCTCTCTCTCTCTCTCTCTCTCTCTCTCTCTCTCTCTTTCTGCCATGGACCTTTTATGTCAGTCTGGTAGAGCCTATGGTTCCCTTCTCAGAATAATGCTTTTAAATGCACAAAATAAAATACACAATATTACAAAGGAAACCAACTGTTTGAAATATAGTTGCCAAAATATTCATTTAAAACATGTTCATTGGCTGTAGGTTAAGAACACTTAGATTAGATAATTTTCCAGATGCTCTTCTTTCTGAGGCGAGAACAGCTAAACACACATTATACAAAGACTTACCCAAGGTCACAGAGATGGTAAGTTCCAGAGCCAGGACTGATCTCAAGTCCAGTTCTCCATCTACTATACCATGCTAACCACCTCTCATAAAGTTACTTCTCTCAGAAGATTAATAAGAAAATGTCAAAATTGCTTCAAGATCTTTCCTGATTAACAATGCATATCCATTAAAACCAATAATTCCATAGACTCATAGGCGGTTAGAGTTAGAAGGTACATTTGAGATCATTCAGGATAATAGCCTTCAATCTACTCAAATTATCTTCTAGAAACTAGATCTATAAAGCTACAGAAAGGTGAGAAGTGTTAAGTGAGAAAAATTAACCAAAAAAGATTACCGTATTCTCTTATCTTCAACTTTCTTCAAGTATTCATCTCTCTTTAAAACTCCCAAGATCATTTCCTTTTCATGCTCCAATAAAAATGATAGATTGATCACCTCTGTGTTCTTAGACATGGTATTTCTGCAGAAATCTCTGAAGTGAATGGCTGGATAGGTACAAGATGAGTTGACTTCTGTAACTGAAGGATTCTTTAAAAACCCACATTGATAAGAGAATCCACGGAATCAATTAGCATCGCATTGTATTCTTCATGAAGTGTGTGCAGACACTCCCAAAGGTGATCACATGTTTTCTCAGGAGACAAAGGGGATAAAAAGAACTTCCATGATCATTACCTTCTGAGAAACTCATTTTTTTTTTCTTAATTGGAGATCTACAGTCTTCTTAGGTTACAGCTAAGTTCCACCAGTTGAGGTCCAACTTAAATGTTTCAGCACAGATACAGTTAAGAATTTGAGTGGCTGTGTCCAAATCCTAGAAGAACTGAAAAGGGTGTGGGGAAGAGAAAGAAAATGGGGGAAATAACTTAGAAATTTATTTAGGGAACCATATAAAATCACCATATAAAAACCATATAAAACGTATCTTCATGAGTTCAAAATTTGTTTAAAATTTTTGCATCACTATTCATTAAGGAAACTGATCTGTAGTTTTCTTTGTGTTTTTGTTCTCTATGGTTTAGGTGCCAAAACCATATTGAGTGTCATAAACCACTTAATTTTTGAAACAGTGGTATGTCTGGATCAGGAACAAGATCTTTGAATTTATCAACCAAAAAGGTCTAGAGTTCTAGGAAGAGGTTGAGGATAGAGATATAGTTTTCTGAGTCCCCTTGTAGGAAGACAACACTCATACGGGATTCTGTTTAAGTCTCAACTCTGAAGAAATATCACATTCACAAGTAATATGATTTTTCATGGAGTATTCTTATAGCAAAGAAAAAAATATTTATATGGCTAATTTGTACAAGCATCTTTGTTTAAAGAAACATATTTTATTCAGAATAAGAAAGGATTATGATTTTAAGAGGATAATATATTTAGTACATGGAAGACCACAGACTACAAACTGAATATACTCCCAGAAGGTGAGGACAAGATCAAGAAAACATTCTTCTCTTAAACTGATGCTAACAATCAACATAAAATAAGCAATGTAGGAGATGTTAAGAGAGACATAAAGGAGACAGGAGATAAACAGACATGGTCCAGATCTAGCCAGAGGTGAATGTCAGAGTGGTGAAGGAACTTGCCCCAGGATGGGGTTCCTGTAGTCAAAGAAGACAACTAAAAAGTCTTAAAGTGCAAGTTTTAATGTACTGAGTGGAGTTTTACTCTATTTTACTAAACAAAGGGACAAGTGAGCTCAACTTCCCTCTATCTTCTTACTGAGTTCAGTGACCCCAGGTAAAAAAACAGTCCCTATGGAAGTTCTAGTGGGGGGAACTCTATGGGAAGTAGTTGCTGTGTTTGTCCTTCATTTTCAAAGAGGACCCTGGCATCAGGGAAATGATGACATGACTTGCAGTTGACTTTGATTTGAGTGAGGGGGGCTGTGCAAGGTCACCAGTTTCACTTTCTCCTCCAGAGCCATCCGGATAGTGGGAAGTAGTGAAGGGAAATAGTGATGGTCTGAGAGGTCTTGTGCTCATTAGATTGTTCCTTTAATTCTCCTTATATCCTCCTCTCCCTGAATTACCTACATCTGGGTTTTTGGGTCAATCTGCTTGGGGGATGGGGACAGTTAGGTGGTAAAGTGGATAGATTCCAGGCTTGGAAGTTCAAATCTGACCCCAGACACTTAACTACCTGTGTAACCCTGAGCTAGTCACTTCACCCTGTTGGGCTTAGTTTTGCCATTTATAAAATGAACTGGAGAAGGAAATAGCAAATCACTCCAGTTTCTTTGCTAAGAAAACCCTAGGCAGAGTCACAAAGAGTCAGACACAACTGAAACAACTAAACAACAACTTTGGTGGGCGTGTGTGTGTTGATTCAAGCTATGTTTGGTCCGCATCACAGAATCCACAACAATCCACCCTCTCACCCCTGGCTAGCCATCAATGACCTAGGTGGTCAAGGCAGCGACCTTTGGCATCACCTTTGTAGCATAACAACTCTCATTCCCTCATCCTTTCAGCAAAATATAAGAATCCATCTTATAAAGAGCAGGAACAATATTCAAAGATATTCTATGGACCTGCCTATACTGCAGCCTACTTTGGGGGACTTGAGCTGTTGCTACTGCTATTGTCCATAGTGTACTCTACTAGGACCTGTGACACCATTCATTTTGCTGGAGGCTACTGCCCCTAATACTACTACTGTCACTGGTGCTGCTGCCCCTGCTACAGTTCAACAACTGGCAGTCTAGCAAAAAGGGACATATAGGTAATTAAAATTATATAATCTACAAAACAAATCCCATAGTGAAAATAGTATCAGATCATTTCATTTATCCATGTTTTGACATATCTTTATTAGTCATCTGCTAAATGTGAAGCACTATGTTAGACTGTGGGAATAGAAACAAAGATAAAAAAATACAATCACTGCTCTTATTTACTAAGAGAGAGAGAGACTGGTAACACAAATCACTGAAATACAAATTGGAATATTATAAATTAGTTGGTTAAATACTAAGCAGTGTAGGAGAAGTGTGAAACATGGTCACTGACCTGAAGAAGCTTATCATTTAGTTGGGAAGACAAATGACACTGAGAATTACAATCTCTAATTAATTTTGTTCATCATTCATACCCAGTTTTGACATTTGCCTAGGAAAAAAAGTCATTACTTGGCTTTATTACTTCTATCAATGAAAACCAACCAATTAATTCATCTTTAAAACTAATCAGTCAAAAAATGTCAACTTCCTTTCCAGTGTTTTATATGTGCTAGAAAAGACTTCAAATTAATAAAATTAAAAATTCCAAATCTTTTAGCAATAACATTCTTTTCTTTCTTTTTCTTTTTTCTTTTTTTTTTTTTGGAAGGGGAAGGCAGGGCAATTGAGGTTAAGTGACTTGCCCTAGGTCACATTGCAAGTAAGCATTAAGTGTCTGAGGCTAGATTAGAGCTCAGGTCCTCCTGACTCCAAGACTGGTGCTCTATTCACTGCATCACTTAGCCATCACAACATTCTTTTCTTTAAAAAAATTACTTATGCCTTTTGCTTTTCATTACATTTATCCCCAATTTTATCACTAGACCTCCTCAACCCAGAAAGTCTTTCATAGTAGCAAAGATTTAAAAACAACAACAAAAAAAGTCCAGGAAAAAGATCCGACATTATATGTGATATTCAACACCCTTCATCCCACCTCAGCAATGAAGGAAGAGAGAGAAATTTTCTCATCTCTTCTGTGAGGCCAAGCATGGTAATTATGATTATAGTATGCAGTATTTTTTGTTCTTGCTCTCTACATTGTTGTAATCTTCATGTATATTATTTTCCTGGTTCCTCTTCACTCTGCATCATTTTTCATATTCACTATTTCTTACAATACACTACTTCATATTCCATTACATTTATGTGATTCAATTTGTTTAGCCATTTCCCAATTGATGGATACCTAATTTCCAGTTTTTGCTAACTCAAAAAGTAGAGCTATTAACATTTATATGAAAACTAACTTTCTGTCTTTTACCTCATCGGAGTATATGTTTAGCAGTAAGATTTATAGGTCAGGAGGTACAGACATATTAGTCACTTTCTTAGCAAAACTCAAAATTTCTTCCCAGAAAGGTTAAAGTAGTTCACAGCTACAGAAACAGTAATATTAATTATTATGCTTGCCTACCTTCTTATCCATTGCCATATATTGTTAGAACTTTGTTTAAAATTTTGCATCAATATTCAAGAGTGATATTGGTATATACACTTTCATTACTTTATCTCTCCCTGATTTAATTATTAAGTTCACATTTATTTAACAAATACAATTTGGCAGAATGCTTTCCTTGTTATTTTTTTATTTGTTTAGGAGGGACTTTAATTCTGTATTTCTAGCTGTACTAATTCTCTAGCCCATTATAATTCTCAAAAAACAAATTTATTATTTTTTGAATTTTTGATTTATCAGTATTTAATATGTCTTTATTAAATCTTGATTTAGAGCTATATTTTTCTATTGTGTTCCTTGTCTCAATTACTACTTTTATCAAGCTATCATCTACAACTCTCTATTACAATTCTCTAAGACTAAGTCACAAAAGAATTTCCAATATGCAGTGGTAAAGGGAGTTTTAGTATTGGGAGTTCTGGTGAAACTGCAGGTCCAGCCTCTACCACCACCCCACCCTCAACTTGAGTTATTAAAAATGTGCTATTTTTTATTAAAAATTTCTGCTATTTTAAATTTATTTACAATTTCTCTGTGCCATAGCACATAGCCTATTTTTAAAAATATATTCCATGTAGAGTTAAAATACGCATATTTTAAATGTTCCCTTTCAGAAGGTGGTGTAAGTCTTTTGGATGCCACTGTCCTTCCTCTGTATATTTCCCTTTTTATCTTCTAGATTTGTTCAAATCTGATAAAGGAACATCAATATCTTATGTAATTATCGCATTACCATTAACATTTTATTTCAATTCAGTTCACTTTTCCTTTATGAAGTCAACTGTTATGCTATTTTGTGCATACACTTTTAAAGTAGATATTCTTTCATTGTCTGTGGCATCTTTAAGCACAATGGAGTTTATCTACCCCTCTTGATACTGTTCATTTTTATTTTTGCTTTGTCTGATGGCATGATTGGAATTCTGCTTTTGGTGAATCACATGATGTATACTAAATTTTGTTGCAGTTCTTATTTTTATTCCATATGTGTCTTTATATTTTAGTTGTGTTTCTTCTATATGGAAAATTGTTGGATTATAATTATTAGTTTTCTTTTCAATTATTATTACTTTATTTTCATAATAGTCTGCTGCTCCCTTTTATTATATTTAAAAATTTCATTCACATTTCCCACCTGATTTTTAAAGTGTGTATTTTTCTGCATTTGCTTATTTTTATCTAGTTTTATCCCCTTCTCTCTTAGGTTAGCATTGTGTCCCTGCAATTAATTGTGCTTATACTGCTTTGATGTTACTCTCTTCTCTTAGGCTCTTTACCTATTTCCATTTACCTAAAAATTCCTTGATTTTATTTTAACAGATAACTCTCTTTTTGTGTATTCTTTTAATACTTTGCTCTACCAGTTGAGCATGAAACTCAAATCCTTCCCTTATTCCCTTTCCTTCCAAGTCTTGGTTTAAGAAACGTTTCTGTTCATTTTCCAAGAATTGTTCTTTTGCTTTGAGCTCCAATTTCTCTTTCTTTCTAATCTATTCTGAATTCTATTCTCTAGTTCATGTATTATACACTTACTTGTTCCTTCTCTAATTTCCCTGAGGGTAGAGCTTCTGGAGAACCAAAATTATATTCCCTTGTTCATCTCTTTTCTAAGTTATTAAATTTATGAATTTTACCTGATACTCCTCCCTCCCACCGTTTTCATTTCTCAATCTTAGAAATATCAGTTCATGAAGAAAGCAATGTCAAATGCCAGCAGTACCATGAGACAAAAGTTACTTTTTATCATGAGGCTCAGTCTTTATGAAAAGATTATCCTTACATATTGGTAATCATGGAATGCTCAGCGATATCTTTCAAACACAGCCATTTTCACCAACATACCCTTAACATGATCAGTCAATAAATTAATAAATATTTTTGGCACCTACTATATGCTAGGCACTCTACTAAGCCCTGGGGAAACAGATGGAATAAGTGAATACATATAATTCATACACAATACACATATATACATACACATAGATATGTTTATATATACATACAAATATGTATGTATGTATATGTGTGTAAATACATATATATCTATCAGACAAGAAGTATCCTTATTAAGATATACAGTAGATATATCAAAGTATACATATCAGTATACAAAGTATACATATTTCACTGTAGATCAAGTATACATGTCAAAATATATAGAATATAAAGAGAATAAACAAATAAATACAAAGTAGTTAACTACAAAGTAGTTAACTACAAAGTAGTTAACTAAAAGAGTGTACTAACAGGGGTATTAGAAAAGGCTTTGAGTTGACAATGCTGAGATTTCATGAGGTGGGGTAAGGAGAGAGAACATTCCAGGTATAGGGGCCAGTGAATGCAAAGACATGCAGACAGGCTATGAAACGTCTTGTCTAAGGAACAAAAAGAAAGCCAGTTTGGCTGGATTACAGGGTGGGAAGGGGAGTAATGCCCAATGAGCCTGCTGAAATAAATTGAGACAAGGTATGAATGGCTTTAAAAATTACACAGATAAGTTTACATTTGATCCTAAAGGGAATAAGAAGTTGCTGAGTTTATTGGAGAGGGTGTGACATGGTCAGATCTGTACTTAGGAAAATTGCTTTGACAGCAGCAGCATAGAGAAAGGATTGGGGTAGGGAGAAAACAGGCAGAATGGAGGGGGGTCAATTACAAGGTGGTAGCAACCATTCTGGCAAGATATGATGAAAGCTGGAAATAAAGTTTCAGCAATGTGAACAGAGAGAAAAAAATCGGATGCTGCAGAGGTGAAAACAGTAAAATTTGGCTAAAGAACGGATATGTGGGGTGAAGGAACCTCAGTACCCAAGGATAATGCTACGGTAGCAAACCTAGGAGATTGGAAGAATGGTGGTGCTTTTGACAAAAATGGGAAAAGTTTAGAAGGGGGCTGGGTTTCGGAGGACAAATGATGAGTTCTGTTTGGGACATGTTGAGTTTGACATATGGGACATCTAGTTGGAAATGTCCACAGCCAATGAATGATATAGGATCAAAGCTGGGGAATGGATAATACTGCTTTGAGAGGTCATCCACATAGATATGTTAAATAAATTCAAAGGAGCCAATGAGATCACCAAGAGGGAGAAATGTACAAAGAGAAGAGTAGGACATACATGGGACATAGTACTAAAAAATGTCCATGGTGGGGGGTGGGGGGAGGTGTGTCGCAGTCTGTGATCTGGACAACAAACAAAGAAAAGAGACTGAAAAGGAATCCATAGATAGGCAGGAGAATGCCTTTCCTGAGAACAGTGTCACAAAAGCCTAGAGAGGAAAGAGTAAGCAGGAAAAGGGTAAAAAAAATTTTAAAACAAACAAAAAACCTTCACTAGATCCTACCATTCCCCCAAGCTGCTGACTTATATTTCCATGCCTGCCCTCAGTTAAACCCTTAGAAAGAGCTGCTTTAACTTTCTGTCTCCACCTCCTCTCCTCTCACATCTCAACACTTTAAAATTTCAACACTGGACCGAAATCACTTTCCATTAAATTTCAAACAATCTAATTTCCAGATTTGCTGGTCTTTTTTTCCCCAATTCTTGTCTTTTTTTACGCCTCTGCTGTATCTGCATCCCCCCTTTCTTTCTTCTGATTCTTTATATTGTGTTTTAATTTTTAGTTTCTTTGGTTATTTTTTTTTTGTCCTCTGGTGCTCATTTTTTAAACTATTTCTCTTTTTAAGAACTATATAAAAATGAAAGAATTTATTTTATTAGTCTTTTTTCTCCTCAAATAGAACTTACTGACTTTTCTTACATTTCTCTCATTTGAGTCATTTGTAAGTTTTCAGAATCAAAAGAGAGTTGCAAGAGGATATAGAAGGCTTGAGTTAGATGAAAACAGCAGTAGTAGACTACAAGAGGAATTAATGGAGTCCATAGCTCTGTGATGCTGCTACCTTGGGTTTAAGGAGAGGTGTATCTGAAGTGAACTGATCATTTCTAACTATCCCTTTTCAGATAACTGATAGTGATTTTGCCTTAGCCTCCTTCTGGCCTAGAGGGCTTATATTAAATGTATGACTCTGCATCTCTACTCCCTGGCTTCCTTCAAGATTCAACTTGATCCTTCTTAATCCAAGGGCTGATTATTTCCAATTTATGCTATATAGACCTTGTTTCTATATAGTTGTTTGTATGTACTATCCCCTATTAGCCTGTGAGATTCTTGAGGGTATGGACTATCTTTTACCTTTCTTTGTATCCCCCAAACTGAGCCCAGTGCTTGGCACATCATAGGTGCTTAATAATTATTTCCTGACTAATGACTTAATAGAGGTTTAAAGTTTGTTTAATTGGATGGAAATTTGGAGAAAGTTTGAAGGGTCAGGTGTTTCATTATTGTGAATGGGAAGATAGAAGGAAACATGAGAGAAAGAGAAGTGGGGAGAGACAAAGAGAGAGAAAGAAGGAGAAGAAGCAAGAAGGAGACAGAGACAAAGACAGAGAGACAGAGAGAGGGATAGAGAGAGAGACAGAAAGAGAAAGAGAGAAACAGAGACAGACAGAGACAGAAACAGAGAGAAAAGAAAGAGACAAGGGAGACTAAGAGAAGGTGGAGACAAACAACAGAATCTTTGTCTGAATTTCCGATCCAATCCAATAAATATTTATTAAGCACTTTCCATGGGTCAGGCACTGTGCTAGGTCCTGGGAGCACAATTAATACAAAGAGAGACATCTTCATTTAGTGTAGGACTGTACACAAAGATAGAAGCCTATGGACAGTGGCAAAGGAGTACTGCCAGGGAGGCTACCATAAGCACAGAAAAACAAGCCTGTCAGCTTGGACCAGAGATGCTCCAGGGGAACCTGAAATGACAATGTTCTTTTCCCAGGAGAAGTAAGACCCGAGTTCTTGGATGAGGAAGCTTGAGGGTGCTTGGAAACATATTGTGCCTTGACTTCTCTAACTACAGATACAGGGTTGGGAAGCAGCAGTTCACCAAATGGGAAGACCCAAGAGGTAGGAAAAATCACAACTGAGATGCTCCAGAAAGCCCTGAAGATCACAGCACTCTGGACCCAGATGACCAAGAGGACCCTGGAATGTGCCACCACTCTGAGAGCAAATACACATGGGAAGTGAAATCCAGCAGCAGAGACCAAAATAATTGAGGTCAGGACCAAACAGATTTTGACTATCAAAGAGTATGATATAGGGCAGCACCTGGAGCTTGCACAAAGTTCCAAATCAGGAAATGAAATGGGAATTGTGACTAAATAGAGTAAGACACTAAATATTATGAAGAAATAGAATAAATTCTGAGATTACTAAGAGACAAAAGCAGAAGAAGACAGTAACTGTACACCTACAAACAGCTGCAGAGAAAAAAGATAGCTTGGCCACAAGGACTATAAGAGTACTTAGAAGAAATTAAGCATGCAATAATATTAAATTACAAATGAAGTTAGAGCTCAAGAACTAATAGCAGAATAAATAGTTTAGAGGAGAAAATGGAAAACTTATTTAAATAATGGACTCCATAAAATGAGAACAAAACAATGATAAACCAATGACTTGATGAGACAAGAAATATTAGAATAAAATAGAAAATAGAAAATACAAAGTATCTACTGAGAAAAACAGATATAGGAGAAATAATTTAAGAATTACACAACTCTATGGGAGCTATGTAAAAAAAAACTCACAAAGACCTGGATACTTTATTTCAAGAAAAAAGATATAAAAAATTTACCAGGTCTATCGGAACCAGAGGGCAAAATCAATAGAAAAAAATCCACTAAAAATACCCAAAAGAAAATGCCATAGTTAAAATCCAGAGTTTCCAGGTCAAGAAATAAAAAATTGGACAAGCAATCCTAAGGAAAGAATTCAAATACCAAAGAACTACAGTCAGAATCACATAAGACAGCAATAATTACCATAAAGTAGAAGAAATCTTAGAATATGATATTTTAAAAGATGAAAAATCAACCAAGAATAACTTACCTTGCAAAACTGCATTTTATTCCTACCAGGAAAAAAAACACAATTTAATGTTAAATGGACGACTTTCAAATATTCTTGATGAAATGACAAGAACTAAATGAAATACAAATGCAAGAGTCCAGAGCAATTGGAAAGGAGGGAAAAATGATTAAATACTAATATTTCAACTGGAGGAAGAAGAGACAAATACCCTTTGAAAACTCTACCCTCTTTAAGGATAACAAAGAGTTAAGAAAGACATACACAGGACCTTGAGTAGACTAGATCTGAGACTGACAAAAGGAAAGTAAAGATTTAACACACACACACACACACACACACACACACAAACACACATACATCCTTTGCATACAGTGGAATGAATTTCCTATATAATTTATCCATTTTAAAGCTGTTCTTGATTCCTCATTTTTTCAAAATGCAAAACTATAACCAATTATAACTGCTACATGAGTTTTTTTTTAATCTTAATTTTAAACAGATGACTGCAAAGGGGAAGAGGCAACGGATGACTGGAATTTGGTACAGAGGGAAGGAGTTAAACACAGCTCCAAATTGTCTTTTTAAAATACCTAGTTTTGCTTTTTAGGGGCTTTCAACTATGTTGTAATAGATAAATCCTAACCTTTTGATTATTAATACCCTTGGATTAATTTCTCAAAAGCAAAATTAAAACTGAAGCTGTGGTTCCCTTCTTATTTTCTGGCTAAAATCGTAAGCCAAGTAGCTCAGCTGGTCTGAAGAGGAGGGTATACGTGAATCATATTCTTTCCCCTCATTGTTTTCTCTTCAAAGATGCCCAGTGAGAGAGGGCAGCAACTGAGAAGTAGGTCCAATAAGATGAGAAAGATGAAGTATGGGAAAAGGAATAATGCCCAGTGAAATCAAAAGGCAGATAAGGCCAGTGAAGAAGCAAATACTTTTCCCCTTCATTTTTCTTCTCTACCTTAAGTTTCCAAACCTGCCAGATAGTGGCACCTGCTGATTATATACAATTTAAAAATTATTTACCAGAGGTTTATAGTTTCATGTAAAATTATCTTTCTGTAATACTTTGCATATTGTCCCTGTTTTTATATTAATAATTTTAAAGATACCATAAAAGAGTGAAGCATGACTGATAAACAGTTTCTCTGTTTCATTGGCAACCACAAAATGTCAATAGATAGAGAAAGGTCCACAGCACATTGAGTAGACCATCTGTTGAGAATTTACATGGATAGGAGTTATGCTAAATGAAAAGGCATGGATGCATTGAGATACTGAGTTTTTAAAGAACTACCTACAATGATAGGATACTGATCTAATGAAATCTGAAAATAAGTATATAAACGAACCCTTTCCCCTCAAGTTGTTGAATCATTTCCACCAAGATTTAAAAAAAATTAATGTCTATGTCAATTTCTCTTCCCTAATATACTGAACAAAAACACAAACTTCAACTTTCCCCACATACACAAAAACTATGAGTGACAAAGCTGAAAAATTACACTCTTGTTTTGGTAAATGGAGATGTTTTAGTCCCCTAAATGTGGAACTACTATTGCTTGTGTAATGTCAGATTTTTTGGTAGAGCATTATAGGTATTGAGGGAATATGCAGGGAGAAAGATGCAAAAATTATAACTTTTTGCAGGTCATATAGTGTTCTACTTAGAGAACCCTAGAGATTCAACTAAAATTAGTTGAAACTATTCATTTCTTTTTCAGTGTAGCAGGACATAAAGCAAACCTATATAAATTAAGAGCTTTTCTATATATTACCAATTATCAATTAAGGAATGGTTCAACAAATTATCATATGTGAATGTAACAGAATATTGTTGAGCCACCACAAAAAATTAAAAATCAACGGATTCAGAGAAATCTGGGAAGATTGGAATTCAGTGAGCAGACCCAGGAGAAGAAAGACAACAACTTTGTTTTAAAAAATTAGAAAGATTTAAAAACTGATCAATATAAGGACCAATCATGACTCCAGAGGATCATTGATAAAGCATGTTAGCCAAATTTCAGGAGAGAAGTGATGAACTCAGTGTGCAGAATGAGATATATTTTCATAGATGGCCAATGTGTGGATTTATTTTGTTCCATTATACTTAAAAAGATTAAATAAAATTATCTTTGATAAGTCAATTATTTCAATGGACATTCAGTTTTAACAATAGTTACAAATGGTACTTTGACCCCTTGTATTTTAATAGAATTTTTCAAGGTCCAACAAGTTAAGAGTTTGATTTTAATATTTTTCCTCATTATAAAGAAAATAAATAATATTAAATAGATGGTCATGCCTGGAGAAAATAAGCACTAAAAGGAGACAAAATAAGAATGACCATATGAAAAAAGAAACATGAATTAAAATAAAAGGTCGATTAAAAAAAAAAACAATGAAATAAAACAATGACAACTCATCAAACTCATACACCTGGAAAAACCACTTCCAGTACCTAGGGAGATATCAGCACTACCTGAAGCCTCACCCCAATGTAGCTGCCTATTTACATTGAAAGATTCTAGGGAGAAGGGTGGCCAGAAAAAGATGTTTGAGTTTATCAGTGCTGAAATACATAATCTGGATTCTAAAAGAAAAGCTTCTTCTTGTATAACATTATTGGATGTTGTAGTTCACACTAGACAGAACCCTCTGACTGAGTTTGGGCATAGCTATAGATAACAAGAGTCCCAATAGGGGAGCCAGTCTCAGGATGCAGGGGATTCTCTGGGGCAGAAAAGAAGACAGTGCTGGACAGAATATTGCTATCATTATGCTGGGAATTCTTGAAATGGATGCCTAGAGGATTCTTCCTTGGATCCTCCCTCCCTCTTGATGGTTACAGAACTTGAATGCCATAGGACCCTCCTTTCATCTCTTCCATCTTGTCTACAGTTTAATTCACATGTTATTCCTCTGTCCATGTCACTTCCTCTTTATCCAAACCTGTTTTTAATAATGCTTATCTATTGCTTTCCCCCTGCCCCAGTCTATATTATTCTAGATGAGTAGGTTCCTCTATATTATTCTAAATGGGTAGGTTCCTAGATGGAAACCACGGAACCCCCATGTTCATACATAATTGAATAGGAGTTTTCTAGCCCATGGCCATATCATTTAACACTGTGGAGTGGGCAGAGTAGATAGGGACTAGGGTGTTGTTCTTAAACCAGTCCCTTTAGACATGCAAGTTGTGTTCAGTACTGTACCCTGACTCACTTTTTCCCATATACTGTATCAAGACAGACAAGTAGCTGAAGCATACTATTGCGGTAGTAATTCAATAATTATTACAATGAGTCACTGCCCTGGTCTAAATTTGTAACTGGTTATTTAATAAAATAAACAGCTATTAAACAAACAAAGGAATTCTTAAAGACTTGTGGGAAGACATTGGAAAATTACATTAATATCCAACTGGTATATGGAGTAGGAAACTTGAATACCATATTGTCAAATCACCTAACTGAATACCTTATTGGACAAACATGAAATGTAGGACGGAATCTGGAATACAAAAGTATATCCAAAATTCTTGTTACTTTTAATAAATAGTTGAAAATGAAAGTAAAAAAGTTAAAGCAAGAAGTTGAAGCAGTGAAAAGGACAAAATAAACAATTTAACATTAATCAAGAATTATACTAGAAAGGATTGAAAAGTAAATGAATTAGAGGAGAAAGGGAGAAGGTGGGAGGAAGGAAGGTAGGGAATGGAGTGAAGAGACAGAGAAAGAGAGAGACAGAGGGAGAGAGACAGAGAAGGGAGGGAGAGAGGAAAGGAAGAGAGTCGGAAGATGCAGAAAATTAAACATTTCTGTTCATTTTTTCTGTCAAAAGAAGTCTAACATGACTAAAGAACAAGTTGTATTAAAAACAAAACAGAAACCTTACATATCATTAATATAAATTGATTTACATCGAGATATTACATCAAGGGAAGTGGCTGAAACTCTACTTGTGAAAAACTAGAAACAGTAAGTCCTGAGGAAAGCCATAATTATTTGCTTGAGCTTTGGCAGCAGTGCAAAGCATTTTGTCAGTGCCTCTGTGAAGCAAGTCTAATAAAATCTTTCTTAAAAGAAAAAAAAATAAAAGAACACTAGGGACTCCTACAAATATAAGTTCATTGTATATTTATATACTTTATACAAAGCATTTTGATGAAAAAAATCTATAAACAGAACAAAACAATATATTGGCTGAGGTGTGGAAAAAAAAACCATGCCCAAGTTCCATGGATATAAAAAAGGAACTCATTATTGATTCAATGATTTTTTCTAATATTTGAAAGGGCCATAACATTTACACTACCTTTATTGATTTTTGGAGTCTTTTACTCAATTCCACATTCATAGCTGACACTAATACTTTGTTGCTATTCAATTGTTTTCAGACATGTCCTACCTTTATGACCCCATTTGTGATTTTCTTGCAAAGTTGGTGGAGAGATTTACCATTTCCTTCTCCAGCTCATTTTACAGATGAAAAATGGAAGCAAATAGGGTTAAGTGACTTGCCCACAGTCATACATCTACTAAGTGTCTAAGGCTGTATTTGAACTCAGGAAGATGAGTCTTTCTGACTCCAGGCCTAGCACTCTATCCTCTGTATCCTAATTGCCCTGAGACAGGTACTAAAAATGTACAAAATATTTCCAGAAACAGTGAAAAGTATTTGATGTTCATGTGAAAAAACTTTTCTTTATTTAAAACATGCCACTAATGCAGTAATACCAAAATTGATTGAAATCATATGTCCATCTCCTAAGGAGAAGGTTCAAGCCCATTATGGTTCTTCCTAGCATTAAATCCCTTACTGATGGGGTGCTTGGGTGCCTGTCCTTGAACTCCAGTTCCAAAATCACATTTCTTCCTAGCCTCAAATCTCCCTACAATGAAAGCACTATCTCGGGTACTTTCTCTCCAAGGGCAGTATGCCCTAGCAAAATACTTATCCCTCTTTCCTATATAATAGCCAGCTGCACCTATAGAATTTGGTAGTTTGAACCAGCTGTGTACTGGATCATAAAGATATTTACTACTCATTGACCTATCATATGTATCCTAGAGTTAGTCACATGTATGAATACTCCCTTAAGTTTATCTTGTCTAACAAGACATTGATGGGGGCAGCCTGGGTATTTCTCAGTCAGCCCTGACCATTAGTTGATTTAGTGATGTTTCAGGCCTAAAACCACACCTCCATGTAGCCCCTTTTTAGGTTATTTCCCAGTGAACTCTGGGTAAAATACTTGTGCTACAGATATTAAAAGTGCGTGTTCTTTTAGTAACTGAACATTCCTTAACCACTCCCTAATGCCACCCTGACTCACCTAGTTAGCATATTTGGCACATGTTTTATTATAGTTTATCTTTTATAAACTTTAACTGTACCCCTCTAAGGTTGCAAATTCCCTAAGAACTCTTGCCTGCTGTATAAAGTAACAAACTTTTGCCACCTTGACTTAAAGAATGCTTGAGTCCATGAATTCATTTCAAGCAACCTTGCCCTGGGAACTCTGTCTTGGGATCCCTGCATCCCTGGGGGTTTCTCTCTCAACCTTTCTGGACCCTCATCATTATCATCACTTCTGACCAGAACTGAGCAAGACTTTTTTATTTTTTTCAGTTTAAAATTTATTTAGTATTTCATTTTCCCCCAATTACATGTGAAAACCATTTTAACATTCATTTTTAAAATTCTGGGCTCCAAATTCTCTCCTTACTATGGCTCTCAAGATAAAGGAGTCCTACAGAAACTTCACCATGCATAGATGGTGTCAAGTTAGATGGTTCCACAAAAAGCACATTAAACGGCTACTTCATTTTGTGGAAACTCTCCAACGATATAAAATGCCACTTGAACAACAAATATAAAATTATTCATGTCCTCCAAAGAAAAATGGAGACTGAAGATTTGAGCTTCAATCCAGAGGTCAAGTGGTCATTTTCTACACTTGCATAATTGTTCACAGGACATCAAATATACAGGACAATAGTAGAATAATAATAATTTCTCAGACTAATTCCATCTGAACCTCATAAGAAAGATAATCATAATAATGGTTATCATTCTTGCAGGCATTTACATAGTGCTTTAAGTCTTATAAAATGCCTTACATACTTAAAATATTTCCCAACAATTCAGGGAGAGAGATGTTATTATTATAATTTCCATTTTAGAAATGTCGAAACTCAGGTTGAGAGAATTAAGTGAGCTGCCAATATCACAAAGGCAGCAGTATTCAACACCATGACTTGCCTTGACTTTAATACCAACACACTATCCTCAATGTCACACTTCTTCCTAGATTACTATATGCTATAGATTATTTGTTAACTATGAATATATAACAGTAAAACATAAAAAGATGCAATTATGAAGTAGGAAAACAGAACTCATGCTGAAAAAAAACATCAACTGTTCATTTCACATCTGGTCCCTGAAATTTGCTAATGCTACATTTTTCTTTTTCTTCTAAATTCATGGGTACAGTTATAAAACTGATTTCAACAAATATCCTAAATATGTGTCTGGATCATGAAAAGGCAGAAAATGTTCCAACTAATTTTAGTCTTTAAAGTAATCAGGAAACTTCATCAAAATGGAATAAATGAATGGATGAACAGCCCATAAAACAAGGCTAGCAAAGAATGTTAGGTAAATATGAAGAGAAGTACAATGTACAGAATCACAGAGCCCAGGGGACACAAAAAGAAATCATTTATCCCACAATTCTCCTCCTTAGCCAGTTCTCATCTTTATTTTGATTCTGATAGTAAATGTCCAGGACTAAATGAAGATATGAAAATTTGGTGACCTTTGTTCAGAATTTCAGGGAGATAATCTCTGTGATTCTGTCAAAAACCTATTCACACACATTGTGCACAAATGTGAGTATGAATATTAGTATATGTGTGTATGTGTGTGCAGTTGATTATATATGTGTCATAGAATCACAGAATCTTAAAGGAACAGGACCTCAGAGGTCATATAATTCTGCACATATCTGAATAAGAATCTCCTCTACAATATTTTCATGAAATAGTCACTGAGCAAGTTTAAAGACTTCAAGTGTGGCACAGTAAAAGGTGTGCTGGTAAATGTTTAGCAAATGGCTTTCCAGGAAAAAAATGTACATACACCCACAATATATTTTTTAAAATTTAAATGGATTATTAACATTCCATCATATAAGAGATGGTTTAACATTCACTGTGAACATTTTCACCTTGGAAATTGGTAAACACATGATTTGCAGCATTTGCCAATTTCCAAGGTGAAAATGCTCACACTGAAAATTAAACCATTATCTTCTGAGCCAGTTAGATCTAGCTCCAGCACTTTGGAGAGAACCCACTGCTCCCTGAGGCTGGCCAGTCCATTTTAAGGAAGCTCTAATTGTTAGGAAACTTCTTTATCCCAATTTGCCTCTGAAGAACTGTTCCCTCTAGGAAATATTTATGAGAGTCTTTGGGCTATAGTTGCACAGGATAGAAGATGTGAGTAGGTTTTGAGTTGTATCACCAGATCAAGCACCACACTCTGTACTTTCTGAAGTACTAAGGGTCTCATTACCAAATAATTTCCAAATTTTATTGTTGTTATTTGGTTGATTAGTCATGGCTGACCTTTCATGACCTCGTTTGGGATTTTCTTGGCAAAGATACTGGAGTAGTTTGCCATTTCCTTATCCAACTCATTTTATAAATGAGGAAATTGAGGCAAACAGGGTTAAGTGGCTTGCCCAAGGTCATCTAGTTGGTAAGTGTCTGAGGCTGGATTTGAACTCTGATCCTTCTGACTCTAAGGCTGGTACTCTATCCACAGTGCCACTTAACTGCCCAATTTCCAAATTACTAATTTCAAGGGAATTCTTGATGCACACATGTATTAATCAAACCTTTTAAAATAAATTGCCTTTCACTTAAACAAAGAATTGTGCAGATACTGTAATAGTTTGAAATGACAGAAGCCACTTCTTTTTATAAATTCAATTTGTATCTCTCATTTTCTAAATACAAAAAGCCCAATATGCTGTTAAAACAAAGCCAATAGAATACAAACTCAGATGGGTCTTACTAAGCTGGACCTAGCATGGACCTAACATTAGACTGAATGTCATCTGAGAGCCAGTCTGCCTAAGTCTGGAGAGGCTAATTATCTACCAATAGGATGGAAACCATGTTATGATTTTTTGGAGAGGAGGGGGACACAATAGTTCACAATATCATGTATTAGTGGTGGAACATAAATGAAAACCAATGAAATCACTAATCCTTCAAGTATTGAAGAAAGAATTATTACCTACTGCCTAAGATCATTTGACTTTGGGTACAATTTTAATAGAATAAATAGGAAGTACTAAATATAATGTCCCTAGGGCATATTCCCAAGCTTCTTTCTCTCATCTCCAGTAGAACATAAGAACTTCCAAAAGCAGGAATTTGTTTTTGTCTTTGTATCCAGAATCTAGCATTGTATCTTTCAAATGGTAGTCATTCAGTAAATGCTTTCTTAGGAATGTAAAAGTAAAAATAATACTGACTTTTACATATCACTATAATTTACAAAATATTTTTCATATACCTTCTCATTTGATAATTGTAACTCTGTATGATGAATGCTACAGGTAATATTACTCTGATTTTAAAAACAAGAAAACTAAAGCATAGAGAAGTTGTGATTTGCTACACAGTGTTATTTTTGTTCTTTTAATATATAAGGTGATTTTGAGGGATTCTATTTTTCTGAACATATAATTATAATAGTATTTTAAATATGCCTTGATGGGTAAAATGAATTTCCATATAGAAATGTATTAGTTTCCATTTAATCTTTTAAATATTTTGAGGAAAATGCAGTCAAACTTTTTCCTTTCAAACTGCCAGTTTCAAACTATGTACTAGAAAATTGGTGAATTTTTTTTTCCTTTCAAAGGAGTAAATATGGCATTAAGAAGTAACAGACTGTAGCTCACCATAAGAGAAATTGATGCTTCTTTAGAGTGTATAATCACATGTAATCTTTGAGTCTGGACTCCCTGTTGTGTTTAAAATTTCATATTCATCTTGGAATTGCTCTAGGGCTCTGAATTTTAACAGTCTTCCCAATAAATGACTCTACAAGTATGAAAAAGACTTAATGGGGTATAAAAACCCCATGATTGTGAATCAAATAGTTGAATTGTTTGATTAAATCAAAGAGGTACTGAGTAAGAGGAAAAATTGTCAGTGACAGAAAGAAAAGTCCTTCAAGCTTGAACTCACGTCCTAGGATATACATTGAGGATAGAGGCAATGCCCATTCAGTGAATCCATTTACCTCACTGCCTATATGACCCTTTGACACCCACCAGACAAAATCTACATCGTAACAAATCAGGGAATTTGATGCTTTAAATAAGTTCCATGTCCCCATCTCCTAGCTATCACTCAGCACAATTTCAATAGCTAAACTTTTTTTAAGGAATTCAAAAAGAAAAGAAGCAAAGAGGGGAGAGAAAGAAAAAAAGGGAGAAATAGAAAAGAAGAAAGAGAAGAGAGAAAGAGAAAGACAGAGAGGAGAAAGAGAAGGAAAGAAAGAAAAAGAAAGAAGAAAAGGAAGAGAAAGAAGAAAAGAAAGAAAAAAGGAAAGAAAGAAGCAAAGAGAAAGAAAGTCTACATGTACAAAGAGAAGATATTACAAAAATGTGAGATGGCTCCTGATACCTCTGACCCCCTAACAAATAACTAATGAAATAATAAAGGAAGCCATCATTCTCTCTAGCCTGTATTACACAGTCCTTACCTTGTTCAGAAAGCTAGAATTGGGAGATTTATCTCCTCTCCTGTTCTTGTAGACCAAGGATATCAAATGCTGAACTGCATTGAACCTAACAGAGTAAGAGAAACAGGAACTTGAAAAACCAGCCTCTCTCCTTCCCACAATCTATTTACACACCACACACACACACCCAGTGCCACAAAGCAATGTTTGTTTGTGGTGGACAGTGAGCCTGGGAGCAAGCAGTTTCTCCAGAGCTTTGTTTTCAAAGGGTGACTCAAAGGGAATGTCTCTGTCATTTAGCAGATCAAAGGTAAATTTATCTTTCTCTCTTCCAAGGCACATTTGGGGAAATATTTTAAGTGAGCTTCAGAGGAGGTTTTTACCTTTTATTGCTCCAAAGTACCTCAACAAAACACTCCATTTCTGAGCTACTAGGGAAAAAGGTTCATGAATGTCTGTGTCTCTTGACTTCTATGTAAAATACTCAGGCTAATGTTGACTCTGAGCTAAGCTGTAAATGACAAGTACGATTTTTCTTACTCTCTTAAACATGTCCTTAAACATGCCAGACTGCCATGCGTTTCTGGAATTCACAAGATCAGGTGTTCAGTACAGTGAGGCAATTTATGCCATATGGTAACTTGGGAAAAGTTCATATCAGAGAATGACTTATAAACTGAGGGGAAGGAGTTGGGATCATGCCAAAATACCCAAGTGAATACCAAGCTTTTATATATTATATTGATTGGTCTAAGTGACCAGGCCCTTTTAGGGTTCAGGAAAGGAACTGATAAGTGGTCAAACACTATGTATGCATAGGCATTGCTTAAAGGAAACAGTATAAACTATCAAAAGTCACACTAAAAAAAAAATGTACCCAATCACTAATAGAGAAATGCAAATGAAAACAAGCTTGGGGGTTATACCTCACTCCCATCAGATTGGCAAAAATGTCTAAAAAAGGAAAATGATAATTATTAAAACAGGGCAAGACAACAGGAACATATTAATGCACTGATGTTGGAGCTATGAATTCATTCGGCCATTCTGGAAAGCTATTTGATATTATGCCTCCAAAGTCACTAAACTATACATACCCTCTGATACAGCAACGCTGCTATTGAAATGACCTCTCCCAGTCCCCTGAATTATCCAAAGAAAGAAGAAAGGGGCTCATACATACAGAAATATTTATGGTAGTTCTTTTTTTTACAGCAAAGAACTGGAAACTTAGGGGGATGCTAACCAATCAGGGAATGGTTGAACAAATTATGGTATATGAACATAATAGTATATTATTGTGCTATAAGAAATGACCAAAGGGAGAGAAATAGAAAAATAGAGATAGACTTGTATCATCTGACACAGAATGAAATAATTGGACCTTGAAAATGATTTCTATGGTAAAAATACTATAAAAAAAAACTTTGACATATTTAAGAACTCTGATCCATGCAATAAGCAATCATGAGTCCAATGATGGAAGCATGCTACGTTATAATAAAATTATATAGAATCAAGATGAAGAATGAAGTAGATGCTATAGAGCTAACCAATGGGGGAAATTTTTTTTTGCTTGACTATGTATATTTGCTTTAGGGGTTTTGTTTTTTCTTTTTCAATTTTTAGGGTAAGTGATATGGGGAAGAAGGAGATTAGCAATGATTATTTTAAAAAGAGGAAAAAGGAAATTTAAAAAGACGGTCATTGAAACATTTAAAAAATTAAAAGAAGAGGATAGAAGAAAGAACGGGAACAAAGAGAGACAAGCAGGACAGCTCCATAAGTTATAAGCTGAATTTATAATATATTTAAAAGGAAAAGCTAACTATATATATATATATATATATATAATAGATTCATTTTTTCTGTTCTTTTTTATATATGTAAATGCTGGTTTTATTTAGTGTTTGTTTAGCTAAGAATAAAAACAATGTTGTTATTTTTTCCAAAAAGAAAGCAACTATTTGTCACACTCTCTACAAGGACTTAATCATGTAATACAGTAGATAAAGGATATACATTCATGTGCACCTAGGATGCTCAGCTTCAGAATGTGTAGCAGGCTTGTCCAGACAGAAGAACCATTTTCCATTCTAGGTAAATGTTTTTGTAGAGTGGCTCAATTTTTCTTTATTTCTCATTGTCTATTACCATTCCACCAGAATAGAAATTCTTACTTTATAGTCAATAGACACACAAGGGTTCCATTAATAGATTTTTCAGGGAGTTTGTGAACTTGAACAGGAAAAAAATACATCTTTATTTCTTTCCTTTTTATCATGTGTATGTTATTTCATGTATTTAAAAATAGTAATCAAGAAGAGAGAACAATGACCCAAGAATCATAGTAACTAGCATTTATATAGTGCTTAATATTTATTATCTTATTTGATCCTCACAATGGCCCTAAGAAATAGGTGCTATTATTATCTCCATTTTATTGAGGAGGACACTGAGACTAGTGGAGGTTAACCGACTTGCCCAGTGTCACACAGCTAGGAAGTATCTGGTGGTGGATTTGAACTCAGGTCTTTCTGATTCCAACTCTAGCACTCTATGCACCATGTCATCTTGCGAAGACAGTATCAGTTATTCAAGACCACTTAATGGATCAGTCTTCATAGGGCGCCCATCTTGAGCCAAATGTTCCTCCTGTTGACACTCTATTGGGCTGTGTCTGGCATCTTAGACCTATGAGTTCCTTACCTCTTTTGCTCTGGGTAGCCAGCAGGATCAATATATAAATCAGTAAGTTCTACTAATAGGCTACAAGCATGGAGAACATAACAGGATAATAAGGACCATGCAGTAAGCACCATTCTAATTATCCTCCACTGGATACCTTCCAGATTGTCAAATCCTTCCTAAAACACCACACTGAGAAATAAACATTCAAGACCTCTGAGCAGGCCACAGTACAATGAGATAATTATCTCTTGTGTACTGGACACTATGCCTTTCCTGATGAAACCTAAGATCATAATTAGCTTTGAGGGTGCCATTGGTCATGTTATTAGAACACTTTGAACTTGCAGCCTACTAAAACATAGAAATCTGTTTTAAACAAATGACTGTCTTGAGAAGCTACTGCTGTAATCTTTTCGTTTAGAAGTTGATATTTTGAACCCAAATATAAGACTTTGCTTTTATTTATATATTATTAGTTTGGTCCATCATTTTAACCTGTTGAAATCTTTTTGGGTTCCAAATCTGTTCATCAATCAAATGACCAATATTTCTTAATTGTTTTCTATATTCTAGGCATTGAGGATTTGAATACTATAGTTAAATGGCACTTGCTATGGGTGACTGTAGAGTGAGTAGGGAAAAGAAGACAAATTCAAGAAATTCTAAGAAGGTAAAAGCAAAAAGACTTAGCGAATGACCGGGTATGGGATAAAGCTGTGAGTGGGTGGCAGAAGGATATGTGGAGGCTAATATGAAAATATGGTTACATGACTTCACATACATAATGGGTATCATTGCTTGCCTTTTCAATGAGTGGGAGAGGGGTGGACGGAGGGAGAGAATTTGGAAATGAAAATTTAAAATGGAATGCTAAAACATTATAAAAGGGAATAAAATGGGAAGATTTAAAAAAAAAAGACTAAGTGGGCAATTGCGGGGCAGATGGAAAGATGCCTATATTGGCTAGGCCTTGGTGCTTTGGTGGGATGACTGGATGGGGATGAAACTTGGCCTGCAATCAGCTAAGAGGGCTTCTGCCTCAGCACAAGCCAAAACTGTTAGTTCATTCTGGGTTGGGGGATCTCAGGAAATCCAAGGAGTGACTTCTCCAATGTATCATTCAACATATTGGCTATCTCTCCCAGTTTTGTGACATTGATGAATTCAATAAATATCTATAGCTTCACTGATGTTGTTGACCAAAATCTTGACTAAAACAGATCTAAGATCCCTGAGGTACTCCACTATGCTTCTCTACAAGTTGATGGCAACCCCATTGAGGACTACCCTTCGTTCATAGTCTTTCAACTAGTTAGAATCCATCTAACTTTATCATCAAAACCATATTGCTCCATCTTGTCTACATTGATAAATATGATGGACTTTGTTGATTGTTTCATTGAAATTTTGGCAAACAAACTTATAGCATCCCTTTGATTTAAGAATCTAGAATCAGGGGCGGCTAGGTGGCGCAGTGAGTAGAGCGCCGGCCCTGGAGTCAGAAGGACCTGAGTTCGGAGCCGGCCTCAGACACTTAACCCACACAAACAAAAACCTAGCTGTGTGACCTTGGGCAAGTTACTTAACCCCAATTGCCCTAAAAGGAGCGGCTAGGTGGCGCAGTGAGTAAGAGCGCCAGCCTCGGAGTTGGGATGACCCGAGATCAAATCCGGCCTCAGAAAATGAGCACCCACACATAAAATAATGACTAGCCGTGTAACCTTGAGCAAGTTACTTAACCCCAATTGCTTAAAAAAAAAAAGAATCTAGAAATCTTTTCAAAAAAGGTTATTAGTCTGATAGGACCTGTTCTGAATGTTCAGTGGATAGAATACCAGCCTGGAGTCAGAAAGACTCATTTCCCTGAGTCCAAATGCAGTCTCAGATATTTACTAGCTGTGTGACTCTGGGCAAACCCTGTTTGACTCAGTTCCCCATCTGTAAAATGAGTTGGAAAAGGAAATGGGAAACTACTCCAGTATCTTTGCCAAGAAACCACCAAATGGAGTCATAAAGAGTCAGACAACTTTTCATTCAATGACTGAATAACAAAAATTAGCTGTTCTTGAAGGAGCCCTTAGTGATCAAAACTTCCTTTTCTCGATATTGACAAGCCATCCCCTTAATATATGTTAGAATTTTTCTAGGAATAGTCTGGAGACACACATTCTTCATACACTGGTTTTTCCTTTGTAGATAACTAGGCCAAACAATTGAAAGTGACTGTAGATCTCATTTAGTTGGCTTTGAAATTTTCTTGTACTACCAGTACAATGTTCTCTACAAACAAAAGCATGATGGCCTGGTCATATGCCAAGAGTAGGTCAGGCTCACCTGCTTATTGTTTCTACATCCTGCTCTCTTCCCTTTTCTGAATTTTTTGGCATTTGCCTTTCTCTCTTTCTGCTGTACTTTTCCAATTCTTCGTGATCTTTCAAAGATGATTGATCATTTTTTGCAATTACATCACCTAATTTTTTTCAGCAGCCTTGGATATGTGATTTGAACTCAGTGAAACCAGCTCAGAACTCTCTTCCAACCTCCTTACTTGCCTTGGGTTCCAACTCCTTCAATGTATCTTTAGCAGAGATACTGGAGTGGGTTGCCATTTCCTTCTCCAGCTCATTTTACAGATAAGGAAACTAAGAGAAGTGGAGTTAAGTGACTACAACAGCTCTGTATCCTTTTTAGTTCAAAGATCATTATCCTTAGCAAAGGAGGAAAAAGCAAAATACATGTTTCTCTCAATGACTTAACAAGACTCCATCCTGCTTTTATCTTCCTTTTTTTTTCTAAAAGTAGCTCAGAACAAAAACAAAAACCCGCCCTTAAGTATTCATTAACAGCTTCCCTTCATTCTGAAATGTAGTGTTCCTGACACTAGTTCTCTACAACTCTTCTACTATTCTATCTGTGTCTTTGTAAAAAGTTTGATAAATTCCTTCATCTTCAGGAAGATTTTCTCAAGAAAGATTTAGCTTTGCACCTTGAGAATCTCATTCATGAGAGCTTCTTATCCCTCTTCAGCTGACTTTCCCTATTGAATTTTAATCCACTGGGATGCTAACAATTCTATGAGCCTGTTGGAATATAATCTTCTCTGGTAAGTTAAGATACAGGTGAAACAATGCAAGGTTTTCTTCTGGTCTCTCACAGATTTTGAGATGGAGGGGTCACTTCCCAACAAAGTTGCTATCTTTTTTGCCTGAGATGCCTGTTCACTTTTGTTTATTAGAAGCAGACCCAGTGGTGGAGCCAAGATGGCTGCATAGAAGCAGGAAAACTCCATATGCCCCCTTGATAACAACCTCAAATACCTATAAAAATGACTCTAAACAAACTTTAGGGCTACAGAACCCACAAAGTGACAGAGAGAAACAAATCTCCCACTGAAGACAGCCCAACAGGTGGACAGGAAGGGTCCATTGCAGGACTCTGGGAGTCAAACCCTGCCCCACTTAAGCCTGCAGTTTTAGCCTTAGGGCAGCCACAACCAGCCCCAGCTGGAGGGACTTAGGGAGAGTGGCTCACCAAGAGCTGTGGCAGTTTCCAGAATTATCAACCCATAAATGACAAAGACAAAGTGAAAGTTCAGTGTAGACTTTGTGGGAACACGGGGTCTGGGAGCACACTCCAGCCTTTGCCCTGGAGGGAGAAGTTGCTAAGGTTCAGCTCAGCCACCAGTGTTGCATGGCAGCTTCAGTTCCTGGCCTGCAGATTGTAGGGAGACCAAGCAACAAGTCTGAGGGATAGTCACTCTTGCTTTAAGCTACTTGGATCTGGGTTGCTGTTTAGGGTGTAGGTCTTGGGATGTGTGACTAGTGTGCAAGAGCCAGTGGAGGCTTCTGAGAGGGCAGCCAACTAGTAGCTCTAGCAGCTGAGAAAATCCCAGCAATTTGGGACAAAGCTTTCTTTTCTGAAAGCAGAGTTCTACTTTGGCAAAAAAGCTCAAAAGTCAAATAATTGAGTGGCAACATGAGCAAGCAAAGGAAGCAAAGCAAGCACAGCATTCTGAATTTGGATGCCTTTTTTGGGTTCAAAAAGGATCAAAGCATGGAACAGGAGGAAGACAGAGAAGTTAGAACTCCTACACCAAAAGCTTCCAAGGAAAATATGAACTGGTTACAGGCTATAGAGGAGCTTAAGAAGGATTTTGAAAACCAAATAAGAGAAGTGGAGGAAAAATTGAGAAGAGAACTGGGAGTGATGCAAGAAAATCATGAAAAGAGAGTCAACAACCTGACTGAAGAATATGACACCTTAAAAAATAGACTAACTCAAATAGCAAAAAAGGCTCAAAAGGCCAATGAGGAGAAGAATACCTTAAAAAGCTGAATTTGCCACATGGAAAAAGAATCTCAAAAGCTCACTGAAGAGAATAATTCCTTCAGAATTAGATTGGAGCAAATGGAAGCTAGTGACTTTATGAGAAATCAAGATACTATTTATTAAACAGATCCAAACAAATGAAAAAATAGAAGGCAATGTAAAGTATCTCATTGGAAAAACTACTGACCTGGAAAATAAATCCAGAAGAGATAATTTAAAAATTATTGGACTACCTGAAAGTCATGATCAAAAAAAGAGAACCTAGAAATCATCTTTCAAGAAATTCTCAAGGAAAATTGCCCTGATGTTTTAGAACCAGAGGGTAAAATAGAGGTTGAAAGAATCCACTGATCACATCTTTAAAAAGATCCTCAAAAGAAAATTCCTATGAATACTATTGCCAGGTTCCAGGGTTCCCAGATCAAGGAGAAAATATTACAAGCAGCCAAGAAGAAACAATTTTAATTTTGTGGAAACATAATCAGGAAAACACAGGATCTGGTGGCTTCTACATTGAGGGATCAAAGGGCTTGGAATATGATATTCCAGAGGTCAAAGGAGCTGGGATTAAAACCAAAAATCACCTACCCAGCCAAACTGAGTATCGTGTTTCAGGGGAAAATATGGTCATTCAATGAAATAAATAATTTTTAAGCATTCCTGATGAAAAAACCAGAGTTGAATAGAAAATTTGACATTCAGATACAAGAAGCAAGAGAAGCATGAGAAGGTAAACAGGGAAAAAAATCATAAGGAACTTATTGAAGTTGAACTATGGAAAAACAATAATTGTAACTGATGAAACTTTTCTCAGTATGAGAATAGTTGAAGGGAATATATATATATATATATATATATATATATATATATATATATATATATATATATGTCTATATAGGAGGGCAGATGGGCATATGAGTACATATGTGATTATGTGTATATATGTGTACAGGTATACATAGACAGAGGACACAGGACCAATTGAATAAGAAGTCATGATACTTAAAGGTGATATTAAGAGGTGAGAGAGGAATATAGTGAGAGGAGATGGGGAGAGACACAATGGGGTAAATTATCTCATATAGAAGAGGCAAGGGAAAACTTACAATGGAGGGGAAGAACAGGAAGGCAAAAGGGAATGGGTCAACTTTACTCTCATTGAATTGTCTTTGGGAGGGAATGACATACACACTAAATAGTGTACCTTGTCCTACAGGAGTGTAGGGTGGGGAGGGGATGAGAGGGGGTATGATGGAAGGAAGGCAGGTTGGGGGGGAGGGAAGTTGGAAGTACACATTTTTGAAAAGGGACAGGGTCAAAGTAGAGAATAGAACAAGTTTGGGGTGGGATAGAATAGAGGGAAATATAGTCAGTCTTTCACAATATATCCACTATGGAAATGTTTTGCGTAGCTACACATGTACAATCTATTCTGAATTGCTTATCTTCCCAGCAAGTGTGGGTGATGAGGGAGGAGGGGAAAGAACCTGGAATTCAAAGTTTTAAAATCAAATGTTTAAAAAATATGTTATTATTATTTTCTTACATGTAACTGGAAAATAAGATATATAGGCACTGAGGTATAGAGATCCATCTTGCCCTACTGGAAAGTCGGAGGAGGGATGGGGGTGGATATAGGAAAGAGCAGATTGAGGGAGGGGGTATACCGTGAGATTGCTGTTTCGAGATGATTGATAGGGGAAAAACAGGGAGAAAATTTGTAACTCAAAATTTTTTGGAAATGTTCACAACTCCACCAGCAATGCATTAGTGTTCCAATTTGTCCACATCCTCTCCAGCATTTGTCATTTTCCTGTTTTGTCATTTTAGCCAGTCTGACTGGAGAGATATGGTACCTCAGACTTGTTTTGATTTGCATTTCTCTAATCAACAGTGATTTAGAGCATTTCTTCATATGCTTATAGATATCTTTAATTTCTTTCTCTGAAAACTGCCTGTTCATATCCTTTGACCATTTATCAATTGGAGAATGACTTGTATTCTTATAGATTTGACTCAATTCTCTGTATATTTTAGAAATGAGTCCTTTATCAGAGACATAGGTTGTAAAAATTCTTTCCCAATTTCCCACCTCCCTCTTGATCTTGGTTACATTGGCTTTGTTTGTACAGAAGCTTTTCAATTTAATGCAATCAAAATTATCCATTTTGCATTTTATAATGCTCTCTAATTCTTGTTTGGTGCTAAAGTCTTTCCCTCTCCACAAATCTGACAGGTAAACTATTCCTTGCTTTCCCAGATTGCTTATAGTATCATCCTTTATACCTAGATCATGCACCCACTTAGACTTGATTTTGGTATATGGTGTTAGATAATGGTCTATGCCCAGTTTCTGCCATACTGTATTCCAGTTTTCCCAGCAGTTTTTGTCAAATAGTGCATTCTTATCCCCAAAACTGGGGTCTTTGCGTTTATCAAACAATAGATTACTATACTCATTAAGTGCTGAATCTCGTGCACCCAATCTATTCCATTGATCCACTACTCTATTCCTCAGCCAGTACCAAGCATTTTTGATGACTGCTGCTGTATAATACAGATTAAAATCTGGTATAGCTAGTCCACCTTCCCTAGCATTTCTTTTCATTAATTCCCTTGATATTCTAGAGTGTTTGTTCTTCCAAATAAATTTTGTTACTATTTTGTCCAACTCTATAAAGTAGTTTTTTGGTAAATTGATTGGTATGGCACTAAATATATAATTTAGTTTGGGTAAAATTGTCATTTTTATTATGTTATCTCGACCCAGTTGTGAACTTATCCAACCATTCTGGAGAGCAATCTGGAATTATGCCCAAAGGGTTATAAATAATTTCATACCCTTTGACCCAGCAATACCACTTCTAGGGTTATATCCCAAAGAGATCATAGAAAAGGGAGGAAGACCCATATCTACAAAAATATTTATAGCAGCTCTTTTCATGGTTGCAAAGAATTGGAAATTAAAGGGGTGCCCATCAATTGGGGAATGGCTAAACAAGTTGTGGTATACGCATGTAATGGAATATTATTGTGCTATAAGAAATGAGGAGGAGACGATTTTCATATTTACCTGGAGAGGCTTATATGAACTGATGCTGAGTGAGAAGAGTATAACCAGGAGAAATTTGTATACAATCACAGACACAACATATGTGTGATGACCAGCTATGATAGACTGCACTCTTCTCAGCAATGCAGTGATATGTCAATCCCAAAAGACTCATGAAGGAGAGAGATGCAGCATCCAGAGAAATAACTAGAAAGCACTGAGCTTGAATCCTGATGGAAGAAAACTAATTGATCTTTTTCTTTTCATTGTTTGGTTTTATTTCTTCTTTACCATTTTTTCATCCCATCTAGTACAATATGCCTTTGTAATTTGATTAATGTCTAATGTGAAAGTATTTGCAGATCCTATACTGGACTATATGCCGTCGTGGGGGGTGGGGGGAGGAGGGAAGGGAAATTTGAAACTCAAGGAACTATGGAATTGAATCTTATAAACTAAAAATAAACAAATAAATTTAAAAAAAAGAAAAAGAAAGACAGCAACAACTTTGAAAGATTTGAAAATTTTGATTAATGTAATGAAATTAATATGCCACATAAGGAACGTCTAAGGAAAATGGAATATATCAATGGAGATACAGCCATAAGACAATTCAATATCAATGAAATGCAATAGAAGATAGTCAGAAAATCAACCAAAATGTAGAATGAACTGAAGCTATGATGCAGTAGGACAAAAAATAAATGAACATGTACAAGGTCATACAAATTGAAGTCATCATTGAAGGCAATACAATTGAATAATTGACATTGGACAACTAGTTAATGTCTGTGTTATTCAGGCAAACATTTTAGAAAAGAACCAAAATTTATGTGACTTAGTATATATAAAGGAATATATCCAGCAAGAGGTACTCACTATATTCAGATCTAAGCCTTATACAGTTTCTGCTAGAGTAATGTGGAAGTAGAGTAGTTAGACAAATCCAGATTTGCTCTAATTTAGTAAGCAAACTCAGACAGTCATATGGTGTCAGGGTCTGGGGACAACGGTGGGGGTAAGGACAGGGGTGTCAGGAATAAAAATAACATATAGTTAGCATTCTGAAATGCAACATTAATTCTGTAAGGAACAGATAAAATGAAAGAAGTTAGTCATCAAAATTTAGTTTGTATTTCTATTCTGCAGCTAGCTTGTATGCTTAATGATCCCTTCAAGACTTCAGGGCATGTTTCTATTCCTCTTGGATAGAGTGGAGAGGGGAGAAGGAATTTTAAAGGCAATTTCTCTGTGTATCTCCTTAAGTTTTAGAAATTATCTCAAAATTCTGGATATGTTTTGTTTTTGCACTATAAGAAATGAGGAGGAGATGATTTTCATATTTACCTGGAGAGGCTTATACGAACTGATGCTGAGTGAGAAGAGTATAACCAGGAGAAATTTGTATACAATCACAGACACAACATATGTGTGATGACCAACTATGACAGACTGCACTCTTCTCAGCAATGCAGTGATATAAGTCAATCCCAAAAGACTCATGAAGGAGAGAGATGCAACATCCAGAGAAGCTGATAATAATCTTTTTGATCAATTGTAAAAAAATTTTTTTTGGAAATTAATGGTGTAAATTAAAATAAACCTAAAATTTAATTAAAAAAAAGAATTAGACCCAGTGTAACCATTTCCATGTTCTGAAAATTAAATTATCATTAAGGTACACTGAGAATTTTTTAGTTTTAGCAGAAGGAGTGTTTTAGCCAATATCTGAAGTTTCCCATGATAACGATGACAACAACGTACTATTGCCATTCTTGTTATTCAGTTGTTTTAGTCATCTCTGACTCTTTGTGACTCCATTTGAGGTTTTCTTGGCAAGGATACTGGAGTGATTTGCCATTTCCTTCTCCAGCTCATTTTACAGAGGAGGAAACTGAGGCAAACAGGGCTAAAATGACTTGACCAGAGTCACTTAGCTAGTAAGTGTCTGAGGTGAGATTAGAACTCAGGAAGATGAGCCAGGCCAGCACTCTATTTACGGAGCCATCTACTACTACTACTACTACTACTACTACTACTACTACTACTACTGCTACTACTACTACTACTACTACAACTATGGATTATAAGATTTGCAAAGCATGGAGAAATATTAATTTTTTTTTAATTTTTATTTTTTTTTAAACAAATGCTTTATTAACTTCTGTTTTACATCATTCATTTCCGCCAGAGTTTGAGTTACAATCATTTTACCCCCATTATTCCCCTACCCAACCTCCCAGAATAGTAGTCCCACAAGATATCGCTTCCTCCAATCTGCTCTCTCCCATACCCCCATCGACTTTTCCATTAGAGGAAGGTGAATCTTTGTGTCCCAATGCCTGCACATCTTATCTCCCTATTACAAGGAAAAGAGTATTAATAATAGTATTTATATATATTTGAAACATTTAATCTTAAGACCTCAAATTTCAGATCCATTTCCTTCCTCCCTTGTCACCCATTCCCTCTGGGGAGATAAGTAATTCAGTATATATTGTACATGTCTAGCTATGCAAAACATTATCATAGTAGATATATTGTACAAGGCTGCTTATAATTCCCTCCCCCTCATCCCACCCCCCCACCTGGTCCATTCCCTATATGATCCTGTCCCTCTTCTATAGTGGGTACTTCCAACCTCCCCTCCCCCAAGGATGCCCTCCCATCCATCATCCCTCCTCTCATCCCCCTTCCCCCATCCTGCTGCAGGTTGAGATATCCCATTTAGTATGTATGTCATTTTCTCCCTGAACCAAATTCAATGTGAATGTGGTTTTGCCTTTTTAGCCTTCCTTCTTCTCCCCCTCCTTTGCACCCACTTCCCCTACATGGGATAGTTTACCCTACCATGTCTCTCCCCATCTCCTCTTGCCACTTTCCTCTCTCACCTCATAATTTCATCCCTTGAGTATTCTCCCTTCCCAACAAAGTCAACCTATGCCCTCTATCCATATATAACTATAACCATATACACACACATTCACATATGTATTCATATGACCACACCTCCTTCTTCCATTATTTTCATAGTGAGAAAGATATCATCAGTCACAGATATTGCTTTTCCATATAGGAATGTAAATAGTTCAACTTTGATAAGTTCCTTTTGATTTCTTTTCCCTGATTACCTTCTCAGGCATCTCTTACCTCTTGCGTCTGGATGTCAAATTTTCTATTCAACTCTGGTTTTTTCCTCAAGAATGCTTGAAAGTCCTCTATTCCACTGAATGACCATATTTTCCCCTGAAACAAAATACTCAGTTTTGCCGGGTAGGTGACCCTCGGGTTCATTCCCAGTTCTTTTGCCCTCTGGAATATCATATTCCATGCCCTTCGATCCCTCAGTGTAGAAGCTGCCAGGTCCTGGGTTATTCTGATTGTGTTTCCACAATATTGAAATTGTTTCTTCCTGGCTGCTTCTAGTATTTTCTCCTTGATCTGGGGATTCTGGAACCTGGCTATAATATTCCTGGGAGTTTTCTTTTGGGATCTTTTTCAGGAGGTGATCTGTGGATTCTTTCAACCTCTATTTTGCCCTCTGGATCTAAAACATCAGGGCAGTTTTCCTTGAGAATTTCTTGAAGGGTGATTTCTAGGTTTTTCCTTGATCATGGCTTTCAGGTAGTCCAATAATTTTTAAATTGTCTCTCCTGGATCTATTTTCCAGGTCAGTGGTTTTTCCCATGAGGTATTTCACATTGCCTTCTATTCTTTCATTTGTTTGGATGTGCTTAACAGCATCTTGATTTCTCATAAAGTCATTAGCTTCCATTTGCTCCAGTCTAACTCTGAAGGAATGAATCTCCTCAGTGAACTTTTGAGATTCTTTTTCCATCTGGCAAATTCGACTTTTAAGGCATTCTTCTCCTCATTGCCCTTTTGGGCCTCCTTTGCCATTTGAGTTAGTCTATTTTTTAAGGTGTTTTCCTCAGTCAGGCTTTTGACCCTCATTTCATACTTTTCCTGCATCCTTCTCATTTCTCTTTCCAATTTTTCCTCCACTTCTCTTATTTGATTTTTAAAGTCCTTCTTAAGGTCCTCTATGGCCTACAACCCACTCATGTTTTCCCTGGGGCTTTTGGAGCAGGACTTCTGACCTCACAGTCCTTTTCCTGCTCTATGCCCCCAAAATAGGAGTCTAGGGTTGCATTTTTCTGTTTCCTTTGCCTTGGCATGTTGCCACTTAATTGCTTGACTTTTGGGCTTGTTGCCACACTGTGGCTTTAAGGCCAGATAGAGGAATTTTCGTCCCGAACGTGTGTGGGGCAACTTCCGTTTCTGGCAAGCTGTAAACCCACCCACAACTTCCACCCTAGATCACAATCCAGATCCAGGGAGGTTAAAGCAAGAGCGATTACCCCCCAAGACTGATCCCTGGATCTCCCCACGATTTGTAGGCTGGGAGCCAGAGCTGCCTCTGAAAACTACAAAATGGCGTGTCTCCTCAGTGGCTTCTAGCCCCCAGGGGAGGGAGCTGACGCATTCCCCAAATACAGGTCCCAGAGTCCATAGGACACTAACCTCTTACTTTGTCCTAGGCATGTCTATGTTGATAATTCTGGAGTCGCCACAGCTCCTGGTGTTCTGGGGTTCCTCCAGCTGGCTGCTGGCCCTGCCACCCTGGGGCTAAAACCTCAGCTCACACGGACCTGGGCTCGGCTCGGCTCCTGCACTCTGTGCTCTGCGCGCTGCCAGGTCCCAGACCTCTGCGCTGGTCCTTCCTGCAGGGCTGCTGGGCTGTCCTCAGCGGGAGGTTAGCTTCTCTGTGTCGTTCTGTGGGTGCTGGGGCTCCAGAAGTTGTTCAGAGTCCCCTTTTACATAGTTTGGGGGGAATCTGGGGGCACAGAGGCTTGGACGATCTGTTTCTACTCTGCCATCTTGGTTCCGCCCCTCATGGAGAAATATTATTTTATTTCATCCACACAACAACACTGCAAGGTTGGTGCTTTTATTATCCCCATTTTGCAGACAAGGAAATTGAGGCTGATGCCTAAAGTCATAGAGCTTGTAGGTTTGAGGCAGAATTTGAACTCAGATCTTTCTCCTTCCAAATCTATGACTCTATCCATGCTGTTACCTAGCTGACTACAAGACCATGCCAGTTTTGTGATTTTTTTCCCCAAACATCAACTTTTTTTTTAATCCAAATATTACACAGTATATGCCAGGATTCTTCTCCCATTGATCTTTGCCCAAATACTTCCTGGTATATAATAAGCACTTGGTGCATATTTTATCTTTAGCTTTCTAAGATTTCTCTTCCTGAGTTCTTGGATTTATTAGCATATGTATACCTCAATATACCATGCTACTAGAACTTACTCCTTATTCCTATTTTTAATAAGGTATACCTTTGCTGAGCAATATTCCAGTATGAATTCCAGCTTACTAGTGTTAGTTATACCTGTGAGGTTGAATATGACTCTTTGACTTAGGATCCCTAGCTTGTTTTGCTTGTGATCCATATTTTATGCATTTTTGTAGAGACATATGATGTCACAGACTTTGTTATTGGCTACTACTTCAGATTTTGTCTGGTGTATATTACTGGATAAATATACAGAGATTCTTCCTCCTATCTTGTAGTGGCTACTCCCCAATGCATCTAGATTGGTAGGCATGGGAACTAAAGGTAGGTATGGTTTGGTAGGTAAGAAAAAAGGGGACAGGGAATTTTGTTTTTTAGAGAAGCTGTAGCTAGCACAAAGTATTGATATTTTTATTTATTAATTACAAGCAGTACCATTTACCATCTGTAGTTGGACTATTCACATCCACGAGATCACAGATCTACTTATGTATGTGAGTTTGAGAGATGATTATTATACTTCACTAATAGTTGCTTATTTATATTTATTTAGTATTTCTTCCAAAGGTCCATGATTTTTTTTTTTCTGGGGGATATGTGTCTGCATTGATATTGGCTGGCTAGAAGTTATTCATCAAATGTGTAATTATTCAACCAAAAGTCTCTCAGAGAACTCAAAAAAGACTTTTAGCAATCTAGAACCCACATTACCTGAATGATAGGTACATCTACCAGATTGACTAAAAGGACAAAAGAGGAAAGTGACAAATGTTGAGGGGATGTGGAAAAATTGGGACACTAATTCATTTTTGATGGAATTGTAGACTGATTCAATCATTTTGGAGAACAATCTGGAATTATGCCCAAAGAGTTATTAAACTGACTATACCCTTTGACCCAGCAATACCACTATGAGGTTTATTCCCAAAGATGTTTAGGGAAAAAGAAAAAGGACTGGAATGTCCTAAAATGTTTATAGTATCTCTTTTAGGTGGCAAAGAACTGGAAATTGCTGGGATGCCCATGAATTAGGGAATGGCTAAATAGGGTGTGGTATATGATTGTGATGGAACACTATTGTGTTACAAGAAATGATGAGCTCAATAATCTTAGAAAAATACG
The DNA here is from genome assembly GCA_011680675.1 of Gymnobelideus leadbeateri. NCBI lineage: Eukaryota > Metazoa > Chordata > Mammalia > Diprotodontia > Petauridae > Gymnobelideus > Gymnobelideus leadbeateri. The sequence continues at coordinate 1,157,947 of WOXC01007610.1, forward strand.
GAAAGACTTGAATGAAATAATGAAGAGCAAAATGAGCAGAATCAAGAGAACATTGTATACGGTAACAGCAATGCTGTTTGAAGAACAACTTTGAACAGCCAAGTCATTTTGACTATTATAAATACCCAAATTAATCATAAAGGACATAAAAAATAAGGCACTATCTACAGCCAGGGAAAGAACTGGTAAATAGAAGTATGTAGAGAATAATTAAAAGTGTTTATCTATATATGTAATATATATATATATATATTCCTATTTATATTGTATTTAATAATAGCCATCTCTAGGGCAGAGTGGGAGGAGAGAGGGGAAAAAAGAAATTTACATTATAACTTTATTACATATTTAAAAGGAATAGCATAGTAGGATATATATTTAAATGTATATTTAATATATATTATATATAAAATATATACTTAAAAGGAATACATAGTAAGATATATTAAATACATATTTAATATATTATATACAAAATATACATTTAAAAGGAATAGCATAGTAGGATATATATTTAAATATATATTTAGCATATATTATATATATATATAATCTGATATATATTATATGTAAAATATATATTTAGAAGGAATACATAGTAGATTTGCAGTTTCATGTGCAGTTATCTTTTTTATTATGCTATGTCATGGAAATGTTTGTTTTATTCCATAAATCAAAAACTAATGAATTAAGCATAAAAAGTAAACTTTCTATGCAGTTCTCCTCCCTGTTCTCTGATAAATCTAGCTTGGGGGATCCACCCAACAAGCTAAAATATCCTTTCTTTTCTCTTGATATCATGAGCATCAAAATGGTGCATATGGGTAGTCTATCTATTATGCCTTACCCTTTACATGTGACCTCTCCATTATGCTCTTATTTGTAGATGACTCTGTTCTAGCTCTGTCAAGCCCAGGGAACATTACAAAGTTGCCTAAATGAGGTCCACAATCACTCAGTCTAGTTTGACCTAACCATCCACATAGGAAAAACCAAATGGGTAAAGAACACTTATCGTCCAGACAGGCTGCTCAGTGAATAGAGTGCTGGCCCTCAAATCAGGAAGGCCTGAGTTCAAATCCTGTCTCAGACACTTAGTATGTGGCCCTAGAGGTAAGTCACCATAACCTCTTTCTGCTTTGGTTTCCTCATCTGTAAAATGGGGTAATACTATCACAAGCCTCACAGAGTTGTTATGAGGATCAAACGAGGTTTTAAAGTACTCTACAAATCTTCAAGAGTTATATAAATGCTAGCATTCATTATGACATGGAATTCAATAGACAATCTAGAAAATTCATCTACCAGAATGTGTGTTTGTGTGTGTGTGTGAGTTAGACAGACACTACAAATGGTAATAATACAACGCTTAGAGTATTTATATAGCAGTTCAAGTTTTACAAAGTGCTTTATTTTATTTTTATTTATTTTATATATTATATTTATTATATATATAATATTATATATTATTTACATATTTATTTTATTTTATTTATTCATTTTATCTTCACAACAACCTGGGAGCTGGGTGTTCTTATTATCCCCACTTTTTACACATGAAAAAAACTGAGGTAGACAGAGGTTAAATAACTTGCCAAGGGTCACACAGCTAGGAAATGCCTGAGGCTGAATTTGAAAAGTGACTCAGCTGCCACCTAGCAACACTAAGGTAGTCACAGAATTAAATGAGAAAAGGAGAGTGAACTGGGTGGTTTTATAAAAACATAAAGGTCCTTTAGTGACCCTAAACTTCCCCAGGAAACAAAGACCCATCTGTTTAACATTAATATTCTGCAGGTGTTGTTTAGTTGTGAGTCATGGAATGCTAATAGTCTCTGAAGAATAAGAAGTGATTCTCATCCAAAGGGCAATGAAAAGGTGTCTGGTGGGTTGTGCATAGGCTGTAATACATAACAAAGTGAAATAATCATCACAGGGAAAAACCTTTCTCAAAGCAGCTGTACTTTATAAAATGTACATTGAAAGTAGGCAACCAAAAGCATCCAGGTTTAGACAAATGGTTACTTTGACATGGGGATAATATATTGTCCTGTGACAGGAGCTTTGGTGTGGACTGTGTTCTGGGCTTGGCCTGATTCAGGCCTAGTACTATCATAGTTTAGAATTGATCTTGGAATGAAATGAGACATTTGAAGGTCATTTAGCAGTTAGCAAAAGGAGATTGACTTAGTCTTAATCTTCCTCATTTCCCCCCTAATGGAGCCACTTTGGGACCTCTCTGATCCATCCATCATGCACCTATGCCATGTTCCTTCTCCTCACCCTCACTCCTGCTTTTCAACTGTCTTTTGTATGTTGCCTCCCTCATTACACTGTAAGCTTGTTGAGGGTTTTGTTCATTGTTTTTTTGCTATATGTATCTATCTCTAGTACTTAGAACAGTGTCTGGCATATAGTAGGCATTTAATAAATATTTGTTAATTGACTGATTCATAGCAGGAGAAGGCTATTCAACAAGGACAGTCATTGAGGACACTGTGCATTGATACACCTGAGAGTGATGTCCTCTTGCCTGAGTTGCCCAATGTGGTCCATCAAACATCAGAGTTCTTTGAACTCCTAGAGGCTGCTTTATATCTGGGTGACAAGGAAATTATGTCAATAACCTGAGCTTTTAGTCCCCTGAGTCAATCAAGTCTTGAGGATAGCTTCAATACCTTTTAAGGAACAATTAGTCTAATTTACTTGATGGGGTGAGGAGGGACAGGGCTTACTAGACTGTTCCCACTTCAGGCTGCTAGATGCCATATTAAATCTTATTCTTCCAGGGCCTAAACTTCTCTATTATTGTAAATCAGGCACCTTTGGACCTTGTTAATCAAAAATTAAGTTGGTTAGCAGCCCATTCCTTCTTGTGCCCCCCTCAAAGAACAGCAACTTCCAAGCTATCCAAGGACCTGGGCTTTCCCATGTTAGGAGGCAAAAGAAAGAGTCTGAGAGATTTCTTCTGTCTTTAGGGGTAAAATCTCATCTAAGTTAATGTTGAATTGCATCCCACAATGTACTTTGACACTCTTACAAATTAACACTTTCCCTGGAACTTACTAGAAGTTACCTAAGAAAGGATCATCGATCCCTATTAAGAACCATTTCTTAATAAATGAACATTACTTCAAGATAAAGGAGAAACTTTCATAAAGTATGGTAAATGGCTATTGATAAACCATTATGGACTGTTGTAGTTGTTTGTTCATTGTTCTCGAAGAGGGCCGTATCATGAGGAAGGTGATGCCATGACTTACAAGTGAATTGGATTTAAGTGAGGGAGGGCTGTGCAAAGTCACCAGCCTCACTTTCTCCCCCAGAGTCATTTGGGTCCAGTAGCATGATATAGATCAGAATGACTGGAGATGACCTCGGTCATCATGGACTATAAGAATATTGAATGCAGGGACAAAGCTTTTACTCTCTGTCCAATGTATATTCAGTAAATGTTGCTTAAATAAGAACACTAATAAAAGCAAAACAGAGGTCAGAGATCTAGAACTTCCTGTTTACCTTTGTAGGAGGGGAAAATGAGTCACTTTCCTTACTCAGAGCTCAAATACTTCATAATAACTTCGATGAAGCCTCCTGTGTCACAGTAAATTCCCCTTTTGTAAATCCAAGCGTCTTGGAGGATACTGGGATCCTGCTTGGCTTAGTATTTAAGCAGCATTTGACTTCAGATGAATTAAGATGATTCATGCATTTCAATTTTCTCTGCCCTGTTAAACATTTGCAGGGGTAACTTGGATAAAATATGGCTCCATTCTTGTAAGGGACAGGAATCTGATCGTGACTGGATAAAAATTTCAGGGCAGGAAGAGAGAAGTTTCATAAATAATTAGTTCATTTTACAGATAGAGAAAGAGATTCAGAGAAGTTAAGTGATTTCCATTACAAGTTAATGTTATATAATCTCAACTGGTCCCTCATTGTGATAGGGCAATCCTTTTATACCTTCCTGATTGGTTTACCATCCCACTCATGACAGTGACTTTTCCAAATCTTTTGATCTCTCCTCCAGCCCTCCCTCCTCTAGTCCATCAGCTGAGAAGTTTGCTTCATATTTCACTAAATATGTCACCCAAGCTAACCACAAAATTACCATTTTTTCCTCATTTCTCATTTCACATTACTCAGACGTCTTCTGCCACCATCCCCTCCTTCACCTCTATTTCACACGAAGAGGTGGCGCTTCTCACCAAGGCAAAATTCTCTACTTGCACAAGTAGTCCCATACATCCTATCATCTGTAGCAGATTGCCTCCTCTATTATCCCTTCTCTCTCCCTAGTCTTCAATCACTCCCTATCTACTGGCTGCCCACAAACAAGCTCTTGTCTCCCCCATCCTCAAAAAAACCCTCACTTGATCCATCCATCCCTCCCCTTCTCCCTAGCTTATGTCTCTCCTCTCTTTCATGGCTAAACTCCTTGAGAAGGTTATCTATAATGGCTGCCTCCACTTTCTTTCCTCTTACTCGCTTCTTAATTCTTTATAATCTGGGTTCCAATCCTATCATTCATCTGAAACTTTTCTCTCCAGTGTCAATTTAATGGTCTCTTCTCTACCCACATCCTTGATTCCTCTGAAAATTCTGACTCTGTTTATCACCTTTTCTTCTTTGATTCTTCTCTCTAAGTTTTCCTGACACTACTTTCTCCTGGTTCCCCTTCTACTTGTCTGATTGCTCCTTTGTCTCTTTGCTGGACCTTCATCCAGATCATACATGAAAATTGTGAGGGTCCCCCTAGACTCTGTCCTGGGCCCTCTTCTTTTCTTCTTCTCTACTATTTTATTTGGTGATCTCATTCACTCCCATAGTTTTAATTATTATTCTTGTGCAGACAGTTCTAAGATCTACTTCTCCAGCACTAACCTAGCAACATCGAATCTCACATCTCCAACTGCTTTCAGATACCACAAACTGGATATTCTATGGAGATCTTAAACTCAACTTACCTATTATTGTTGAGGGTACACTATCATCCTCCCAGTCACCCAAGCTAACCACAAAATTACCTTATAATTTCCTCATATCTATGTTTTTTTAAACAAATGCTTTATTAACTTCTGTTTTACATCATTCATTTCTGCCAGATTTTGAGTTACAATTTTTCCCCCATTTTTCCCCTACCCACCATCCTAGAATAGCAGTCCCACAAGATATCCCTTCCTTCAATCTGCTCTCTCCCATATCTTCTCCCATGCCCCCTTCCCCCCTTCGACTTTTCCATTAGAGCAAGGTGAATCTCTGTGCCCCAATGCCTGCACACCTTATCTCCCAATTACATGCAAAAGAGTATTAATAATAGTATTTATATATATTTGAAACATTTAATGTTAAGACCTCGAATTTCAGATCCATTCCCTTCCTCCCTTGTCACCCATTCCCTCTGGGAAGATAAGTAATTCAGTATATGTTGTACATGTCTAGCTATGCAAAACATTACCATAGGAGATATATTGTACAAGGCTGCTTATAATTCCCTCCCACCCATCCCACCCCCAACCTGGTCCATTGCCTACTTGATCCTGTCCCTCTGCTATAGTGGGTACTTCCAACCTCCCCTCCCCCCAAGAATGCCCTCTCATCCACCATCCCTCCTCTCATCCCCCTTCCCCCTATTCTGCTGCAGGTTGAGATATCCCATTTAGTATGTATGTCATTCTCTCCCAGAACCAAATTCAATGAGAATGTGGTTTTGCCTTTTTGCCTTCCTATTCTCTTCCTCCCTTCCAACCACTTCCCCTTGCTTCTTCTACATGAGATAGTTTACCCTACCCTGTCTCTCTCCATCTCCTCTGGCCACTTGCCTTTCTCACCTCATAATTTCATCCCTTGAGTATCATCCCTTCCCAACAAATTCAACCTATGCCCTCTATCCATGTATAACTGTAAACATATATACACACATGCACATATGTATTCAAATGTCCATACACCCTTCTTCCATTATTTTCATACTGAGAGAGGTTTCATCAGTCATGGTTATTGCTTTTCCATGTAGGAATGTAAATAGGTCAACTTTGATAAGTTCCTTTTGATTTCTTTTCCCTGATTACCTTCTCAGGCATCTCTTGCTTCTTGTGTCTGGATGTCAAATTTTTCTATTCAGCTCTGGTTTTTTCCTCAAGAATGCTTGAAAGTCCTCTATTCCACTGAATGACCATATTTTCCCCTGAAACAAAATACTCAGTTTTGCTGGGTAGGTGACCCTTGGGTTCATTCCCAGCTCTTTTGCCCTCTGGAACATCATATTCCATGCCCTTCTATCCCTCAGTGTAGAAGCTGCCAGGTCCTGGGCTATTCTGATTGTGTTTCCACAATATTGAAATTGTTTCTTCCTGGCTGCTTGGAGTACTTTCTCCTTGATCTGGGGATTCTGGAACCTGGCTATAATGTTCCTGGGAGTTTTCTTTTTGGGATCTTTTTCAGGAGGTGATCTGTGGATTCTTTCAACCTCTATTTTGCCCTCTGGGTCTACAACATCAGGGCAATTTTCCTTGAGAATTTCTTGAAGGGTGATTTCTAGCTTCTTTCTTTGATCATGGCTTTTGGGTAGTCCAATAATTTTTAAATTGTCTCTCCTGAATCTATTTTCCAGGTCAGTGGTTTTTCCCATGAGATATTTCACATTGCCTTCTATTCTTTCATTTGTTTGGATCTGCTTAACAGCATCTTGATTTCTCATAAAGTCATTAGCTTCCATTTGCTCCAGTCTAACTCTGAAAGAATGAATCTCCTCAGTGAACTTCTGAGATTCTTTTTCCATCTGGCAAATTCGACTTTTTAAAGCATTCTTCTCCTCATTGCCCTTTTGGGCTTCCTTTGCCATTTGAGTTAGTCTATTTTTTAAGGTGTTGTTTTCCTCAGTCAGGCTGTTGACCCTCATTTCATACTTTTCCTGCATCCTTCTCATTTCTCTTCCCAATTTTTACTCCACTTCTCTTATTTGATTTTTAAAGTCCTTCTTAAGGTCCTCTATGGCCTGTAACCCGCTCATATTTTCCTTTGGGGTTTTTGGAGCAGGATTTCTGACCTCACAGTTCTCCTCCTGTTCTATGCTTCGATCCTCTTTGCCCCCCAACTACGAGTCTAATGTTGCATTTTTCTGTTTTTTTGTTTCCTTTTCCTTGTCATGTTGCCACTTAATTACTTGACTTTTGGGCTTGTTGCCACAGTAGGACTCTGCCACCAGACAGGGGAGCTTCCTTCCCAAACATTGGGGTCTTCACAACTTCTGTTTCTGGCAAGCTGGATACCCACCCCATGACCTCCACCCCAGACCACAATCCAGAACCAGGGAGGTTAAAGCAAGAGTGATTACCCCCCAAGACTGATCGCTAGATCTCCCTACAGTTTGCAAGGCAGGAGCTGGAGCTGCCACTGAAAACTACAAAATGACGTGTCTCCCCAGTGGCTTCTAGCCCCCAGGGGAGGAAGCCGACGTGTTCCCCAAATACTGGTCCCAAAATCCATAAGGCACTAACCTCTCACTTTGTCCTAGGCATGTCTGTGTTGATAATTCTGGAATTGCCACAGCTGCTGGTGTTCTGGGGTTCCTCCAGCTGGCTGCTGGCCCGGCCGCCCTGGGGCTAAAACCCCGGCTCAGGTGGACCTGGGCTTGCCTCTCCACATGCTGTAGGCTGTGCTGCCAGCTGCCAGAGTGCTGCCCTGGTCCTTCCTGCAGGGCTGATGGGCTGTCCTCAGCGGGAGGTTAGTTTCTCTGTGTCGTTCTGTGGGTGCTGGGGCTCCAGAAGTTGTTCAGAGTTTGGAGGTGATCTGGGGGGAGAGTGCTTTGGACGTGCTCTTTCTACTCCGCCATCTTGGCTCCCCATATCTATGTTTTTATCTGCTAATATATCTCCATTTTATTTCTTTTGATAGAATGTAAGTACCTGTAGGGCAAGAACTACTTTTGTTTTTGTATACTTGGAGTTTATTGCATACACTTAATAAATGCTTATTGATTTATTAATATTATTAATCTCATCCTTATTAATACATTTTCTATTTCAAAACAAAAATATTAGTATATTTTTCTTGTTTGTTTTAGTTATGAAGTCACTTTTTGTGACTTCATTTGGGTTTTCTTGGCAAAGATACTGGAATGGTTTGCCATGTTCTCCAGATCATTTTATAGATGAGGAAACTGAGACAAACAGGGATAAATAACTTGTCCAGGATCACACAGCTATTCAGTTGCTGAGACCAGATTTGAACTCAGGTCTTCCTGATTTCAGACCCAGTGCTCTATCCACTGCATCACCTAGCTGTCCTAATAGTATATTAGTCTATTATATAATGTATAAATAAGTAAACATACACATATTGAGAATACCTGATCAAAAATTTTTTTTTAAATAAGGGTATATTATAAAAAATGTTTAGAAACCACTGGGTCTCTAACACCTGGGCTAGACTATGACATACAGTTTGGCTAGTCAACCCATAGAGTTCATCTATCAGCATGAAAATCTTGGACTGACTCTGTCATCGATGAATTGGGTACAGAGTTGAACAGTCAGACTTCTGGTGACCCCAAGCTTATCTCAGAAACAAAGGCCAATCTGTTTTTAACAATATTTTTTTCTAGGATGCTATATGACCATGGATCTTAGAATGCCACAGTCTCTGGAGAATTAAAGTTGTAGATGAACCAGACAGCAAGAGAGGCACAGAGCAGTCATGAGAATAGGCAATATTGCCAATAGGAAACTGAATAGGAGAAAGTGCAGAATAGACATGTTTTGGGGTTGTGGGGTTTTTGGAGGCAGTCAGGGTTAATTGATTTGCCCAGGGTCATGCAGCTAGTGAATGTCTGAGACCGGACTTGAACTCAGGTCCTCCTGACTCCAGGGCCTGTCCTGTATCCACTGTGCCATCTATATGCCCTAAACTAGAAGTTTTTAACAAAGGGAACATGAATTTAATTTTATACACACACACACACATATATACAATACATACATATATATATATACATATATGTATATATATAAAGAGAAAGACAGAGATTATATAGTTATATATAGAGTTATGCAGTTATAATATAGTTATTACTGCAATTCAGTGTAAATGGCTTCTTTTGTAATCCTATGCATTTTGTTTAATGAGTTAAGAAAACAACATTATTGCAAGAAACAGTTCCTAGGCATTGCCAGACTGCCAAAGGGGTCCATGACACTCCCAAATTTAAGAACCTCTGATGTAAAGCATGTTTCAGACAAAGAATAGGAAAGGAGGTAAGTCAGTCAAATAAAGTCAAGTAAAGTAAGTCTCCTTTTAGACATTAAAAGTCTCTATGTTCCATGCATATCCAAAAAACATATGTAATAGTCAAGATTTCTAGAGAACACATCCCAGAACATTGTTAGACTGATACTTAATGCTGTTTCTTTGGCTTCATTTCAGCCTACTAGGCAATAATGCACATCCAGAAGATATCTTCCATGTGGAGTGGACTCTTGTTATGCCTCATACCTGAGGGCCTAGTACTAAACAAGGGCAATTAGCTGGTACAGCAGATAGAGTGCCTGGCCTTGAGTCAGGAAGACCTGAGTTCAGATCTGACCTCAGACACTTACTAGCTATGTCACCGTGGTCAAGTCACTTAACCCAGTTACCTTGATTTCTTCATCTGTAAAATGAGCTGGAGAAGAAAATGGCAAACCACTCCAGTATCTTTGCCAAAAACAAACAAACCAACCAACCCAAATAGGGTCATGAAGGGTCAGACATGACTGAAAACAACTAAAACAACAAAAACAAGTACTAAACAAGGTCCTTGTGGTGTGAGACCTGGTATCTGGGTGTCTGATTTCAGAAGGCTGGGGCCCCATTGTTCTTTCAAACAATTGGGTGAAGCAAGGGAGAGAAAGCAAAAACCCTGCCTATTTAGACCCTGAAAGAGGCCAGGGTTAGAAACAAACTTTCCCAGTTATAAAGGGCCGAGGCACTATTTTCACAGCCATTAGTGGTAGTCACAGGGCAAAGGAGAGTACCCTTCACATGGGACATCCCACTGCCACCTACCTATCCGACCTCTACCTACCAGAGAATTTGGTAGAAATGGAAGGCTGAGGACTTAGTTTCTCAAGCAGTTCAGTAACTTGGAATAGGATAGTTATTCCTTGAAATCCTGGCAGTAAGCTCCAGGGGAAGCAGCCTTCAAATCCATTTCCTGAGAGAGTTAAGGCCTGGAGTCCCACACTGCTAGGTCCAGTGATTGAGAAGAGAAGATGAGGGGCTATGTCAGAAACCTTGGCTGAAGCATTGCTCATCTTCCTAATAAAATTCAGGATTGCCAAGATACAGTACTTCTCTCTGGTCATACATATTTCAGAACCCCGACACAGAAATATAAGGATTGACTTGTTTTTTTTTTTCTTTTTTGGGTACCTGATTTTTGAACTAATGGCTTTCTCAACTTTACAGCTTTGAGTTTAACCTCAACAGCAACAGCAATAAAAAACAACTGACCAACAGCCTTATTTCCAAAAAGACAATGCCTTATCTTAAAAAGCAAACGAAGAAGAGAAACATATTGAAGGAGACTGGCGTCACTTGTAATCACTTTTACCAAACAATAGAACATCTGCGAAGCATTAGTCACTAGGCAAAGAAAGAATCTGGACTATGAGTCATATATAAGCATCTGCTGCTGCACTTGGACAGAGGTGGCTCACCTGGTTATGTTTACCCTATAGCCCATGACATGTCCCATTTGCTCACTGGAGCAGTGCCTGAAGTTTCAGTTTGGGACAGAAAAGGCAAAGTGACTATATTTTTGAGCCAGTGTTTCAGGGCTAGACTATGCTTGCCCCAATTAATTTATAGTGCATGATTTGTGATTTCTACAGTCTTTCTTTTTATGTGTATAAGGTTATGTTTGTTTGAGGAAATGTCAATAAATTGAGATTGCTTGCTAGAAAATATATTTATAAATATACATATCTCTAAAAGACTACATTTATTATTAATATATTTATACCCTTGTGAAAATATGTGTGTATTATGTCCATTTTACAAATGAGGAAACCAAGGTAGCATTCTTTGTAGAATACTTTTGAGAAAAGTTATACATACCTCCATAAAACCTTTGATCCTTAAGAGAATAGCCCCAAACCATACTCCTGATACTAACTTTTCAAATGAAAGAACTCTTCAGGAAGAGAGATTTTCATATTGACTGTCTGCTATCCTGTATATTTGTGTGGTTCTAATTGTTTGTTACTTTTTGTTGCCTTCACTCCTGAAGCCAATCGAAAAGGTCTCCTTCGCTCCCCAATTATAATATCATAGATAAGTGTCCATCTTGGCCCAAACAGCCTCATAACATCTGGAATCAGTGCTAAGGTCCCCCAAAATCCCCTTTGTTAGGGGCAGGGCTAGTGGGTTTAGTTTCAATATTAAAACAAAATAAACATTTATAGGTCATTCAGCAGTTAACATTTATATAACCATAGCAGGAGAAGGATATTCAACAAGGATAAGTATTGAAGACAGTGGGAATTGATTCAGCTGAATGAAGCTTCCTTGTCAGTCTTACCTTGTGATCTACCAGTCAAGCATCAGAGTATCTCTAGGGCTCACCATGGCTGCTCTGTACTCAGCTGACCAGGAAACAAAGCCACTAGCCTGAATCTTTAGTCCCCTGATCAAACCAGGACTCAAGAATGGTATTAATATTTTTAAGGAAAAATTAGCCCAACTTACCTGGGGAAAGGGGTAAGAATATTGCTCCTACCACATTCATGTTAGCCAAATTCAAAAAACATTCCAGGTCTATTCCTCCATCCCTCTCAACCCAATTACCATGGTCAAAGACTACAAAGGAGTAGAGGGAGCAGAGGACATGCTGCTCCCCAACATTCACCATTCTAGAACCCATACAAAGTGGGAGGTCTCTCTAATACATAAGAGATGAAACTTTTTCCTATACACAAGGGAAGCTGGGGAACCATCTTAAAAGGATCTGCCTCACCATCACATCACCCAAATCTGAATACATATTTAGAAGATAACTTCACCATCATCCCTACCCAGACTGAAAACAATATCTTCTAATAAATCTCCTTTGGACTTAAGTCTCATGTTTGGGCTTATTCTTTTCCCCCTTTACAATGCAGATGAGTTACTATATCATCACACTTTGGGAGAGGCATTTGCAATGAAATATAGAAATTGTGGGCAGTTGGGTTGTACAGTGGATAGAGTGTCATGCCTAAAATCAGGAGGACCTGAGTTCAAATCTGGACTCAGATACTTAATAGCTGTGTGACCCTGGACAAGTCACCTAACCCTCTTTGCCTCAATTATCTCATCTGTAAAATGAATTGGAGAAGGAAATGGCAAACCACTCCAGTATCTTTGCCAAGAAAGCCACAAATGGGGCCATAAAGAGTCAAACATGACTGAAACAACTGAACAACAACACAAAATTTGAAATGCATGGAAGAAACTGATCAAGGCTCCTCATTTTAAAACTTCTCAGATTCAGATATGGCTCTTCTTCAAGTTGCTGCAAGGAATAGCTCTAATTTAGCCTATCCATTATAGCAAAAGACAAGGAATAATGATCTGGCTTCATCAGCATGGAATTTCAAAGTGTCACTTTTTGAAAATGTATACTTAAAGAACCAACAACGATGCAGGAGTTGTTCTCATTGACAACACTTCTAACAATCAATGAAATCTAATTATAAACAACTAAATCTCAAAAACAAATGCAAGCATTTGTACTAAAAACCCCTCACTACCTGGACACAACATACTTTTTGCACTCTAGGGTCCTGCCAAACTTGCTTCCTTGCTGTTTCTCACACACATTCCAACTTCTGTCTTTACAAAAATGTCCCCCATGTCTGGAATGAGCTTCCTCCTTTCTTTTATCTTTTAGAATCTCTGTTTTCAGGTCTGTATTACAAAGAGATAAAAGAAAAAGGGAAAGAACTCATATGTATAAAATATTTGGAGCAGCAATTTTTGTGGTGGCAAAGAATTGGAAATTGAGGGGATGCCAATCAATTGGGGAATGGCTGAACAAGTTGTGATGTATGATTGTGATGGAATGCTAGTGTGCTATAAGAAATGACAAGCAGGATGGTTTCAAAAAAATCTGGGAAGACTTATATGAACTGATGAAAAGTGGAGTGAGCAGAACCAGAAGAACATTGTATACAGTAACAGCAATATTGTAATGATGATCAACTGTGAAAGACTTAACTATTCTCATCATTTCGATGACCAAATCTTACAAAAGATTTATGATAAAAATTGCTATTTATCTCCAGAAACAGAACTGATGAGCTCTGATTGCAGACCAAGGCATAATTGTGTAACTTACTTTATTTTTCTTGCCTTTTTTGGACAACTTGTTTAATGTGAAGATATATCTTTCATGACTTCATATGTATAATTAATCTCAGAAAAAAATAATTTCTAGTTTCCTTCAAAGCTCAGGTCAAAAATATCCTAACATGTGGTTATTCCTGAGAGTAACTGTTCCCTTACCCATGCCAATGCCATCCTTCTCACTTCCTTGTATATATTTCATATACATTCATATGTATCTATACATGTACATGTCTTCCCCATAAATTGTAGATTCCTTCAGGGCAGGAACTATTTAATTTTTGTCTTTGTATCTCTAATATCTACTGTAATGCCTGAGAGACAGTAGTTCTGGCACTTAGCAAATCATTTCCAAAATTAATATCAAAGACCAGTCAATGAGTTTTGAACTCTATGATGTATATCCCACATAGTGCCAGATATTTTGGGGAATACAAATGAAGAACTAGAGAACCTGAGAATCTGAGGATATCTGATACTGGAAAAAGGCTAGTTAAAGTGAATCCAATTAAAATAATGGCCAATACTGTCTAATAAATAGTGTATGGGAGGATGTGTTGATTGGGAATATTTTTGGAAAAATAAAACCCAAAATTATGAAGTTTAATTTATCTTATATTTAATATTCTTGAGCTATAATTTCAATGAAGTACTAATTCTTAGGAGAATGCTTTAAATGTTAATTTTAGTATAATTTTTACTAACAGAAGTATACAATGACACTATAAAACATCAATTACTTCATATTTGACTTTTGAAGCATGATCATAAAGAGGATCACTATTGCAAAATTATTTTAAGGGCTTCATCAATTTTCCAAAGGTCTCTCTTAATACTTTGGTATCAAAATCATTGTCTTGAAGCATCTAGCAAAAATCAGGAAGGGACTTACAGTCAAAAAAGTTGACAAGATGAGAAAAAAGGGTGGAATAAAGACTAGTGTTGAATAGGAAGAGATGTTTGAGTGGGAACTAATTTAATGTATGGTAGACTCGTTGGTGAATATTTTTACATTCAACAACTTACACTTCCTTATACAACCTCATAGAGAAGTAGCATGGCATTGTAAAAAAAAAGTGTGACCTTAGAATCAGGGAGACATGGATTCAAATCCAGCCTCTAATTGGCCCAGGGAATTCCTTACGACTATAAGGTGCAGAGCTGTTACATCTCTGCCTAGGTAAAGAAGTTTATTCAAAGTAAATTTCCCAGAGAAATCACAGATTTGGACCGAAACAAAGAGCAGCTTTAGTAGAAATATGCATTACTGAATGATCTTTTGATGTTTCTTCAACTCCATTTTGTGCCTTGGGGTCACCTTGTGACTCAGCTTTATTTGCTCTGGAAACTTACTAGCTAGCTTACTTAACCATACCCCCATACCTTGTCCCTCCCCAGCTGTGTATTGTGATAAGTGACAATCTCCTGCCCTTGTTCTTGGCACAAGGTCACTATTACCTAAGATGCCCAAGGTCAGAACATTGGGTGGGATTTTGATTACCCTGAGTTTAGAGATAAACCCTCCCTCCATACACAAGCAGTTTTAGGAGGATCTGGGTGTAATGCCCTTGAAGAATAATATAAAAACTCCACACAAATCTCTAGTCAATGGAGCAATCACTGCCAGTCCCTTGACAACATGATTATCTCCCACTCTCAGCTGATACTCAGGGATAAGCAATTCCTTCCCACTGTTATGACCTAATTCCCTAAGTGAGGACCTCCTTCCTGGAGTGTTCTTACCCTCTCTCCTTCCCTATTCCTTCCTACAGGTTTTTGTTGCGTATGCATTGGTAGCCTTTGGACTTCGTTCACATCCATCATCACCCTCTGGTAGTGATTTGTCAACCTACTGCTAAGAAGGCCTCCTGTGATGGCTCTTGGAGTTGTCCTTTCTTGTCAGAACCCAACTGAATCTCTTTGATCCACAATAGGCCAAGCCTGGACCACTAGTACCTCATCAGGAGTTAGGGATATGATAGATGATTAATTGGAACCTTATTTTATTGGACCCATTGCAGTTACAAAGCTATATATTGATGAGAGTTTCATGATCCAGTGTTCAAAGCCAAAATGACATTTCCTGGCAGCTGTACCTTCAGGACAAAATGGATCAGGGAGCAGTGCCATCATCTGCCTTCTCCAGAGAAAAGTTAGGGCCAGGTCACTGAATCCCATGGTTTAGCAGTAGAGGAGCCCTTTCCAACTGGGTCCATAAGTCACTGCCCAGGACTGGGAGTAGGACCCTTGGCAGCCACATCTTCACAAGCAGACCTTCTCTGAAGAGAGCAAGG